>CM062819.1:1118772505-1119179821 GCA_031772625.1 Pinus tabuliformis
CAGAAAAATAAATGAATTCTTCAGCATCCTCATGATTAGATGCATCGAACAGAGGGGTAGATGAAAAGCGAACAAACTCATCCTCTATGTTTTTGGGAAAGATAGATGAAGGATCAAGTGGATCTTGAATGAATAACTTATCCCCTCTATTGTTGAATGATGGACTAGCATCCAGTGAGTCTTGTGAGTGATCAAAAATGGGTTCATCCATGGATGAAGATACACATGAAAATTCATGGATGGTAGGTTCACCAACGATGTTAGGAAAGAATGGAGGGGGCTCGGATGGAAGGGAGTCATCCTTTTCCGAGTGTTGATGTTCAAGCTCCCACTCATGCTCTTCATGAATGACAATGCATGTTGGTTGTGCAACACCAAATCCATTAGTGGGTTGTTCCTCATTCACAACAAGTGAATAGTCTAGAATGGACGAACACAAGAGAGAATCATCTGGAGGAACACCTAGGTGTGAAGATAGAGGTCGCAGAAAAGAACGCATGTGAGAACTAGAAGGACTCACAACCAACTCTGCACGAAAATTGAGTGGAGTGATGTTGGGAGGGTGAAAAGGTTGAACAGGTGTACAAACATGATCCTCAACATCACTAGGTGATGATAGAACTATTGAATGAGAGGGAGGTGAACAATTCGTTGGGACAGTGTGTACTCTCACATGGGATTATGCAATTTCATCAATGAAGAAGGTTGAGTGAGGTTTGACATCAAGATTCCTCTTGGGATGGGCAGATTTCTTAAGATAGTACTTGAATCGGTCCTAGAGGTAAGTGAACTTCATTTGGCTCTTTGGATCTTGAATCTGTAAGTCACAAAAGCACTGCCAGAAATCAGTAACGGATTCATGCAAAGCTCTCCGTTGTTGTAATAGTTTCTGGTCAAGATGGTCTAGATCAAAATGATAGAACTTGTCTTCAATAATATCACAGAAGTGCTCAAATGAGTGCACAGTGTCAACTGATAGGTTGAGAACCCAACGAAATGGAGCTTCACGAAGTGTGAATGCAAGTAGCATACCAGCCTGTTTGTTAGTAAACTCATCTTCCTCATGAATCATGGAAAGAAAGTTCTGTAAATACCCAGGCCAGGCCACTTTGCCTTCACCATTGTACGTGTGAGTAGACAAGAGATTAAAAAGCTTCCCTAAGATGGAGACATCTTCACGATTCAAAAAACACCTCGGGGGAAGAAGAATGCAAGACTCCATTGAAAGATATGCAAAGGTTCAAAATTGGATGAGAGAGCACTGCTTTTCATCAGGCCCTCCTTCTAGCACCAGAAATGTTGACAGTGCTAGACCCACAAACATGTCAAGGGGATCTCCCCAGTAAGAAGTCCCAATTAGACCTCAGATCGTTTGGTGTAGTACTCCCAGCAGTGGGTCGTAAGGTAATTCCTTAACTGCAATGTCGCACAGAGGCAAGTAATATAGCTCTATCAGTGGCAAGGGTGTGACTGATGTAGTGAGTCAAGGAATGAGTATGAGAGGTTCCAACACTTCAAAAGGGGGAGGAAGGTGAAGGTGAGTTCCAAGTTGAAAGAGATCAAACCCAACTCTGCTAGGAACACACCACACAAAGGACATGCATAGCTTCCAGTATAGTAGTCGACAAGGATGTGACAATCCCAACATACAAGGTAAGATAACCTGAACAACACTCACGGATAAGTTTGAGACAAGTGTGATAGTTGATATAAGAAGGTTCAGAGAAAGGTCTATCTGGTGTCCAACAGAGTAGTCAACATGGACGGTGACAACATTAACATCATACGAAACACATTAACAACAAGATTCATATAATTTCATGTGAATCAATTCATACACAAGTACATAAGTTAAACAACATATATCATTAAGGCAACCAGAGCATTCCAACTACAATAACGACATATGCATGAAAATGTGTTGGATTTAATTATATAAATAAGTGTAAGTCACAAGCATACAATACTCCATGTAAACCTGTTAGCCCTATCAATAGAATGTTACAACCACATCCACCTACTCCTCCAAAGAGATGTACTAGCTTCGTGTAGTGGAAAAGCCAAGGCATGTTACAATACTATCTAAGCCTTCTTCAAGATAGTCTTGGTAGAAGGTTGGCTGACCAAAAGCCTATACAATGAGTTAAGAGGGACTATTTATAGCAAAGGGTGGCGTGACCCTTAACATTCCCCTTTGTGACCATTCAATTATCCTCATGACTCTTCACCTGTTGTATGACTGTTACATTCACTCTTGAGACTTGAATTACACTTGACATGACTCAACAATACAAAGCACATGTACCCATGTGAACAATGGATTGAACAAGCCAAACTAGACACCACTCTGACTTAGAAAACCATAGAAGTCCAACTACTCGACATCCTCATGCTGATCAAGAATAACATATTGGTGCCAAGATTGGTAGTGTCTGTGTGTTCCACTGTGACATCCATCTAGAACCTAAACCTTGCCTCTATGGAATTCGGGTACACTACTTGAGCTCCTTAATCCAACTCATCCGAAAGAATGTGCAACAATGTTCTCAATGTGGTTGGACTAGCAACATACTTGCACATGATGTTTGCACTGATAGGCAAGTCTGGACTGGTGGTGACGTGGATTAACTTATCGAAGTACAAGTCAAGCTCCTATTGGACTTGCTTCTTGGTCTTCACTTGGTTGAGAGTCCCAAGTGATGGGATCACATATGTGTGCACAACGTCTTCCATGCTCGTGAATACTCATGCATGGAAAGCCTGTATTCTAGTGATGAGTTGTAGTAGGTCTTCATAGTTCCAGATCTGACTCTAGATACGTGCTTGTAGTTCAATCACATTGGCCTTCATCATCTTGGGAAAATGAAGAGGGGCTCCTTTATACTTCATTGTCCATGCTCGCATGTTATCAACGGTAGCATGTATGTTCTTCAAGATGTGAGCTCTTGTCACACATGGATACTTCCATCCATGAAGATGAATGACTTCTTGGTGCACGGTATTGAACTTGGAGTACAATGCCCGCATAACCGTGTCCAAGGACAACACTTCCTCCAGTATTTCCTTCTTCATTTCAGCTCAGGCAGACATTGTCATCAAGTCTCCTCCCTACTTGGCCACCTGTAGTTCCTTCGCCATTCGCTCATTTTTGGCTATTAGGAAGCGAATACTGGAGCTAGTGGCTTTGGCATACATTCTAGTTGCATCAACCAAAGCAGCTGGGTCCTTGTGCACATCGGCCATGATTTCTTGTCCTTCAACTTGTGTAGGGGAAACTTGGTCCTACAGAGTCAGTACTTTGTCAGGCTGCACAACTCTATGTTGAGATTCATCAAAGGAGTCGTTGCGCATCTCTACTTCTAGTTGACCACCAAGGATCTCAGTTTGTTATGAAACCAGCTCAAGAAAAGATAGCAAAGAAAGATCAACGCCTTAGAATTCAGCCTCTTCGAGGGGGAAACCTCCTTTACATTACATGAATGAACAATTCTTGGATGATACAAATGACAAAACCTCCTTTTTATATATAGGAGACTAAGGAGTCACAATATAATCCAACCGACCTAACAATAATAATATAAAGCCACAAAAATAACAATAGAGGGATTCTATGGGGCACAGAAATAACAATATGGGGGTAATAGGGGCATAATAAGGGGTATAACTACAATAGTAATGGGGTAATCACTAGTATTATATGGACCCAACATGCCCCTCTCCTTCAAAGAAGTGTTGTCCTCAATGCTTGAGCAGTTCTGGATACTTCTGCATAAAATTCTCATCGTCCCATGTGGAATCTTCAGCGGATAAGTTCTTCCACTTGATAAGATACTCTGAAATTGATCGATTTCGTAGCTGTCGAGTTCTTGTTTCTGTGACTGCTTCCGGTTCCAATATAATTTTTCCTTCCTCGTCAAGTTCTGGCAATATTGTTTGAACTGGGAGCTTGTCGCCTATAACCTTCTTTAAACATGAAACATGGAAAACTGGGTGCAATCGAGAAGCTGCAGGAAGCTCCAATTTGTATGCCATAGTACCAATCTTTTCCAACACCTTGTACGGACCATAATACTTTGTGATAATTTATTATCCTTCTTAGCTTGATTTAGGGACATTTGCTTATATGGTTGTAGCCGTAGGAATACCCAATCACCTACATCAAAACTTCTTTCACTGCGATGTTGATCTGCCTGTTGTTTCATTCTATTTGCTGCCAACACGAGGTTATCCTTTAAGAGTTGGAGGACTTGTTGTTGATGTTCGATGTGATGTTCCTCTGCCTGAACCTTAGAATTTTCTCTTAAATATGATGTGATTGATGGTGGTTGGTACCCATAAAGTGCCATAAATGGGGTCATTTTTGTTGCTGTATGGAAGGAAGTGTTATACCACCATTCAACCAGAGGCAACCATTTGACCCATTGTGTCTGTTTATCAGATACAAAGCAACGAAGATATCCTTCCAAACATTTGTTTACTATCTCAGTTTGCCCATTAGATTGAGGATGATAAGATGAGTTATGAGCTAACTGAGTACCAAGACAAGAAAATAATTCTGTCCAAAAATTTCCAGTGAAAATGGGATCTCTGTCACTTACAATAATCTTTGGGTTTCCATGTAGCTTTTGAACTGTTTCCATAAATGCAGTAGAAACTGTACTGGCTTTAAATGGATGTGATAATGCACAAAAGTGTGCATACTTGGTAAGTCTGTCAACTACCACCATGATGACACTCTTTCTCTCAGACTTGGGTAAACCTGTGATAAAATCCATTGAAACCTCCTCCCAACGTTGGCTTGGAATGGATAAAGGTTGTAACAGACCCGGTGTCTTAATTGTTTCAACTTTATTTTGTTGGCAAACCAAACATTTCGCCACAAACTTTTGAATATCTGATTTAAGGCCATCCCAAAAAAATTCCTTCTTAACCCTGTGGTAAGTTTTTAAAAATCCTGAGTGCCCTCCTAAGGGAGAAGTGTGCAATTCCATAAGAATCTTTTGTTTTAGCTGGGAATTCTTACAGAGGTATAAGCGATCTTTGTACATAATGAATCATTTTTCCAGCTAAATGTATCAGAAGTACTGGAATCTTGTTGTAGCTTTCGAATAAGTGCCCACACTTCTTCGTCATTCTTCCATTCCTCCTTTGCTTCGTTTATCCAATCTGGTTGGATAATAGAAATGGCACACAACAATGCTTCCATATCCTCATCCTTTCTTGAGAGTGCATCTGCCACCACATTTTGCTTCCCTTTTTTGTAGATGATTTCAAAGTCATAACCCAACATCTTTGTGACCCACTTTTGTTGCTCTTCAGAGGATAATCTTTGTTCTAAAAAGTATTTAAGGCTGTCATGATCCGTTTTTACCTTGAAGTGTCTTCCCATTAGGTAGGGTCGCCATTTCTTAAGTGCATGGAGTATTTCCAACATTTCCTTCTCATAAATAGCTTTGCTTAAAAACTTTCCCTTGATTGGACGAATTTCAAAAGCAATGGGTCTTTCATCTTGCATTAGAACAGCACCAATTCCATTTCCTGAAGCATCACATTCCACAATAAATGTTTTTGTGAAGTCAGGTGTAGCTAAGACCGGTGCTTGGCACATTTCCTCTTTAAGATGTTTAAAGGCCTTTGTTGCTTCCGGAGTCCATGAAAATGAATCTTTCTTCAATAATGTTGTTAGAGGTGCTGCTATTCTCCCATAATTCTTAACGAACTTGCGATAATACCCTGTCAACCCAAGAAATCCTCGCAGATGCTTTATGGATGTGGGGATTTTCCATTCCTTAATGGCTTTAATTTTGCTAGGGTCTACCTTAACTCCTTCATGAGATACAATATGACCCAAATATTCCACCTCCTGGACTCCAAAGAAACATTTGGATCTTTTTGCATATAATTGTTTCTCCTCCAATAGTTGTAGCACCTTGTCAACATGTTCAACATGATCATTCCAAGACTTGTTGTAGATTAGTATATCATCAAAAAATACTAACACAAATTTTCTAAGGAATGGTTTGAAAATTGAATTCATCAAACCTTGAAATGTTGAAGGTGCATTGGTAAGGCCAAAAGGCATGACCAAAAATTCATAATGACCCTCATGAGTTCTAAATGCCGTTTTCGGAATGTCTTCAATCTTCATTCTGATTTGATGATATCCCGAACGAAGATCCAACTTGGTGAAGTAAATTGATCCATGCAATTCATCCAGTAATTCATCAATGACAGTAATGGGGAACTTATCTTTAATAGTGAGCTTGTGTATCTCCCTATAATCTGGACACATGCGCCATGATCCATCCTTCTTGTGCACCAATACTACTGGAGCTGAGGGAGTCTCAAATACCTTGGAATGATTGTCCAGGACTTTTTGGAGATCTGGATAAATAGATGATTCCAATGTGGAAACATCTAGCGAACATAATTGTGCAATTACACCTCTTTGCTCCTTTTTTAGAAGCTTTGTCATGCCATTAGAGCTGATTATCTTTCCTGGTTTCCCTACAATACCCCTTAGTTCAACTTCCTTTCCTTCCACAGAAAATTTCATGAAAAGTTCTTGAAAATTAAAAGCTATTGTACCCAAGGATTGTAGCCATTGGACTCCTAGTACAACATCAGCACCTCCCATTGGAATGGAAAGCATTGGGCTAGTCAATACATATTCTCCCATGGATTGCTTGATATTATGGCACTTTCCAGAACAATTTATTGTTCCTCCATTTGCAATCATCACTTGAAACTTTCGTGCTGGATATAGGAAGAAATTCAATTCTTTTGCTACCCTACAATGAATAAAATTGTGGGTGCTTCCTGAATCAATCAACACTATTACCTTTTTCTTCTTGATTTGTCCTTCTATCTTGATGGTTTGAGGAGTGGTAATTCCCGCCAATGCATTACAAGATATGGTCGGATTTATTTGTTCTTCATCTAGGCTTTGTTCCTGGAATATATCCTCTTCTTTTGACCTTTCTTGCTCCTTTTCTTCTTCCTCTTCACAATGTATGTAGAATAATTTCTTCTCAGCACACTTATGACCTTTTGTGTATTTGCTATCACAATTGTAACAAAGCCCTTTTGCTCTTTTTTCTTCCAATTGTTGTGGTGTCAACCTTGTAGGTTGTGGAAGACTATGGGCAACAACACTTCCGTCTTTATAGTTGTGAATGGTATGCTTCCTAGTTGCCATAATTTTGCTTTCCATTTTTCTTGCTAACTTGAATGCCTTCTCTAATGAATCAGGTTCCCAAAGGCGAACATCATGTTGGATATTATCCTTTAAAGACCCTATGAACACATCAATCCTATGCTCCTCTGGAATATCTTTTACCCTTATGTTCAATTTTTGGAACTCCTCAATGTGCTCCATTACTGAACCCTTTTGTTTGAGACTTATCAATTGGCTAAAAAAAGTGTTGCTTTCTGTATCTTCATAATGTGCTATCAATTCTTCCGTAAAAATTGCCCAAGTGATAAATTTTTTACGAGAGCAAAGCCATTGATACCATACAAACTGATTTGGTTCCAAATATACAGTTGCCATACGTACCTTTTGTGTGTTTTACACATTATTGAGATCGAAGAACTGCTCCATCTGTAATATCCATGTGGCGGGATCCTTGCCATCAAACTTCCTCATATCAATTTTTGGAATATGGTGGGTCTTTGATCCAACATTAGAGTCTATGGAATCATGATTAACATTACTTTTGTTCACATCATGAGTTTCCTTTACAACCTTTTCACCATTAGTAAGTATTTCTTGTAGAAAATTTGTCAAATCTGTCTTCAAATCTGCCATGTCTGTCTTCAAATCTGTCTTCAAATCTGCCATGTTTGTCTTCAAATCTGTCTTCAAATCATCCATCTTAGCTTCCATGCCCTTTATCTTAGATTCCATGCCATTTATCTTAGATTCCACACCATTTATCTTAGCTTCTGTTAGCTTTTGTGAGCGTGACATATGTTGCACTTGTTCTTGTAATTTTGATATATCATGTAGCATTTCTTCCTCTTCTTCATGAGTCATGCTAGAGCTTTCAGGTTCCTTACTAGGTGTTTGAATTTTCTTTCCTCGGGGCATCAATTACCGATAATAATGCTTTACTATGCCCTTTGAATTCCGTTAAACCAAGCTTCCACAAAAATTAAAAAAAAAACTACACACCTTTTTTCACTTTATAGAAGCCTGATATTGAATCTGATGTATCTCTGTAATTTCAGATCATCCAATTTTGAAGTTGCAACCTGTAGTAGCCTTCTGCGTCCTCTTTCCAATGCCACAAGTCTGACCCAAATTGGATTCTCCAAGGAAGAGTTATGTGAAATCTCCCACAGTGACTTGCTTTTAGACTAGTTCAGTAGAGCCAACTTGTACGACGTGCCACGAGTCACTGTTTCAACCTTTGGATCTGAAACTCACATACAAGAAACTAAGATCTGTCCTCTTTCTGCACCTTCTTACGAAATTTCAATCCGATCCTCAGAGAGAAAGTTATGACGATTTTCCCCAGGTCACCTGTTTTGCATGTAATTCAGGAGTCTGCAAAAAGACCAACTTCCTCAGATCATATCTCCGCAAATATCGCGCGAAAAGCTCTGAAATTCAGACCCAAGCTTCAGCGCAATTTCTTCTCAAATGGGTTTTTTTTTTTACTTTTGAAACGTCACAGAAAGAAAGTTATAGCGAAAATTCCACGATGACCTGTTTGGAGCAGCGAAACCCTAGAATCCAAAGCTCTGATACCAAATGTTATGAAACCAGCTCAAGAAAAGATAGAAAAGAAAGATCAACGCCTTAGAATTCAGCCTCTTCGAGGGGGAAACCTACTTTACATTACATGAATGAACAATTCTTGGATGATACAAATGACAAAACCTCCTTTCTATATATAGGAGACTAAGGAGTCACAATATAATCCAGCCGACCTAACAATAATAATATAAAGCCACAAAAATAACAATAGAGGGATTCTATGGGGCACAGAAATAACAATATGGGGGTAATAGGGGCATAATAAGGGGTATAACTACAATAGTAATGGGGTAATCACTAGTATTATAGGGACCCAACACAGTTCCTCCTTGTTCATTCGAGACTTTCTCATCATCTGGATACATTGAAGTGGGCTAGTCGACCTCTCTGTGGTGAGGCATGAGGTCGGTATCTTATTCCAACTCTTGTTGCTCCATGTCTGCATCCAACTGATCAAAAGCCTATTCTATCTCATGAGCAAAGTCTTGCCCCTACGAGGACTCACTCTGTTTTCCTAATACCAGTTGTTCAGAAGAATCAACTACTTATATGGGTGTTGCTTCGTCTATCTCCATGTGATGTGACCCCTACTGAATCTACTGTTGCTGTGCTTCATTCTCTTGTTGGCACAACTCTTGTTCTTTTTGGAGTTTCTCCCTTAGTGCGTGAAACTCCTTATCTGCTTCTTCCATTCTCTTCTTATCCCTCTACCTTTGTGCAATTCACTTGTCACATTGCTACCTCTTTGACTGAATAGCCTTAGCTACTTGTTCTACAAGTGGATTTGCTTTAAACTTGTAGCTTTGTTCCTCCTCCATGCGGTTGACAATCTTTCTCTTCCCTTTGTCATGCACAGGTATGTTGGGCTCTGCTTCCTCTAATGTTGCTGCTACTGCGGGTGTTTCCCGTGGTGCTGCTTCATGCTGTTGTGCTAACCACTTTATGGAAAACCTGACCTATTCATTGGATTTGGAGGAGTTGTAGTAGTACCTCCATGAGTCCTCCTTGGCCCAATGACATACCCCATGGATCCAATTGAACTAAAATCTCTTGCAGTGATCTCTCACAATGCAATGTGGGTCATACGGGTTGAAGCTTTGGAGGTCAAACGAGTACTTCTTCATTTTTTTTTCTTTGACATCCTCCTGTTTGATGCTCTTGATCTCATATAACCCAATCCGTAATGAAAGAGTGGGCCAAGGTGCCTTCTTCTTCCATTGTAGTCTTGCTGCCAATCTTGCTGAGATATGATACACAACTTCCTGTGTGATAAGCACGTCCAAAGCAAATTTTGGCAGAACATCCGGAGGCTTCTTCACAATGAACACTTGGATGAACGTGTTGGATGGTGAGGTATACCAATCTACAATGCCTAATAATACCTTCATCACTTCCTCTGACATATAGGGTGGATCCTGTTAGAATATCAACCTATACATTTGGGTAACAAAGTGGTCGGAGAGCTATATGATCACTTCTCTGAAGCTACACTAGGACCATAACTTGAAGTACGTGTTCACAACAGTCTCTATCAGTGACCATACCCACTTCATGCCCCGATACTCATGTCGGGCATAGACTGCATCTAGAATGTAGGTGGACATATAAATTTCTACATGCATGCCTTTGGGCAACTATCGAGCCTTCGTGACTTGCTCCTTCAGCGGATGAGCCAGTATGTTGGACTAGTTACATGGTCTTCCTTCTCTAGCCAATTGGTCTAGTGCAACCACCCAATCTGAGGGAAGGTATCAGTGCTTTCTTCGCCACTCAGTCAACACATGAATATGACCAAGTATTGGTATTCTTTCCTCAATATCTTCGTCTTATTGATCCAGTTAGGGGTCAACTTGAAATGAGCTGGCTCCTTTACCCAATCCTTCAAAATATCTCTGGAGCGGCCTTTGTCGTTGGGCAAGATGAACAGAGGGTTCATGATAGTCATGGGCTCATCCATCTTATACATATCATCATAGCCTCGTGCCCAGAAGGTTTCAAGCTTCGTCCCACTGACACTTCTCAAGGTCATCGTCTCAGGGTCAGTGTGAGAGGATCCAGTGAATCATATTCGCACATGGGAATGTGGTGTATCTGCATGCAATCCGTTACAGACTAGACTTATGGATGTTCACGTATGCCCAACGGTCTTCAAGATCTTCCCCAAAAGTATCTGTGAATGTTTCATTCACCTCTTTCCACTTCAGTTTGATGTCCTTGTCTAGATACAACTCAGTATCTTCGTAGATCGACATGCTAGAGGACACATGTTCAACTGTTGTTCCAACTGCAACACCATTAGTGTACTGGGATCTTGTTCTCTTGGAATCCATTGAGACAAATGAACATTTGAAAGATCTAGAAACAAGTAGTATGCATGGCAAGAAATATGTCAGTTAAAACAAAGAAAATCTGGGGAAGGACACAACACATACCTAGGGAACCAATGACCAAGATTGCGCAATTTTCACTGGGAGGTTGAGTGACTGGCTGCAGGAACTACACAAAAGTTAGTCTATACTGATTGGGAGGTTGAACTAGTAGTTGGATCTATAAAATGGGCAATTTACTTGAGTAGTTGGGAGTTGGGGTTGCATAATGTGCAATCCTAACTGGGGGTTACTAGTGGCCCAGAGAAGATTTGCACAGATTTTGGGGCCAAGCAGTCACTAACCTCCAGAAAGTGCAATTCAATCTAGGAGGTTAGTGTTGGGCCAGATTGCACAAATCTGGAGAGGAAGGTGAGTCTTCCTTCTCCAGATTTCTCAATGTAGTCTTGGTGAAGTCAGAGACCGGACCAAGGTTGGACCGACTCACTGACAGGCAACTGAAAGCAAGTAAGTCGATGAAATGCATGGCGACAATAAGTGATAGAAGAAGTGATAAACAGTTCATGAAAAACATGAATGGAAGATTGAGCAAACAGATGAACATTCATGTGGGTGAGGTTGTTCACCGGTTGGGCAAACGTTTGTGCAAAATAGTTTCATGCATGTGACAACAGTGAGATACAAACCAAAACTAAAATAGAGCTAGGAGAAGCTAGAATATATGTAAACGACAACAGGTGTTTAACGAAATTAAGAAAACAATAATCACACATGAGAATACACAAAAAGTGATAGAAATGTAGCACAAGGCATGGGAAGAGAGCTTACCCCAAAACAACTGAGTTGAATGTGCGAATTTCTCCTAGATGTGATGTGGGATGTAAGAGCTACAAGGTTGATGTGAGGAATGAGCTCTGCATCATCTGGTTGATGAGTTTTGATAACATCGAGGTTATGATTCATATGCCACAAATCTAGGGGAAGCGAGACTTGGAGGGAGGTTTCTGAATTTCTCCTTGCATGTAACCTCCAACTGCTAAACATAGATCCCTGAAATAAGTGATTCCTTTGCATGCTACCTTGGGAGAAGTAGTGTGTGCATGAAAGTCTATTTTTCTAGGTCCCAGAGGGAACCAGTCAACTTAGCTGCACATGCAAGCAATTGCTTGACTGCTAGAGAAAAATGCACATTCTTGACTGTCACATTGGTTGACTGCCCAAGGGGATTGTGCAATTTTTGGGCCCAGTAGCTGACTACTACCTTGATTTGCACAAATCCTAGGCTGAACTTCTCATTGATGGGAAAAATTGCACAATTCCTACTGGGAGGGTTAGATGGAAGGATTGTGCAATCCAGGAGACCAATAGGATGTCAGAGGGAATTGAAAAATTCCTGGAGGCAACTATTGATTACCCTCCAGAAATGCACAAATTTCACTGGGAAGCTGCTTAGCCTGCAGCTGGACCAAGTCGGGATGAGCAGCCTATGAAAGGAAAAGATCAAATTGTGATCAACAGGTTGCCTTTGAGCAAGAAAGACACTGAAGCTTGAGGACTTGATGAAGCAAGGCAAGTTGATGTGAAGGTTGGTAGGGAGGCTCCAAAACAGGCTAAGGAAAATTTTTGGAGGGTGGTTGTAGCCGCTATAACAGAACCTGCTATCCTGATTTGAGATAATGGACTATCAGATCCCAAAGTGTGCCCACACCTGGTCAAAGAAGAGCTTAGCAGTGGCTTCTTCTGTGATACTCTTCTTGAGGAAGCCAAAATGGACATCTTAGAGGATATATCGATGACCATAAAAACATAGTCGTTGCCATGCTTAGTAGAAGGAAGGCCTAACATGTAATCCATGGAGATGGATTCCTAAGGTCAATGAGGAGTAGGAAGAGGAGTATATAGGCCTTTCTTCTTGATGGTCAGTTTGGCAATGACGTAGGTAGTCCAGGATCTAATGTACTTCCCAACATCTTGTCGAGGGTTTGGCCAATAAAAATGCTTTTGCAACACTGCCATTATTTTCTTTACCCTGAAATGTCCAACGACCTGACTCTAGAGCGCCTCCAAAAACATCTTGGAATGCTCGCTTGAAGGAACAAAAAGGTGTCCTAGGTGGCATAACATGGCATCCTAGAGGTGAAAATTTGGAACTTTCTTGCCTTCCAAGAGCGTCTGGTATGTGCTTCTGAATTCTAGATCACTCTTATAAAGATGCAACAACCCCACAGTCTCTTGCCCACAAGAGTTGAGCACAGTGGTTAGGACCATGATCGATTGTCGGCTGAGGTAGTTTGCAACATTGTTGGTGCCGCCCTTCTTGTACTTATTGTTCAATTGGAATTGTTGCAAGTATGTGGACCATTTCTAATGGCAATCATTCTACAACTTCCCTTATGTTTGTACGAACTACAGGGGTCGGTGGTCTATGTCGACAATCATTTCCTTCCCCATAATGTAATGCTTCCATTGTTGGAATGCATAAACAATGGAATACATCTCTTTTTCATAGGTGGGGTAGTCTGAAAGTGGCTCACTGTGATATGCCACTGGATGCCCCTACTGAGTAAGAATTGCACCAATAGCATAGTTGGAGGCATATGTCTCGATATCAAATGGTTGTTGCAGGTCCAGTAATGTGAGCACTGGCGCAGAGTAGAGGTGATGCTTCAACTCAACAAACACATTTTGTTGGGATTCAGACCAAAATAACTTTTATTTCACCCCTCCGTTGGTGACTTGACTCAAGGGCCAAGTGATATGAGGGAACCCCAACACAAACCTGTAGTAGAAGTTGGCAAGGCCCAAAAATTTGCAGAGATCTATTAGAGTGTTTGGGGTTGGCCAATCTCGAATTACTTTTATCTTGGCTGGGTCCACATGTGCACCCTGCTCATCAATGATGTACCCCAAAAGTTGAACCTGGGTCATACTAAAAGTGCATTTCTCCAAATTGGCACACTACTTGTGTTGCCGCAGGGTTTGGAGGACTTATTGAAAATGGTGGAGGTGTTCTTCCCAACTCTTGTTGAAGATCAGAATGTCATCCAAATACACCATCATGAATGAGTTGGTGAAGGGTCACAAGATTTCGTCCATCAACCTCATGAAGGTTGCAGGGGTGTTTGTTAACCCGAAAGGCATGACCAAGCATTGGAAAAGGACCTCTTGGATTTGAAGGAAGCATTCCACACATTAGAGGGTTTGATCGGTACCTAGTGGTAACCAGTCTTCAAGTCAATATTGCTGAAATATTTGGCCCCCTTAAGTTGGTCCAGGATGTCATCAATCCACGGGATTGGATACCTATTCTGGATAGTGATCTTGTTCAATGCCAGATAGTCAATGCAGAGTCTCCAGGTCCCATCCTTCTTCTGTCCCAACATGATCGGGCTCCCAAAGGGTGATGAACTTGGCTTGATGTGACCTTTCTGCAATAGCTCCCAAATCTTCCCCTTTATTTCATCATTCTCCATAATAGAGTGTCGATAGAGAAGTCAATTGGGCAGTGGCGTTCCTAGGGTCATATCAATGGTGTGCTTGACTTGACAATGTAGAGGTACCCCTGTGGGTGATGTGAAGATGTCCCTATACACCTCCACAACCTTTTCCATTTGCTGCTGCCATGTGGAGAAGCCTTGTTTGGAGGCCATGGCCACAATCTTGTTCTTATGTTGAGGGAAAATCATAAGGAAAAAAATTTCCCAGTCTGGGAAATGATCTTACTACATTGCTTTGCAGTGATCAAATAAATAGTGGTAGGCAGTGCTACCTATGGTATCCTATACAATTTATCACCCAAAGTAATAATAACAGTGCAAGACCTAGACTCATACACAACATGCTACTTCCACAAGTATGGTTGGCCTAATAATACATCACAAATTTCAAGAGGAGCAACATCACACAGTACCTCATTTTTGAAGGGCTTGATGTTGGGAAGGTGACACTATTGGATGATGCGAAGATCTCTCCTTTAGTGAAGCCACCTGATGGTGTACAATTGCGGGTGTGGTGTGGTCAGTAGGCTTAAATTCTTCATGACCTTTTTTGAAATTAGGTTATTTTGGCTCCTACAGTCGATAATGTACTTTAATGGGGAACCCTTCACCCACATCTATGAGTGGAAGAGACGCTCCACCTCCTCTAGATCTTTGGGCTCATTCTTCTGGATCTTGGTGGTGGCAATTGTGGCACTAGGCTTCACATCGATAATATTCTTCCCTTTGTTGTTCCCCTTGTTGGTTTTTTACTCAGAGTTAGAACATGCATCTGATTTGGAATCCTTTAACTCAGCCACCAGTGACTACTTGGCTCAACACTCACTTGTGTTGTGAGTAGGGCTCTTATGGAACTCACACCATTTCCTATGTCCTTCTTTGTCTTCGTGGTGTTTTTCTTTTCTTACAGCTTCGACGGGTTTCCCAGGGTTGCCGCACCTTGGCTTTGTCCTCTGTTATGCGGTTTGGGGCCACCTTTCCCTTTCTTCGGATTTGCAGATCCAAAGTATTGCTTCTTCTATTTAAATTTCTGCTCGATCTTGATAGTGTATTGATAGGCAGCACCAAGCGACTAGATGTACAGGAACTCCATCTCATCCTAGATGTACTTGTGTAGACAATCATGGTACTTGAGTACCAAATGCCGCTCATAATCCTTGATACCTGGATTCGTGCAAAGGGTATGGAAAAAATTTGTGAACTCTGGCACATCTTGGTCCCTTCCCTGTTGTAGCATGGTCCACTTTATGTATTTATCCTCATAGCTCTCTATAGGGTAATATTGTTCCTTGATTTCATTTCAGAAAGAATTCCAGGTGAGTGTGGCTAAAACTAGTGAGGATTTCCTCTCATCCTTTTGTTCACAGTAGGTTTCCCACCAATCCTTGATGTGTGGGGTGACTTTAAGAAGTGCAAAAGTAATCTTATACCAATTGGAAAAGTCATGAAATGAAAAGTATCCTTCCAACAAATTTAACCATCTATCTATAATGTTTGCATCTATATGGCCTTCAAATATGGGAATATCAAAGTTAACTTGTATCTTAAAAGGAGTGGCACCTCTAAAGTGGCTGATGGATGAAGATGCATCATCTTTGGGTAGTCACCAAAGGATCTGGGCAAATTTATCGATCATCGCATTCCACTATCACTCGAGGGCTTCCTCGAGCATATTTTGAAAGGATCTCCTACCCTCTCATCTTTATTTTCTTCTGCCATGGGAGGCCATCAGGTTTGCGAGGCTGGTCTTGAAAATGTTCAACCAATTTGAGCCCTAACTCCTTATACCCTGACCTCATTTGGGACATGAAAAGAAAAATAGAGAAAGAGAACACCACTCTGATACCACTGAGATGGTCCTATGCAGGAACAAGAAAAAAATACAGAAATACACATATACCCAGAGATGTAGCAGAAATAAAACTTCATTTCATTAATATCAAAGAACTGAAATATGCTTACATACATAAATGGAAATAAAATAGCTCAGGTGATGGTAGCTTATCTCTGAGAAGAGATGTGGCAGATACATTCCTTTGCACTGTGTTACAATGAGGCTCGAAGGACTATTTGTTATTTAAAAACAATGGAAAACCCTAAAAATCCAAAAACCTAGCCCTAGGTGATGAAGCGCTAAAACTATAGGCCTCGTTTGGGTAAATTGGTACATCAACTTCTTGGGGTCGTAACTTTGGCATACAATCTATGTTTGACACGCACAATGCTTGGTTAGAAATATATATCCGAGGACTACAAATTTCAACTACAAACATCAATCAAAGTCTCATGTTCCCCCTTTTTCCAAAAAAAATGTTGTTTAGGGCCTCAAAATGGCTTTGAAAGTTCAGAACCTGAAAAACTGCTAGAAAAGATTAAATTGTGCTACAATTATGGAAATTGAAAAACTGAATGAAATAATGGTGGGGTCCAAGCAGAATATGTGGGTGGCCACTAGTATCCACCTGGGTTAGTCCCCCCTCCTCAGGAATAAATGGTCCCCATTGTGTTGTGTGCCTCCATGAGATGGGGAAACTTCTGTTGAACTTGGACCCTGGTGAGCCACTTGCCTTGGTGCAGAAGTTGGCCAGCTTTGACAACCGGTATATTTGGATCTGTTGTTGGAGAGTATTCTTGATCTCTGTGTCCATGAACTGATCAGTTTTGGATTATTCCATGAAGTCTGGGTTTAAATCTATTGGTGTGAGTTGTTTTGCAATGTCTGATGTGTCCGGTAATGGTGGAAAGTATGGTCGAAGGTGGTCCACATTGAATACTAGGTGCATGCCAAGAAAGGGTGGAATGATGAGCTCGAAATAATTGTCCCCTACATCCTTAGTGATGGTTTAAGGCTCATACCAAAGCGGGCAAAGATTACGATGGGGCTCAGCAAGGTGCTCCTTCTGCAAAAGTAACCAAACTTTGTCTCCCACCTAGAACATGTGTGGCACCTGATGTTGATCATGATGTTACTTGTACGTAGCATTGGTTTTGTCTAATATATTGTGGACCTGTTGGAGGATGTGTTAAATATGCTTAATGAAGTTGTTAGCCTAGTCGCCTTCAAACTGGACATGAGCTGAATCTATCGGAGTAGCTACAAATGGTATGGCCACATCTATGGGACATAGTCACTAGAATCCCAATCCCACTTGAAAAGGGTTGTGGCTAATTTATCTATGGAGAGCTCTATTGTAGCTGTGTTGGACATAGGGGAAGTTTGCATCCCATGTGCGTGGATGCTTCGAGTTTTACATGGGTAGAATGTGTATGATCATCATGCTTATGACCTCTGTTTTGCCATCAGTTTGGGGGTGGAAAGTCGTGGACTTAGTGAGCTTAGTATCCAACATCGACTAGAAACTTGACCAAAATGTAATTAGGAACCTGTTATCCCAATCTAAGATAATTTACTATGGGATCCCAAATTGTACACTACAACTGTTTAAAGAAAATCTTAGCAGTGGCTTCTACTCTGATACTCTTCTTGTTGGTTGCCATAATGGCCATCTTAGAGGATCTATCGAGGACCATGAAAAAAAAGTCATTGCAATTCTTAGTAAAAGGAAGGCCCAACATCTAATCCATGGATATGGATTCCCAAGGTTGACTAGGAGTAGGTAGAGGAGTATATAGGCTATTATCACCAAAAAAATGATCATCTAGCCTAATTTACTAGATGGATCGAAGTACACCATGTAAAGCCAATTTTACCATAGTAAAATTGCTTTCACTGTGAAAAATTACTTAATAAACCACCTTTGCTAAGTAATTTATAATTAAACCCATGAAGAATAATTAAATAAATCACTATTTATTTGATTTTCTTCTAGGAATAATTAATTAAACCATTGTTTTATTATTATTCCTTGTCAAATTTGACCCAATCATGAAAAATAAACCTATAAATCATTATTTATCTTATTTTTCTCTAAGAATAATTAATTAGTCACTAATTAATTATTATTCTTTTTTAAATTTGACTAAATCTCTTAGGAATAATTACATAACTCCTTATTTGTTTATTATTCCTTAACTAGCTCCTTGAGATGATAAATAAATCATTTATTTATTTATTATTTCTAAATAAAAGTTTATATATTTTTTCTCTTCTAAACAAATATAATAAAATATTCCAAGTGGTTATTCCAAAAATGGGATCAATAATATTTTATTATTGCTCATTATTCGAGGATAACTCAATATTTTGTTATAAATAGAAGGGTTTTCCATTCATTATTCACTTTTGATTATTTTCATTGTTGCATTCACTATTGTAACTCTGATTATTTTCATTGTCACACACCATATTTTTGCTAGATTTTCACATTATAGAGGAGAGAGACTCTACACAAGATGAAGACATTTGAGGATAGCTAAGAATCAATCCCATAGAGGGGGACTGGTAACATTTATTTGTTCCCTTCACATGTGTTATAATAAAATTATTCTTTACATATCTGGTTTCCATTGGATGATTGGAGTTATTACTCTTTCTTTTTGTTGTTTAGCAATGATTGTGGCATAGATCTAGAATTTGGCAGCTTTTGTTATTATCAGTTGCTATAGATCTACAATGTTTAGTAGCCATTTATATTGTTGAGATTGTTTGTCATCCACAATCTTAAGTGGGTTCTTTTTGTACATCATTGAGAAGAAAACACTACAACAAAATTGGCGACTCCACTGGGTTTTATACTTCAAATCCAGAAACCTGGGTGACCTTTGGTTTTCAGCTTAGGGTTTCTTCTTTTTTCAATTCTCTTAATGTTTCCTAGTTTTTTAACCCTAGATATGATAAATTTCTGACTTCCGCAAGCTTTCTGGTCGTTTCCGCAGGTCACAAGAACCAGTCGCGACAAACGCAACACTTTTTCCCGAGATTTGCTGACCGGGATCCATAGAGCAGAAATCACACTTTTTAGCCCAAAAAGTGCGATCTGGAGGCTAGAACACACTAAATAGCCTAAAAAGTGCGATCCCTATAGAGAAACAAATTAGTACCTGTAATTTCTGGGTTTTAGGGTTTTTCTCAGATTTGTTTCTGGATTTTGCAGAGATTTATCTGTTGGGTTGTCTAACCTCTGTCTCATCTTGCTTAGGCGTTGATACACTTTGATTTACTCGTCGAAGTCAAATTTTTCCTCCCTTAGGGCATCTAGTATGCTTCCACCTTTTAGGAGTGGGTAGTCTGAGTTTCTACAACGCTTTCAACCATATTTTCTAGATCTGTACCTTTCTATTTCAGATATGTTAAGATAGGTTGTTACCATCCATAGTTTTACATTTAAACTTGTTTGGTCATTTTCCTTAGGGTTCCATCGGTTTTCCTAGGTGTCCCACCCATCTCCCTATCTTTTTGCAACAATATTACCCTCTGGTTTTTTGCTGTTGTTGCACCACCCTCCAGCAGCTTAATGTCAGTTGATCCCAATCACATCGACATTTAGATCTCTTTACCGTTTTAGTCTATTTTCCATCGGTTTAGCCACCAAGTAGTACAGTGTTTACACACCCAGATTGGGTGGGTTTAGTTAATTATTTTTTTGTTATTTATTTCAGTTTATTTTCAGCATTCTTTTTTCTTTTTTACAAACACCATATGGGCTTAAACAATTAATACACTTGCACACACAATCACACCTTAAGCGAAGGGCACTTGGTTTACACTGCCAAGCCAAGACTTAACATAATAAATTTATCTCCCTGCATCGAGACAAAAGATATATTGTTGATCTCCCTTCACCATTTCCATGTCATGTGTGTCTTACCACCATTGTGCCACCAAGGCATTTGTCGCAGAGACTATTAGGCCTTCACCCCCAGTTCTCGCTTGGGCATATTACCCCTCCCCGTCGAGTTTGAGTTCATAGCCCTCCGAGTTCCCATACCAACTCTTCTCCTGGTCCTTCTAATTCCTCATCTGATTCCGAGCCTCCTTCACCACATATCGTCACCATGTCTAAAACCACAGCTGGTGCAAGAATCCAACCTAGTGTTGGCTCTGGTTTTATCTTGGTGGTCACATCAAGCGGAACAGTCTTAGGAATCATTCTAATAGCCCCCATTCTCCCCTTTATGGCTGGGTTAAGTCTACCAGATTTTAACCAATTGATAAATGACCCCTTACACCATGATTCCGACTAAGCTTCCCTCCGACATCCCAAAGTTTGAGAGTAATGCTGGAGAGGATCCTACCAACCATGTTTGATCCTTCCACATGTGGTGTTATTCCAACTCCATAATCGATCACTCCATTCGTCTTCGGCTCTTCCAAGACACGATCACTGGATACCAGCCATCTGCATCTCATTCTGTTTTCACGATGCTTGCTAAATTGTTCCTTTCATATT
Source organism: Pinus tabuliformis (assembly GCA_031772625.1). Lineage (NCBI taxonomy): Eukaryota > Viridiplantae > Streptophyta > Pinopsida > Pinales > Pinaceae > Pinus > Pinus tabuliformis. Next base: position 1,118,793,444 of record CM062819.1, read on the forward strand.
TCTAGTTATCTCCCCGGTACAACACTAGTACTTAGCTATTGACCATATTTCGTTAATCCTTTTCCACTTGCCTCTCTGACCATGTTAAAGAGTGTCATCGAAGGAGGAGCACATGTTGTGCCCCACCTTTAGAAGACTGTGTCTACCTAGATTGGTTCCGTAGGAGCCTTTTATCCCCCATTGGAAAAGATGTCACATCCCATTTTCCTCAGACCGGGGAAGAAGATCTCCAAACTGCTTTGAGATATGATCTGATTTATGCACAATTTGGTTATGTTTATACCATCATTCTAGACCTCCCTCATCCTGGAAGTGCCAATGCACCAGGGGAATCTCATGTTGCCAATGGTCTCGTTGGATCCATTTCACACTCTTCACCATATACTTTGCAAAGTTATGGCTACTCGCAAGGAGGCACCAGTTCCTCCAACATTTTGCCCCTATTGCTAGAAAAAATTTTCTAAGACCCCAACCCGTCTACCAAAATGTTGCTTCTCCTTATGCACAACTAAGTGCTCTATCCCCTCAAGCATTAATGCCGCAACCTCCCACGCATCCTCAACCCCCAGCCACCGCCCCCTCAGTGCTAGGTGTTTGCGCAACAGATTGCTACCAATCCCCCAAATTCGAAGAAAAAGAATAAGGAGAAGGGTAACAAGGGTAACCAACGTAGCCAAGGTAACCATCCTAGTGAACCCCATGTAGGTTTTAACCTCATATAGAGATTACCTGCATACAAATTCTACGAACATAAAATAAACAATGCGAGAGCATAACACATAAAACACATATACATAGATATTTTCCCCTGGATCCAAAAACTAAAACTACTAGCTTGATTTTTCATTATGTTCCTTTCAATGTTACAATACATATATATACATTCCACAACATCCAATACCATTGACCAAAAACCACAGCACCTAAAACCATGTGCAAAAACCATGCGCAAAACCATAGGTAGGTCCGCTCAACCTAATATAGGGTGCAAAAAAAATTCCCCAGGGCACTGCCCCGAACCCCATAGAGGGGGGCTACCCGCCCCCCTGTGACCCCCTGTGACCCCCCCTTCGTAATCGGTGCAACGAAGGGGGGGCTCTGCCCCCCCTCTAACCCCCTGGTTAACTAGGGGATCTAGTCGTGGAAAGGATATAACACAACCCAACATTCTCCCACTTGTTGTTTTCTTTCCGTAGGAGAGATTAGTCATTTATCCAACCCTCCATGCCCATTGTTTTTGTACACGAAGAGAACTTATCAGAGCTCACATATTTTGTCAATGCATCTGTAGAATTCTTCAAAGTGTCCACCTTTACCAGCAACACCTTTTTGTCTTCTATCATATCCCTCACAAAGTGATACTCAACATCAATGTGCATTTGTCTTTGAATGATAAGCAGAGTTCTTTTCCAAGAAAATTGCACTTTGGTTGTCACAGTCTATCCTTATAGCTCTGTGTACTAACCCCATACTTGAACACAATCTCTACAACCAAACTACTTCTTGCTTGCATGAGTGGCTGCCATGTATTTTGCCTCTGTAGTTGATAATTCCACTACAGATCATTTCTTACTTATCCAATTGACTACACCTCCAAATAGGTTAAACACATACCCACTTGTAGATCTTCTCTAATCTAGATCTCCAGCCCTATCTACATCAACAAAGCCACAAATATCCAACACTCTGTCCAATCCTGGTCTTCCTTGGTAGCGCAAACCATAATCACTAGTGCCACGCAAATACCTGAAAACTCGCTTCACTGATGTCGAGTGCTCCTTCCCTGGTTTTGACATAAACCTGCTCAATAATCCCACTACATGTGCAATGTCTGGTCTAGTACATACCATTGCATACATCAAGCTACCGATTGCACTTGCATATGGAACACGGGACATGTCCTCTTCCTCTTCCTGTGTCTTGGGACATTGTTCAACAGATAACTTGACACCTACAAGAATAGGAACCTTCACCGGTTTACTATCTTACATATTAAACCTCTATAATATTGTCTCAACATACTTCCTCTAGTTTAACTAGAGCTTCCTCTTTTCCTGATCTCTTTACTTTCCATTCCCAAAATATAGTTTGCAGCACCAATATCTTTCATGTTGAATTTGGAGGACAATTGGGTCTTCAAATCTTGGATAATTTCTTTGTCATTTCCAACCAGCGACATATCATCCACATACAAGACCAAATAAATAACAGGGTCACCAATTAATTTAAAATACACATAGTGATCTAATTTGTTTTTGGTGAAGCCAAGTCCCCATATAAATGTATCAAATTTCTGATACCACATCCTTGGTGACTATTTTAACCTATAGAGAGACTTCTTTAACTTGCATACCGGTTCTTTCTTACCCTTCACTGCAAAGCCTTCAGGTTGCTTCATGTATATCTCCTCTTCCAGATCCCCATGAAGAAATGTTGTCTTCACATCGATCTGTTCTACCTCAAAATCAAAAGCAACAATAATAGATAAAAGTAATCTAATAGAAGCTACCTTGGAAACAGGAGAAAAAATATCACCAAAATCAATTCCTGGCACATGGGAATAACCTTTTTCTACCAACCGAGATTTGTATTTCTCCACCTTTCCTTATGCATTTGTCTTCTTCTTGAACACCCATTTGCTACCAATGGGTTTCCTTCCAGCCGGAAACTCCACCAGATCTCAAGCCTCATTTTTGTGCAAAGATTCCATTTCATCAACCATGGCCTCTTTCCATAGTTTTCCATCCTCTGAATCTACTGCTTCCTTCACATTTCTGGGATCATCATCAGTAATAGATAAAGCAAGATTTGAAAAAAGAGAAAATTCACTATACCTTTCTAGCTACCTTCTTTCTCGAACTGTTCTTCTCATCACTGGAGTTTGTGGCTCTTCATCTTCTGATTCCTCTTCTGTTGTAGAGTCTGATTCTTCCTCCTTAAGCTAAAACTCTATCTTCTCAGGTTCCTTTGGTTGGAATTCATGTTTAATAACATCTTTCACTTCTTTGAACGCCACATCTTGGCTATACACAACCTTCCTTGTTACTGGGTTCCAAATCTTATAACCCTTTAAACCATCCTTATACCCAATAAAGATGCACTTTTCACATTTACTATCCAACTTGGTTTTTTTCTCCTTTGGAACATGTACATATGCATCACATCCAAATACCCTCAGATGTGAAAGAGAGGGTTTCTTACTAGTCCATACCTCTTGTGGAGTCATATCCTCCAACGACGATGAAGGTGATCTGTTGACGAGGTAACATGCTGTCTCCATTGCCTCTGTCCAGAATCCCTGTCCTAACCAGACACCACTGAGCATGCTTCTTGCCCTTTCCATCAATGTCTTGTTCATTCTTTCTGCAACTCCATTTTGCTCAGGTGTGTATGGATTAGTCTTTTGTCATGCTATACCACACTTCTTATAGAATTCTTCAAATGCCTTGCTACAAAACTCTCCACCATTATCTGTCCTCAACACCTTTATCTTCTTCTCTATCTGGCATTCCACTAGAGCCTTAAATTATTTAAACTTGTCAAAGAATTTAGATTTCTTCTTAAGGAAATATATCCATGTATTCCTTGAGAAATCATCTATAAATGATACATAGTGCACATAATTACCCTATGATGGAACCTTCACAGGTCCAAACACATAACTGTTCACAAGCTCTAATATCTTTTTCGCCCTCTTACCACTAGAGGGGAAACTCACCCTATTTTGCTTCCCATACACCCAATTTTCACAGAAATCAAAATCCAGAGAGCTATTACTCTTACCTTCTACCATACCTTTACCATGTAGTATTCGAAGGCCCTTCTCTCCAATATGTCCAATTCTTTGATGCCACAACATGGTCTTCTCTCCATAGGCCACTAGATTTTTTGCTATAGTTTCTGGAACCACATAACTATTGCACCCATCAATAATAGTGCTACCTTGTAGCTTGTACAGAGTTCCAATCTGAACTCCCCACATCAATACCAATGCTTCCTAAACCATCTTGCTGGTATACTTCTTGAACACTTTTTTTACACCTGCATCATCCATCTTGCTTACAGAAATCAGATTTTTTTCGAGTACAGGAATATACAAAACACCCAGAAGTGTTCTAACCCTTCCACCTTGTAACTTCAACTTTACATTTCTGTGACCAATGATTCTAGCCTTGCTATCATCCCCTAAGAAGACATCACCACCAACGTATTTCTCATACTCGCATAACCACTCTCTATGGGGAGTGAAGTGAAAGGATGCACCTGAGTCAATCAACCATGCCTCATGATCTACATGTGTACTTGAAGAAGCCAAGTACACATCCCCACCTTCATCTGAGGTGGTTTTCACCTATGCAGAAGGAGAATCATTAGATCCCTTCCCTTTGTTAGGAGCTTTAGATTTACAGTCCCTTTTGTAGTGCCCTTCCTTTTCACATTTCTAGCACACCACCTTTACAGATTTTCCTAGAGATTTAGATTTCCCTCTAGATTTAGTCTCCAACTCGATGACTTATTTTTGTTTCTATTCTAGGACCATCCTTGTACAAACAATGCATCACCATTTTTCATCTCCATATTTTTCCGTCTCATCTCCTCCGTCAGTAAGGATGAGACTATTTCATCAAACTGCAAGGCAGTTGAATTGCTACCTATTGCAATAACCAGACTATCCCACGAATTTGGTAGAGAACACAACAAACAGATGCACTTATCTTCATCTAAAATTTTAATATCAAGAGATAATAACTGACTTACTATATTATTAAATGCGTTGAGATTCTCTAGAACCAAGTCTCCATCTTTCATCCTCAAGTTATACAGCTTTTTCCGTAGGAATAGTTTATTCACGAGAGACTTAGATTGGTACAAATTCCCTAACTTGTCCCACAAAGCCTTCGTCGTAGGTTCCCCTAATACGTTAAACAATACTAAATCTGAGACACACAACCATATTGTGCTCTTTGCCTTCCGATCCAACTTCTTCCATTCTTCATTGGACACTCCCATTGGTTTAGTACCCGGATCTACCACGATCCACTGATCTTTATCCACCAACAGATCCTCCATCTAGAGTTTCCACAACTCAAAACTTTGACCATTAAATTTCTCTATCTCTATCTTTTCACTACTCACCACCTTCTTTCACCATTAGAATCAATCCCACAGATCTCCCACTGAACAGGATCTACCACAGGCCCGAGTGAAACCCCTCAACAACAAAGGCATCCCCTTGAAGCCAAAACACCTATATTACCAAATGTATGTTTTAACCCCATATAAAGATTACCTACATAAAAATTCTAAGAATAGAAAATGGAAAATGCAAGAGAATAATAAATAAAACACATATACACAGAGATTTTCCCCTGGATCCCAAAATTGGGACTACCAGCTTGATTTTTCATTATGTTCCTTTCAATGTTACAATACATATATATACATGTCAAAGCATCCAATACCATGGACCGAAAACCATCACACCCAAAACAATGTGCGAAAAACATGCAGGGTCCACCCAACCTAATATAGGATCCAAAAAAATTCCCCAGGGCATTACCCCGAACCCCGTAGAGAGGGGTTACCTACCCCCCTCAAACCCCCTACATAGGGGGGGATTCCACCGCCCCTGTGACCCCCCTGCTACGTAATTAGTGCAAAGAAGGGGGGACTCCACCCCCCCTCTAACCCCCCAGTTAACTAGGGGATCTAGTCATTGAAAGAATATAACACAACCCAACACCCCAGGGGAACCACCCTAACACCAAAAACTAGCAACAAGGCGGCCAACCCAAGTAGAACAAGGATATTTGTATGAATAAGCCTTGCACATGTTGTATTGTACATGGCCATTATACACATGAGTGTCCCCTCTGACCCCAAATGCGCCAAATGTGGGAAGCTCAAGCAACTCCTAGAGGTCAATAATCACCTCAAAATCTTGCGTGAACCCAACTGACAGTGCTCACAAATCCTTTCCCTCAGCAATGATTTGTTGCTGCTCAACCCCAACGAGGTCAAGCAGCCCATCTCCTCCATCCTTCTGGTCCTAACGACTACCAGACCCTTATGATGAACTCTGATGAGGTTAACCCCTCTAATATCAACCTATAAACTCAGTCACGTCAATATGATGATCCCTTGACTTTGTTCGCTACTAAGTCCAAAATCAAAGTATCTGTTAAGCTTCTTACAACAATAAATGGTCCTTTACAGATCCCTCAACCTAAGTTTGAGGCCATTCCTATGATCCCAAAAGGACCATTACGTCGTAATGTGGCTTCTAACAGAGTTGCCCATACATACAATATAGAAGACGACTTGGCGCAATCACCTGCTGCCATGTCGATGCTGGAAGTCCTCCAGTCGTGCCCATCCAAAAAGAAAGCTCTACTAACTACCTTGGGTGAAGTAGATCCTTCTGGTAATCATTTGATTGTCTTCCCGGTTGATACATCATAGCATCCCCCATTTCCTTCATTTGTTGCTTTCCAGATAATAGTTAAAGTTCATAATGCCATCATCTCTAGATGCATTATTGACGAAGACGCATCCACCTGTGTGATGTACGCTACTATTTGGAAACAACTTAAGTCACTTGAGTTGTCCCCCTCCACCATCACTTTATGTGATTGGGATGGACACCCTTCCTAGCCCCTTGGCATGTACCACAACTGTCCAGTGACCCTTACGGGCAAGACTGTCCATGTCGACATTGAAGTCATTGATGCCCCTTTGGATTACAACATTCTCTTAGGTTGTAGTTACACATATGCAATGTTAGGCATCACATATGCGGTGTTCCTCAAGATGTGCTTCCCCCATGAAGGAAAGATCATTACCATCGATCAGATGACTTACAATGAGCTGACATCCATGACCTCCCCTGAGTCCATTATCTCATCAATGTCTGATAAATATTCTTCAACTCCTCTCACCAGTGTTTCACCCAAAGTCTATAAAGATTCCTCTTTGTTGGTTTCTTTCCTTGGTTTGCCCCCTCCCATCTCAGATCCTAACTCTATGAGTGTTTGCATGTTACAGCATCACGGGCTGCCCTTAAGCAGTCCAGTACACCTGATCAACAACCAACTCCTCAACACCCTATTGTTGCTCTTCCAGTTGAACCCTCTAGACCCATTGCCCCAGGACCTTCTCCATTTGTGGGTGCCTCTCCTATGTTCCCACCAAGAACTATTCCTCCAGGTCTCAACCATACAGGAGCTATTCTACTGGGACATTATCTTGTTGGCCAGATACCTTTCTGTACCTGTCATGGCTTCATTGGTCCTTCATAACATGACTTTGGGATCCTAGTATGGTAAATTTATCCCCCTACAAACATTCCACCCGGTCAACCAAGACCATATCATGCTTTGACCCTGGTTCAACCGGTCCCCATGACCCCTGCCACTACTTTAGTTCCATCACGACATCAACAGGAACCAACTCCTGTTGCAAAGGCACCTGGCTAGGGGGAAAAGATAAAAGGAAAGATTCAAAAGACAAGGCTCCCCATGCTCCTCAAACCCCTAAGGCCCCAAAGTCGACACCCTTGTGAGCTTTGTGTCAAGTTGTTGGGCACACCACCAACAATTGTCCTAAACTTGGTCAACTTAAACCTTTGGTTCATGAAGCGTTCCCTAAGTCAAATATTCCTGAAGTCCATGTTAACTTACCAATCCCACCTAAGAAACTAAAAATGTTGCACACAAAAATTACTTGTCCCTTGTGTGATCATCATGGTCACTATTCCCATTGTTTCCCTCATCTCAATGAATTTCGCTATTGTCTTAGGGTGATTCATGAATACGAGGCCACTCGTAGCAGATCATCTACTCCTCTACCCTTGGATTCTAATACCACTAGTCAACAGAATAGGAAGACTCTGGTCCCACTATTGTGATCCCTCCCCCCAATGTCGAGATGATAGAAACCACAGGCCACACACTTTACCTATCATCATCCTTGAGTTCCTCGCAGGAAAACATTTCTAAGGTTTCTGCATGCCCTTCTATCGAAACTCTTTCGAAAGAATCCCAAGTCTCAACATCTATAGATCCTACATCTACTAGCTCGTCGTCTACCATTCTAGATGATGCATATGTGAACCTTCCTTCTTAGGTTGATGCACCAGGTAATGCCGTCGCATCACGTAGTCAATCTTTCTCCCATCCATCCATCTCCCAACCTGATGAGGACACCATGGAAGCTATGTCTACCCCTGATTACACCTACCCTTGAGTAAGGGGGCATTTCTTTAGAGGATTTTGAAGGTCATCTCCTTCCTAATTCTCCCAATGCACTCTACCTCAAGAAATTTTGCTCATATCATATCCCTTTGATTTGCATGTCTTTATTTTAGCCATGAAGTTAGGTAGATTGCATCATCTCGTCAGCTGTTTTTTGCACCTTTTAGATGGATCCATCATCCACACTGTATATCGGTCATGCCGACGGTGCAAGTCGATATTCTCGGAATCTAGCCTCAGAAACCTGGAACATTTTTACCCCCTTGTGTACATTAGTCATTTCGAATGGCATCTGCATTGGATCTGCCACCAATAATCAGGTCGAATATGATGCAGTGATAGGTTTGTTAGTCGATGCCCTCACTCATCACATCCTTCATCTTCTTGTTCGTTTAGATTCCTTGCTACTTGTCATTCAATTCAATGGTGTGTATCATGTGCATAACCAAGTCCTATTTATAAAATATGTACAAGTTAAGCTATTGGTACGTGAATTTGAAACCATGAAGTTCATTCATGTGCCTAGAACCCACAATCACGATGTAGATGCCATTGCAAAAAACATTCTAGACTGGCATTTATCACATGTATACCATAAAAGATAACAAAACAAATGGCGAACCATCATCGTCATGTAAAATGAATAATCATATTATGTATCATATAAGTGTTTGTAGCCCATAGCTCTAAATACATCTGGTACGCCCATAGCATACTGGGGGGGCACATAGTCCCCTACATCTCCTTTGAATGATTTCGTGCCAAGATGTGTTGATATTCTTAAATCCATTTTTTGAGCACTCAAAACACAATGGCACTCCACAAACTCCTCCTGCTAGGGAGAATAATTCCCACCTTTTCATACCAGATCAACATCCCATGCTTGGGGGCATGATGGTTTTCCCCTGGCCATTGATTAACATAAGTCTCGGCCTAGACCCCATCGGATCTAGGTTTCGTCGATTATCCTCCCATTCCTTGGATAGTTTGTCCTACCGGCCTCTCCAGCGAGCCATATGCACATCACATATTATAGACGTTTGATACCATATCTTCAAATATTCTACTCAATGTCCACATAGTCCCCATGTTTGACTTCGTGGGTGAGGATTATTCTAGACCTCCTCTAGTAGTTCATTCTCATTTTCCTCTTCCCTTAATTCTTCACTACGAACCATCATTCCAAGAAGCATTAAGGCCATATTTAGACAAGTAAGGCCACTTACCTGAAAGTCATGGATCCTGAATCCAATGGCCAGTTTGTCCACTACACTCTCCACAACATTTAGGGCCTTTTCCTCCTCTCAAATTGGAGGGAACACACCCTTTTATAGGAAAACCCACAGTTTGCCTGTCGCACATTGTGACTAGACCGTAGCTCTATTTGACAAAACATCAGTACCATTGGAAATCTCTCACCGAGTTCTATGATGGGTCTTCCTCAGTTTTGGTGATTTGACACTTCACCAGGAAGCCAATTTTCTAAGAAAGGTCACTTCGTCACCTCTAAAAATCATATTTAATCATAAAGTGACACTTGTACTTTGAGTTCCACCTCCTCTTAATACTTGTCATATCATATGTCGATTTTCATCATGAGTAACCATCATTTACTCATGTTTTGATGGTCCTCATCGGGCCTAGCCTGTGTGGCAGCATCATCAAGTCACCCTTGTTCAGAGCATCTGCGATGAGTCACCCTTGCATTCTTAGAGTCTATTTCATGTTCCATCATAACTTGTCATAGTATTCCATCCATATTTTCATATTGTTCATCCTGTGTTTCCCATTTTGGCCTCCAGTCATACTCTTTCCATCCCCTCCGGAGTTGAGTCAATTACTGCCAGGTCAACCATGCACTTTATGCTCTGACAAGGGTAGTCATCTGTTTGTCCCTTAGTCCCACTTTTTCCCGTTACCTTTGGTGTCGGTCCATTAGTCACATTACGATTTTCCCTCGTTATTTAATTGAGGATCCTCATTGCCTCATCTATCACAGGCCCTATTATGTTGACATCAATTCATTTATTCGAGAAGAACGACCTAGAGGGCGCTATATCTTAGTTCCAACTTCCATTCTTGTTTAACGCCTTGGATCAAGTAGAGGGTCTCATTATTTCCCTTTAACTTCATCGTTTCATGTTTTCTTATCCATACACTTGATGGTCCAGTGATGGAGCAGACTATACCAATGATCCTGGGTGTGTGTGAGATGTTTCAAACCTCATGAAGGGGTGGCCCTTCAGGTTGTAGGTTTTAACCCCATATAGAAATTACCTGCATATGAATTCTAAAACAAAGAAAATAAACAATGTGTTAGCATAACACATAAAACACATATACACAGAGATTTTCCCCTAGATCCCAAATCGGGGACTACCAGCTTGACTTTTCATTATGTTCCTTTCAATGTTATAATACATGTTTATACATGCCAAAGCATCCAATACCATGGATCGAAAACCATCGCATCCAATAACATGGACCAAAAACCATCATGTCCAAAAACATGTGCGAAAATCATGCACAAAACCATAGGTGGGTCCGCCCAACCTAACATAGGGTCCAAAACCAAAATTTTCCGGGGCATTGCCCCAGACTCCATAAAGTGGGGTTATGAGTATGCCTCAAACCCCTTGTGACCCCCCCCCCCCAACTACACAATCGGCGCAAGGAAAGGGGGCTTCGCCCCCCCTCTAACCTCCTATTTAACTATGTGGGCTAGTCGTGGAAAGAATATAACACAACCCAACATTCTCCCACTTGTTGTTTTCTTTCCACAGGGGGACACAAGGGATCTTAGTCATTTTTCTAGCCCTGAAATGCCCATTTTCTCTCTACACTAAGAGAACTTCTCAGAGATCACAGATTTTGTCAATGCATTTGTAGTATTCTTCAAAGTGTCCACCTTTACCAGAAACACCTTTTTGTCTTCTATCATATCCCTCACAAAGTGATATTGAACATCAATGTGCTTTGTCTTTGAATGATATGTAGGGTTCTTTGCCAAGAAAATTGCACTTTGGCTGTCACAGTCTATCCTTATAGCTCCTTGTACCAACCCCATACTTGAACACAATCTGTGCAACCAAATTGCTTCCTTTCTTGCATGAGTCACTGCCATGTATTCTAACTCTATAATTGATAGTGCCACTACAGATTGTTTCTTACTCATCCAACTGACTGCACCTCCAAATAGGTTAAACACATACCCACTTGTAGATCTTCTCTGATCCAGATCTCTAGCCCAGTCTGCATCAACAAAGCCATGAATATCCAACGTTCTGTCCAATCCTGATCTTCCTTGGTATCACAAACCATAATCGCTAGTGCCACACAAATACCTGAAAACCCACTTCACTGCTGTCCAATGCTCCTTCCCTAGTTTTGACATAAACTTGCTCAATAGTCCCACTACATGTGCAATGTCTGGTCTAGTATAGACCATTGCATACATCAGGCTACTGACTGAACTTGCATATGGAACATGAGACATGTCCTCTTCCTCTTCTTGTGTCTTGGGGTACTGTTCAGCAGATAACCTCACATCTACAGGAATAGGAATCTTCACTAGTTTACTATCCTGCATATTAAACCTCTACAATATTATCTCGACATACTTCCTCTAGTTTAACTAGAGCTTCCTCTTTGCCTGATCTCTTTTAATTTCCATGCCCAAAATATAGTTTGCAGCACCAAGATCTTTCATGTCAGATTTGGAGGATAATTGGGTCTTCAAATCCTGGATAATTTCTTTGTCATTTCAAACCAGCGACATATCATCCACATGCAAGACCAGATAAATAACACAGTCGCCAATTAATTTAAAATACACACAGTGATATGCTTTGCTTCTGGTGAAGCCAAGTCCCCGTATAAATGTATCAAATTTCTAATACCACATCCTTGGTTACTGTTTTAACCATACAAAGACTTCTTTAACTTGCATACTAGTCCTTTCTTACCCTTCACCGCAAAGCATTCAGGTTGCTTCATGTATATTTCCTCTTCCAGATTCTTGTGAAGAAACGTTGTCTTCATATCCATCTGTTCTACCTCAAAATCAAAAGCAGCAGCAACAGATAAGATTAATCTAATAGAAGTTACCTTGGCAACAAGAGAAAAAATATCACCAAAATCAATTCTCGTCACCTGGGAATAGCCTTTTGCTACAAACTGAGATTTGTATTTCTCCACCTTTCCTTCTGCATTTGTCTTCTTCTTGAACACCCATTTGCTGCCAATGGGTTTCCTTCTAGCCGGTAACTCCACTAGATCCCGAGCCTCATTTTTGTGCAAAGATATCATTTCATTAACCATGGCCTCTTTCCAGAGTTTTCCATCCTCTAAATCTACTTCTTCCTTCACAGTTCTAGGATCATCGTTAGTAATAGATAAAGAAAAATTCAAGTAGAAAGCAGATGGATTATACCTTCCTGGTTGCCTTCTTTCTCGAACTAATCTTCTCATACCTGGAGTTTGTGGCTCTTCATCTTCTGATTCCTCCTCTGTTGTAGAGTCTGATTCTTTCTCCTTAAGATCAAACTCTATCTCCTCAGGTTCCTTTGGTTGGAATTCACGTTTAATAACATTTTTTACCTCTCTGAACACCACATCTCGGCTCTACACAACCTTTCATGTGACTGGGTTCCAAATCTTATAACCCTTTAAACCATCCTTATACCCAATAAAGATGCACTTTTCAGATTTACTATCCAACTTGGTTCGTTTCTCCTTTGGAACATGTACATATTCATCACATCCAAATACCCTCAGATGTGAAAGAGAGGGTTTCTTACCAGTCCATACCTCTTGTGGAGTCTTATCCTCCAACGCTGATGAAGATGACTTATTGACAAGGTAACATGCAGTATCCACCGCCTCTGCCTAGAATTTCTATCCTAACCCGGCACCACTAAGCATGCTTCTTGCCCTTTCCACCAACGTCTTATTCATTCTTTCTGTAACTCCATTTTTTTGAGGTGTATATGGAGTAGTCTTCTATCGTGCTATACCACACTTCTTATAGAATTCTTCAAATTCCTTGCTACAAAACTCTCCACCATTATTTGTCCTTAGCACCTTTATCTTCTTCTCTGTCTGATTTTTCACGAGAGCCTTAATTTCTTTAAATTTGTCAAAGGCTTTAGATTTCTTCTTAAGTAAGTATATCCATGTATTCCTTGAGAAATCATCTCTAAATGATACATAGTACACAGACTTACCCAGTGATGGAACCTTCACAGGTCCAAACACATCATTGTGCACAAGTTCTAATATCTGTTTCGACCTCTTACTACCAGAGGAGAAACTCGCCTGATTTTGCTTCCCATATACACAATTTTCATAGAGATCAAAATCCAGAGAGCTATTACTCATACATTCTATGACACCTTTACCATGGAGTATTCGAAGGCCCTTCTCTCCAATATGTCCAAGCCTTTGATGCCACAACATGGTCTTCTCTCCCGAGACCACTAGATTTTCTGCTCCACTTTCAGGAACCACGGAACTGTTGCACCCATCAATAATAGTGTTACCTTGCAGCTTGTACAGAGTTCCAATTCAAACTCCCCGCATCAATACCAGTGCTCCCCAAACCATTTTACAGGTATCCTTCTCAAACACTATTTTTACACCTGAATCATCCAACTTGCTTATAGAAATCGTATTTCTGGCCAATGCAGGAATATGCAAAACACCTGGAAGTTTTCTAACCCTTCCTCCTTGCAACTTCAACTTTAATTTTCCGCGACCAATGATTCTAGCCTTCCTATCATCCCCTAAGAAGACATCACCACCATCGTATTTCTCATACTCGCAAAACCACTCTCTATGGGGAGTGAACTGAAAGGATGCACCTAAGTGAATCGACCATGCCTCATGATCTACATGTGTACTTGAAGAAGCCAAGTACACATCCCCACCTTCATCTGAGGTGGTTTTTGTTAAGAAACCAGCTCACAAAAAGATAGAAAAGATAGATCAACACCTAAGAAATAAGCCTCTTCGAGGGGGCAACCTCCTTTACATTAAACAAATGAACAATTCTTGGATGATACAAATGAAAAGACCTCCTTTCTATGTATAGGAGTCTAAGGGGTCATAATATAATCAGAGCCGACATAACAATAATAATGTAAGGGCACAATAATAACAATAGTGGGCTTCTATTGGGCACAATAGTAACAATATGGGGACTACATGGGTACAACAATATAATAAGGGGCTTATACTAATAACATTAAGGGGTTACACTAGTAGTATAGGGGCCTAACATACCCCTCTCCTTCAAAAAGTGTTGTCCTCAATGCTTGAGCAGTTCTTGATGCTTATGTAGAATATTATTGTCCTCCCATGTGGAATTTTCAGCAGGTAAGTTCTTCCACTTGATGAGATACTTTGAAATCGATTGATTTTGTAGCTGTCAGCTTCTTGTTTCTGTGACTGCTCCAGGTTCCAATATAATTTTTCCTTCCTCTTCAAGTTCTGGCAATATTTTTTGAATTGGGATCTTCTACAACTTTTGAATGAGTGGCCACACTTCTTCTTCCTTCTTCCATTCATCACTTGCTTCGTTTATCCAATATGTTTGGATAATAGAAATAGCACAAAACAATGCTTCCACATCCTCATCCTTTCTTGAGAGTGCATCTGCAACAAAATTTTGCTTCCATTTTCTATAGATGATGTCAAAGTCATAACCCAACGTATTTGTGACACATTTTTTCTGTTCTTCTAAAGAAAATAGTTGTTCTAAAAAGTATTTAAGACTATCATGATCCATTTTTACCTTGAAGTGTCTTCCCATTCGGTAAGGTCGCCATTTCTTAAGTGCATGTAGTATTGACAACATTTCCTTCTCATAAATAGCTTGCTTGAGATGTAGTAGTAAAAATACCCAATCACCTACATCAAAACAATTTTCACTATGATGTTGATCTACCTATTGTTTCATTCGATTTTGCACCAAAGTGACGTTATCCTTTAAAAGTTGGAGAACTTGTTGTTGATGCTCGATGTGATCTTTCACTGCTTGAACCTTTTTCTTCTTGATATGTCCTTCTATATTTAGAGTTTGAGGAGTGGTAATTTCTTCCAATCCTTTACAAGATATGGTCGGATTCATTTCATGATGCTCAATGTGATCTTTCACTTCTTGAACATTTTTCTTCTTGATATGTCCTTCTATATTGATAGTTTGAGGAGTGGTAATTCCGACCAATGAATTACAAGATATGGTTGGATTCATTTCTTCTTTCTTGATGTGATCTTTCACTTCTTGCACCTTTTTCTTCTTGATATGTCCTTCTGTCTTGAGAGTTTGAGGAGTGGTAATTCTTGCCAATGCTTTACAAGATATGGTCTGATTCATTTCTTCTTTCTTTGGGGTTGGGTCCTGGCGTATATCCTCTTCTTTTGATGTTTCTTGATCATTTTCTTCCTCCTCTTCATACTCTATGTAAAATAATTTCTTCTCAACACACTTATGACCTTTAGTGCATTTGTTATCAAAATTGTAATAAAGCCCTTTTTCTCTTGTTTCTTCCAATTGTTGTGGTGTAACCCTTGTAGGTTGTGGAAGGCTAGGAGAAACAACACTTCCATCTTTATAGTTGTGAGGGGTAGACTTCCTTGTTGCCATAATTTTACTTTCCACTATGTAACAAAGCCCTTTTACTCTTTCCAATTGTTATGTTGTTGCTCTAAAGAAGGTGTTGCTCTTTGTATTCTCATAATGTGCTATAATTTACTGCATGAAAATTGACCACGTAACAAGTTGTTCACGAGACCAAAGCCCTTTATACCATAAAAATTGATCCAGTTCTAAATATGAAGATGAAATACATACCTTTTGTAACAGTGGTACACCATGTAGATCAAAATATTGATCCATCTGAAGTATTCAGTTTACCAGATCCTTGCCATCAAACTTCCTCATATCGCCTTTTCTTGATTTTAGGAGCTCGATATTGAAATGACTATAACTCTGTAATTTTGGGTCTTCCAGTTCTAAAATTGCAACCTGCAGTAACCCTCTGCGTCCTCTTTCCAATGCCACCAGTTTGATCAAATTCAGATTCTCCAAGGAAGAGTTATGAACAATCTCCTAAGATGACCTGATTATATACCTTTTAAGAAGATTGAACTTGTATGAAGTGCCATGTGTCACTGTGTTAACCTTAGAATCTAAAAAATATATACAGGAAACTACAGTATATTCTCTTTCTGTAACTTCTTATGAAATTTCAATCTGATGCTCAAAACAAAAGTTATGACAATTTTCCCCAAGTCACCTGTTTGGAATGTAATTTAGGTGTTTGCAAAAAGACCAACTTCCTCAGATCATATCTCCGCAAATATAGCGCGAAAAGCTCTGAAATTCAGACCTGAGTTTTGGTGCAAGTTCATCTCAAATGGGTTTTTTTGTTCACTTCTGAAACATCGCAGAAAGAAAGGTATAGCGAAAATTCCGCAATGACAAATTTGGAGCAGTGAAACCCTAGAATCCAAAGCTCTGATACCAAATGTTATGGAACCAGCTCACAAAAAGATAGAAAAGATAGATCAATGCCTTAAAAATAAGCCTCTTCGAGGAGGCAATCTCCTTTACATTACACAAATGAACAATTCTTGGATGATACAAATGAAAAGATCTCCTTTCTATATATAGGAGTCTAAGGGGTCATAATATAATCAAAGCCGACATAACAATAATAATGTAAGGGCACAATAATAAAAATAGTGGGCTTCTATGGGGCACAATAGTAACAATATGGGAACTACATGGGTACAAAAATATAATAAGGGGGTTGTACTAATAACAATAAGGTGTTACACTAGTAGTATAGGGGCCTAACAGTTTTCACCTCTGTAGAAGGAGCATCATCAGATCCCTTTCCTTTATCAAAAGCTTTAGATTTACAATCCCTTTTGTAGTGCCCTTCCTTTCCGCATTTCCAGCACACCACCTTTACAAGTTTTCCTAGAGATTTAGGTCTCCCACTCGATGACTTATTTTTGTTTCTGTTCTAGGACATTCCTCGTACAGACAAGGCATCACCATTTTGGCTCTCCATATTTTTCTATCTCATCTCCTCCATCAGCAAGGATGAGACTATTTCATCAAACTGCAAGGCAGTTGCATTGCTACCTATTGCAATAACCAGACTATCCCACGAATTTGGTAGAGAACACAACAAACTGATGCACTTATATTCATCTAAAATTTTAATATCAACGGATGCTAATGGACTTACCATAGTATTAAATGCGTTCGGATGCTCTATCACCAAGTCTCCATCTTTCATCCTTAGGTTATGCAGCTTTTTCTGCAAGAACAATTTATTCACTAGAGACTTAGATTGGTATAAAGTCCCTAACTTGTCCCACAAAGTCTTCGTCTTAGCTTCCCCTGATACATTCAGCAATACCGAATCTAAGACACACAATCGTATTGTGCTCATTGCCTTCCGATCCAACTTCTTCTATTCTTCATCAGACACTCTCATTGGTTTAGTGCCCGGAACTACTATGATCCACTAATCTTTATCCACCAACAGATCCTCCATCTTGAGTTTCCACAACTCAAAACTCTGACCATTAAATTTCTCGATCTCTATCTTTCCACTGCTCACCATCTTCTTTCACCACTAGAATCGATCTCGCAGATCTCCCACTGAACAAGGTCTACCACAGGCCCAAGCGAAACCCGTCAGCAACAAAGGTGTCCCCTTGAAGCCAAAACTTCTTTGATACCAAATGTAGGTTTTAACCCCATACAAAAATTACCTGCATACGAATTCTAAAACACAGAAAATAAACAATGCAAGAGCATAACACATAAAACACATAGATACAAAGATTTTTCCCTGGATCCCAAAACCAGGACTACCAGCTTGATTTTTCATTATGTTCCTTTCAATGTTATAATACATATTTATACATGCTAAAGCATCCAATACCATGGACCAAAAACCATTGTGTCCAATACCATGGACCGAAAAACATCGCGTCCAAAAACATGTGCGAATATCATGCACAAAACCATAGGTGGGTCTGCCCAACCTAACATAGGGTCCAAAACCAAAATTTTTTGGGGTGTTGCCCTGGACCCCATAAAGTGGGGTTACGGGTACGCCTCAAACCCCTTGTGACCCCCCCCCTCCCTACACAATCGACGCAACGAAGTGGGGCTCTGCCCCCCCTCTAACCCCCCGATTAACTATGTGGGCTAGTCATGGAAAGAATATAACACAACCCAACATTGGTAGCCCCCCACATGCTCGAATACATACCTACTATGCTATAGCCTCAGATGCAGTTCCACAGAGTTGATGGGTTCAGTTCCTACCAATCGCAGTGTTCATAGCATGCACGTCTCCTCCAGATGATCCATTCAGTTTTGCAGAGCCCGCCCTTGTTCGTCAGGGCCTCTCTGGTTGTTTTACCCTCCCTCCCACCCATTTTTGAGGGAAGGGGATTTGTATCTCATGTACTCAGATATTATTGTATTCAGTCCTAGCTCATGTTTTTCTAGGTGCATTATGTATATGGGACACATTGTATTATTTTCTAGCTCTGTTATGCCAACATTTCATGTACCATTCAACATGTACTTCATTGCTCTGTTTTATATTTCTAGGCAAACCATTGTTTATGTACTAAGTTATCTCGGTGGGTATGGGTATGCCTCCCCCACCTCAGTGAGGTCTGGTACCACAACATACAAGGAGACTTGCATTAGTCTTGCCCCCTCTGTCCCTATCCTCTTTCAATTCAGCTTCATTGCTCTCTCTCTCTCTCTCTCTCTCTCTCTCTCTCTCTCTCTCTCTCCCTTGTGTTTTCTAGTGATTGTGTCTTTACAACGTACTTCGATCATATGTTTTTCTCCTAACACTCATACATTGGGGGGAAATTTGTTATCACCAAAACATTGATCATCTAGCCTAATTTACTATATGGATTGAAGTACACCATGTAAAGCCAATTTTACCATAGTAAAATTGCTTTCATTGTGAGAAATTACTCAATAAACCACATTTGTTAAGTAAGTTATAATTAAACCCATGAAGAATAATTAAATAAATCACTATTTATTTGATTTTCTTCTAGGAATAAATAAATAAACCATTTTTTATTATTATTCCTTGTCAAATTTGGCCCAATCATGCAAAGTAAACAGATAAATCAATGTTTTTATCTAAGAATAATTAATTAATCGCTAATTAATTAATTCTTTGTTACATTTGACTAAATCTCTTAGGAATAATTAAATAAATCCTTATTTGTTTATTATTCCTTAACTAATTCCTTGAGATGACAAATAAATCATTTATTTATTTATTATTTCTAAATAAAAGTTTAAATACTTTTTCCCTCCTAAAAAAATGTAATAAAATATTCCAAGTGGTTATTCCAAGAATGTGATCAATAATATTTTATTATTGCTCATTATTCCAGGACAACTCAATATTTTGTTATAAATAGAAGGGTTTTCCATTCATTATTCACTTTTGATTATTTTCATTGTTGCACTCACTGTTGTAACTCTGATTATTTTCATTGTTGCACACCATATTTTTGCTTGATTTTCACATTATAGAGGAGAGAGACTTTACACAGGCTAAAGACATTTGAGGATAGCAAAGAATCCATCCCATAGAGGGGGACTTGTAACATGTATTTGTTCCCTTCATAGGTGTTATAATAAAATTATTCTTTACATATCTAGTTTCCATTGGATGATTGGGGCTATTACTCTTTCTTTTTACTATTTAACTATGATTGTGGCATAAATCTATACTTTGGCAAGTTTTGTTTCTATCAGTTACTGCAGATCTACAATGTTTAGCAGCCATTTATATTGTTGAGATTGTTTGTCATCCACAATCTTAAGTGGGTTCTTTTCGTACATCATTGAGAAGAAAACACTACAACATAGGCCTTTCTTCTTGATGGTTGATTTGACAATGACACAGGAAGTGCAGGATCTAATGTACTTCCCAACATCCTGTCAAAGGTTTGGCCAATAAAAGTACTTCCGCAACATTACCACTATTTTCTCTACCCTGAAATGTCCAACGACTCGACTATAATGCGCCTCCCAAATCATCTTGGAATGCTCGTTTGAAGGAACACAGAGGTGTCCCAGATGGCATAACAGTGCATCCTGGAGGTGAGAATTTGGAACTTGCTTGCCTTCTAGGAGTGTCTAGCATGTGTTGTCGAATTCTAGGTCACTCTTGTAAAGATGCGGCCACCCCGCAATCTCGTGCCCACAAGAGTCAAGCACAGTAGTTAGCGCCATGACTTGTAGTTGGCTGAGGAAGTCGGCAACATTGTTTGTGGTCCCCTTCTTGTACTTAATATTCAAATGGAACTGTTGCAATTATGTGGACCATTTATGATGGTGATCGTTTTGCAACTTCCCTTGTGTCTGTATGAACTTCAGGGGTAGGTTTTCTGTGTGGATGACTGTTTCGTTCCCCATAATGTAATGTTTCCATTATTGGCAGGCCTGCACAATGAAATCCATCAATTTTTCATAGGTTGAATATTTTCAGACTGTGTATAAAAGTGTCTCTCTCTAATATGTCACTGGATGCCCCTCTTGAGTAAGAACTGCACCAATAGCATAATCAGAGGCATCTGTCTTGATATTAAATGGTTCTTGCATGTCGAGTAATGTGAAAACTGGTGCAGGGAAGAGAAGAGGCTTCAACTCAGAAAACACCTTTTATTGGGATTCATACCAAAATAACTTTTCTTTCGCTCCTCCCTTGGTGACTTGACTCAAGGGCCAAGTGATACACGAACTTGCGGTAGAAGTTGACAAGGTCCAAAAAACTATGAAGCTCTATTAGAGTGGTTGAAGTTGGCCTATCCTGAATGAATTCTATCTTCATTGGGTCCAAATTCACACGTCACTCATCAATGATGTACTCTAGATATTGAACCTGAGTCATACCAAAAGTGTATTTCTACAAATTGGCACACAACTTGTGTTGCCGTAGGGTTTCGAGGACCTATAAAAAATGGTGGAGTTCTCTTCCAAACTCTAGTTGAAGATTTGAATGTCAGCTAAATACACCACCACGAATGAGGTAGTGAAGGGTCACAAGATGTCATCCATCAACCTCATGAAGGTTTCGGGGGAATTTTTCAACTTGAAAGGCATGACCAACCATTCGAAAAGGACCTCCTTGGATTTCAAGGAAGTCTTTTACACATCATAGGGTTTGATCAATACCTGGTGATAACTGAACTTCAAGTCAATCTTGCTGAAATATTTGGCCCCCATAAGCTGGTCCAGAAGGATATCAATCCATGGGATTGGATACCTATTCCAAACGAAGATCATTTTCAGTGCTCGATAGTCAGTACAAAATCTCCAGGTCTCATCCTTTTTATATACCAACATGATCGGTCTCCTACAGGGTGATGAACTTGGCCTAATGTGCCCTTTCTACAATAGTTCTCGAATCTGCCTCTCGATTTCACCATTATCCATAACAGAGCATCAATAAATTGGTCCATTGGGTAGCAGTGCGCCAAGGGTTAGTTTGAGGGAGTGCTTGACTTGAAAGTGTAGATATGCCCTTATGGGTTAGGTGAAGATGTCCCTGTACTCCTCCACAATCTTGTCGATCTGCTACTGTCATGCGAAGGAGCCCTCTCTAGAGGTCGTGGCCACAATTTTATTCTTTCCTTAAGGGAGAATCATAAGGAAAACAAATTTCTTGTCTTGGTAAATGATATTACTACATTTCTTTGCAGTGATCAAAGAAATGGTGGTAGGTCGTCCTACCTCTAGTATCTTAAAAACTTATCACCCTAATTAATAATAACAGTGTGAGGCCTAGACTAATACATAACATGTCACTTCCACAAGTATGGTTAGCCTAATAATACATCACAAACTTCAAGAGGAGCAACATCACACAATACCTCCTCTATGAAGAGCTTGATGTAGTACAGAAGGCGACACTGTTGGCTAACACAGAGATATCACCCTTGGTGAAGCCACTCGATGGTGTACGACTACAGGTGTGGTGTAGTCGGTAGGCCCAACCACTTCACGAACTTTTCTAAAATAAGGTTCTTTTGGCTCCCTCTATCGATAATGAACTGCAGTGGGGAACCCTTTACCCATATATGTAGGTGGAAGAGACGCTTCCCCTCCTGTAGATCTTCAGGTTCATCCTTCTAGACCTTGTGGAGGAAATAGTGGGACTAGGCTCTACATTGATAATCTGCTTCCATTTATCATTCCCCTTGTCGGTTTATGACTCAGAGTCAGAACATGCATCTAATTCGGAATCCTTCAGCATGGCCGCCAGTGACTGCTTGGCTCGACACTCATTTGTGTTGTAAGTGGAGATCTTATGGAACTCACACCATTTCCCTATGTTGTTCTTTGTCTTCATGGTATTTTTATTCACTTGTGGATTTGATAGGCTATCTTGGATCACCTCGCCTTGGCTTTTTCCTTTGTTCTGCGGCTTGGGGGCTTCTTTCCCTTGCTTCAGATTCACAGATCCAAAAGTCTCTCTTCTTCTATTTAAATTTCTGCTCGATCTTGACAACATATTGATAGGGAGTGCCAAGCGAGGAGATGTCTAGTAACTCCACCTCATCCTCGATGTACTTATGTATATAGTCATAGTACGTAAGTACCAAACTCCTCTCAGAATCCTTAATACCCTACTTCATACGAAGGGTATGGAAAATCTTTGTGAACTCTAACACATCTTGTTCCCTTCCCTGCTGCAACATGGTACACTTTATATATTTATCTTCATAGCTACCGACAGGCTAATATTGTTCCTTGATGGAATCTCAGAAATATTTCCAAGTGGGTGCGACTAAAAACAACGAGGATTCCTTCTCATCCTTTTGTTCACAATAGGTTTACCACTAGTCCTGGATGTGTGGGGTGACTTTGAGAAGTGCAAAAGTAATATTTTCTTGATTGGAAAAGTCATGAATTGAAAATTATCCTTCCAAAAGATTTAATCATATATCTACAACATATGCTTCTATCCATTAGGGGAGTTTTGAATTCTAGAATGGGCCTCCTAAGGAAAATATAAAATACTAGTGGAAATAATAAAATAATATTCGATTACATCATCAAATTTTAGAGGGAAAAAACAAAAACTATTTTTTTCAACTTATCTCCCTATGGGTTTACTCAAATTTTGAGCAGAAACACTTGTTGTATGCCAAATTTGATTCCTCATCCAAGGAGTACCCATGTTGCATACTTTTGATGAACCCTACTACATGAAAACTGAAAAATACATGAAAAACATGATTGCAATCAATTTTTTCATGTATTTCTCATTTTTCGTGTAGCAAGGTCCATCGAAAGTATGCAACATGAGTAGTCCTTGGATGAGGAATTAAATTTTGCATCCAGTGAGTATTCCCACTCGAAATTTGAGTAAAACTTAGGGAG
This sequence comes from Pinus tabuliformis, assembly GCA_031772625.1. NCBI lineage: Eukaryota > Viridiplantae > Streptophyta > Pinopsida > Pinales > Pinaceae > Pinus > Pinus tabuliformis. Next base: position 1,118,817,159 of record CM062819.1, read on the forward strand.
ATAAGTTGAAAATACGAGTTGAAAAAGTAGTTTTATTATTTTATTATTTTTTAATCTTTTTACTCTTTTACGCCAAAAATGGTGAATCATCCCCCATGGTTGACATCATCATCTTGAATCCTATTGGTTCTTATATAGTGTAGTTTTGTTGTACATTTCTCTTAGGAGGCCTATTTTAGACCTCAAAATTCCCCTAATGCAAAGTTAACTTGTACCTTAAAAGGAGTGGTGCCTCCAGAGTGGCTGCTGGATGAGGATGCACTGCTTGTAGGTAGCCGCCGAAGGATCTGGGCAAAGTTATCCATCATCACATTCCTCTGTCCCTCAAGGGAATCTTTAAGAAATATTTTGAAAGGTCTCCTACACCCTTGTTTTTCATTTCTTCCTCCATGAGAGGCCATCGGGGTTTACGAGGCTGGTCTTGCAAAGGTTCAACCAGTTTGATCCCTAACTCCTTATACCCTGACCGCATTGGGGGCATGCAAAGAAAAATAGAGAAAGAGTAGATCGATCTGATACCACTAATCTAGACTTATGCAGGAATGAAACAAAATACAAAAATACACATATACAAAGAGATGTAGTAGAAATAAAACTTCATTTCATTAATATCAAAGAACTGAAATATGCTTACATACAGAAATGGAAATAAACTAGCTTGGGCGATGGTAGCTTATCTATGAGAAGAGATGTGGCAGCTAAATGCCTCTGAACTATGTTACAATGAGGCTCGAATGCCTATTTATTATTGAGAAACATTGGAAAACCATAAACATCCAAAAACCTAACCCTAGGAGATGAAGCACCAAAACTATGGGCCCCGTTTGGGTAAAATGGTACATCAACTTCCCGGGGTTGTAAATTTGGCATACGATCTCCATTTGACATGCAAAATACCTCGTTAGAAATATCTATCCAAGGAATACAACTTTTGAATACAAACATCAATCTATGAATCATGTTTTCCCTTTTCCAAAAAAACGTCATTTACGGCTTCAAAATGGCTCCAAAAGTCTAGGACCCGAAAAATTGCCAAAAATAGTAAAATGTGTTATAATTAAGGAAACTGAAAAAATGAAAGAAATAGTGGTGCGCTTCCAAGTGGAATAGGTGGGTGGCCACCAATATCCACCTGGATCAGTTGAATTTAAATAAAATCTAATTTATGCCATAACATTGATCTACTCATTAAAATGACTTCTAAGATACATAAAGAAAATGTAAAATAGGACAACTAATCACTAATCTATTTCCAAGAAATCATAAACAAAAAAAAATTGGATTGTGGTTGTGAATCCTTCCACTCATTCTACCACAAGAGAGGTGATATAGAGGCTGCAACCACATGGTTTTATAGATTAATCTCTATTGAAATGCAAGAACCTATGAACTTCTTGGAATTAAGAAGAAACATAAGTACAAAAAGAGGGACCAAAGCCTCTGGGTTGGGCCCAAACCTAAGGTATCATCTCTATAAAACTAACTCAGATGTAACTTAAAATCCAACTTCTGATTATCAAAAGGTGTAGTTCTAATACATGACATAAAAGTTTAAAGTAACAATGTCAAGCTTGAAGCTCAATAGCTACACCTAGTTGAACAAAAAATTCGAATCCTAATGAGCTCTTATTCTAGCTTATTTATACGAAAAGGCAGTTGAAGAAAATCAGTTGAAAGTAGGGGTGGTTCCTTCCTTGATCTCAAAAATGGTGGATCTTTTCCCTCTTGGTATTCACTTGGATTAGGAGTCACTTGACTGCCAATGAATTTGAACTAGTGAGAGAGGACATTGTGATCCCAAGCCGAGTTTAACCCCCTATATTCTCTCCTATTTGTCTCCATCAATCCCTTGCATAGTAATAGCCTAAAAAATGCTTCATTTTCTTGCAATTAAACCACATTAGACCACATACTATGAAAAACACCTTTTACTCCTTTTACTAAGCATAATATAACAAAATATGTGAATTAATGTAAGAGAAGGATAGTTTGAAGGGTGGAGGATGGAATAATGATATTCAAAATGTACCTATTGATGGGAATCATCATCACCCCTCCCCCTCTAAAGGTGTTTCTCATCCTCTGAGAAATAAAATCATCCATGTGAAACTCTTTCATGGCCCTGGTGGCCTCCTTGGCAACCTAAGGCTCCTTATATGGTGTGCCCTCTTGTGGGTAAAAACCTGCATTCCTTTCTAAATTTTTCCATTCCCTCTGCTCTTCTACTTCATCTCTTCCTTCTTGTAATCCTAGAAACAAGGGTGGACTAATTATGAGCCCTATCCACCTGATTTTCATCCTATTCATGATCCTCTTGTACAAGGGTGTTCTCTCCAAGGAATTCCTTAGCCTTTCAGGAGAGTGATATTCTTTGATTTGTAGGTTGTGGGGTAACGCATGCCATCTTCTTTGGTAATCTTATAGACTTTATGTTCCCAACATCCTAAATGTGTCTTCAAAGTGTGGAATGGCTTGCTCCTTGGAAGCAATGTATTTGGGTGCTAAAGCAACATCATTGGAGATGAGGCTATGATTGCTAATGACAACCTTAGGGCTCACTGGCTCTACCCTAATATACGATGATTCCTTCTCCTCCTTTTTCATTACCTTTCTCAACTCCTCATCTCTTTTTTCCTCATGAGTCATACAGGATGCTAAAGCCATCAACTTCATAGCCCCCAATACTGAATTAAGATCCCAAAAATTCAAATTTGTTAATGTGAGATTGTGCAGATAAAATTCAGCTAATTTTTCCATGTTTTCCATGTTAGTTTGGTTGAAAAACTCAATGAACTACCTTTAGTCCTAAAAAGGCAGAGATCCATATTATGCTAGAGTTTTGATTTTGAATTGAAATTTCTATTCTTTGAGAAAGAGTGCATAAGACTTTGATGGTTGTCTGCATTGCAGGGCTTCCATAAAGAGACTTTCCATGGTGGCAAGTTGTGTTTATTTCTCCTGCAACCTCTCTCTACACCTAGTGGTTTTTTCCTGTAGTTTCTCCTTCATAATAGACTCCCTCATTCTAAAATCACTTAAATATTTTCCCATTTCAATGACCATCTCTTCCATGAGGCCTAAATCCTCCACATTCTTAGATTTAGAAATTTTCATCCACCTGTGGGTTCTACCTCTCTATTGTTGGGTTGTGTTATATTCTTTCCATGTAGTTAACAGGGGGTTTGAGGTGCACCCGTAACCCCACTTTATGGGGTCCAGGGCAGCACCCTGGAAAATTTTGGTTTTGGACCCTACGTTAGGTTGGGCGGACCCACCTATGGTTTTGTGCATGATTTTCGCACATGTTTTTTGGACGCGATGGTTTTCGGTCCATGGTATTGGATGCTTTGGCATGTATAAATATGTATTATAACATTGAAAGGAACATAATGAAAAATCAAGTTGGTGGTCCCGGTTTTGGGATCCATGGGAAAATCTCTGTGTATATGTGTTTTATGTGTTCTGCTCTCACATTATTTATTTTCTGTGTTTTAGAACTCGTATGTAGGTAATTTCTATACGGGGTTAAAACCTACATTTGGTATCAGAGAAGATTTGGCTTCAAGGGGATGCCTTTGTTGCTGAGGGGTTTTGCTCGGGCCTGTGGTAGACCCTATTCAGTGGGAGATATACGAGATCGATTCTGGTGGTGAAAGAAGATGGTGAGCAGTGGAAAGATAGAGATTGAGAAATTTAATGGTCAGAGTTTTGAGTTGTGGAAACTCAAGATGGAGGATCTGTTGGTGGATAAACATCAGTGATCATGGTAGATCTGGGTACTAAACCAACGGGAGTGTGTGATGAAGAATGGAAGAAGTTGGATCGGAAGGCAAAGAGCATAATACGATTGTGTGTCTCAGATTCAGTATTGCTGAATGTATCAGGGGAAGCTACAGTAAAGGCTTTGTGGGACAAGTTAGGGACTTTGTACCAATCTAAGTCTCTGGTGAATAAATTGTTCCTGCAGGAAAAGCTGTATAACCTGAGGATGAAAGATGGAGACACAGTGACAGAGCATATGAACGAATTTAATACCGTGGTAAGTCAGTTAGCATCTGTTGATATTAAAATTTCAGATGAAGATAAGTGCATCAGTTTGTTGTGTTCTCTACTAGATTTGTGGGATAGTCTAGTTATTGCAATAGGTAGCAATGCAATTGCCTTGTAGTTTGATGAAATAGTCTTAGCCTTGCTGATGGAGGAGATGAGATGGAAAAATATGGAGAGCCAAAATGGTGATGCCTTGTCTGTACAAGGATGATCCCAGAAAAGAAACAAAAATAAGTCATCAAGTGGGAGATCTAAATCTAGAGGGAGATCTAAATCTCCAGGAAAACTTGTAAAGTTGGTGTGCTGGAAATGCGGAAAGGAAGGCCACTTCAAAAGGGACTATAAATCTAAAGCTCTTGACAAAGGAAAGGGATCTGATGATGCTCCTTCTGCAGAGGCGAGAACCACCTCAGATGAAGGTGGGGATGTGTACTTGGCTTCTTCAAGTACACATGTAGATCATGAGGCATGGTTGATTGACTCAGGTGCATCCTTTCACTTCACTCCCCATAGAGAGTGGTTCTGTGAGTATGAGAAATATGATGGTGGTGATGTCTACTTGGGGGATGAAAAGAAGGCTAGAATCATTGGTCGTGGAAAAGTAAAGTTGAGGCTGCAAGGTGGGAGGGTTAGAACACTTCCAGGTGTTTTGTATATTCCTGCATTAGCCAGAATCTGATTTCTGTTAGTAAGCTAGATGATGCAGGTGTAAAAATAGTGTTCGAGAAGGATACCTGCAAGATGGTTTGGGGAGCACTGGTATTGATGTGGGGAGTTCGGATTGAAACTCTATACAAGCTGCAAGGTAGCACTGTTGTTGATGTGTGCAACAATTCCGTGGTTCCTGAAAGTGGAGCAAAAAATCTAGTGGTCTCTGGAGAAAAGACCATGCTGTGGCATCAAAGGCTTGGACATATTGGAGAGAAGGGCCTTTGAATACTTCATGGTAAAGGTATGGTAGAAGGTATTAGTAATAGCTCTCTAGATTTTGATTTCTATGAAAATTGTGTATACAGGAAGCATAATTGGGTGAGTTTCCCCTCTAGTGGTAAGAGGGTGAAACATATATTAGAGCTTGTGCACAGTGATATGTTTGGACCTGTGAAGGTTCCATCACTAGGTAAGTCTGTGTACTATGTGTCATTTATAGATGACTTCTCAAGGAATACATGGATATATTTCCTTAAGAAGAAATCTAGTCTTTGATAGGTTTAAAGAATTTAAGGCTCTAGTGGAAAACCAAACAGAGAAGAAAACAAAGGTGCTGAGGACAGATAATGTTGGAGAGTTTTGTAGTAAGGAATTTGAAGAATTCTGCAAGAAGTGTGGTATAGCACGACAGAATACTACTCCATATACACCTCGGAAAAATGGAGTTGCAGAAAGAATGAACAAGACATTGATGGAAAGGGCAAGAAGCATGCTCAGTGGTGCCGGGTTAGGACAAGAATTTTGGGTAGAGGCAGTGGATACTGCATGTTACCTGGTCAATAGGTCACCTTCATCAGCGTTGGAGGATAAGACTCCACAAGAGGTATGGACTGGTAAGAAACCCTCTCTTTCATGTCTGAGGGTATTTGGATATCATGCATATGTACATGTTCCAAAGGAGAAAAGAACAAAGTTGGATAGTAAATCTGAAAAGTACATCTTTATTGGGTATAAGGATGGTTTAAAGGGTTATAAGCTTTGGAACCTAGTAACAAGGAAGGTTATGTACAGCCGAGTTGTGGTGTTTAGAGAGGTGAAAGATGTTATTAAACATGAAGTCCAACCAAAGGAACCTGAGGAGATAGAGTTTGAGCTAAAGGAGGAAGAATCAGACTCTACAACAGAGGAGGAATCAAAAGATGAAGAGCCACAAACTCCGGCTGTGAGAAGATCAGTTCAAGAAAGAAGGCAGCTATAAAGGTATAGCCCATCTGCTTTATGTTCAAATTTTGCTTTGTTTGTTACTGATGACGATCCCAAAACTGTGAAGGAAGCAGTGGATTCAGAGGATGGAAAAACCTAGAAAGAGGCCATGGTTGATGAAATGGCATCTTTGCACAAAAATGAGGCTTGGGATCTGGTGGAGTTTCCGACTAGAAGGAAACCCATTGGCAGCAAATGGGTGTTCAAAAAGAAGACAAATGCAGAAGGAAAAGTGGATAAATACAAAGCTCTGTTGGTAGCAAAAGGTTATTCCCAGGTGCTGGGAATTGATTTTGGTGATATTTTTTCTCCTGTTGCCAAGTAACTTCTATTAGATTACTTTTATCTGTTGCTGCTGCTTTTGATTTTGAGGTAGAACAGATGGATGTGAAGACAACATTTCTTCACGGGGATCTGGAAGAGGAGATCTACATAAAGCAACCTGAAGGCTTTGTGGTGAAGGGTAAGAAAGAACTGGTATGTAAGTTAAAGAAGTCTCTATATGGGTTAAAACAATCACCAAGGATGTGGTATCAAAAATTTAATGCAGTTATACGGGGACTTGGCTCCACCAGAAGCAAAGAAGATCACTGTGTGTATTTTAAATTAATTGGTGATCGTGTTATTTATCTGGTCTTCTATGTGGATGATATGTTGTTGGTTGGAAATAACAAAGAAGTTATCCAGGATTTGAAGACCCGATTGTCCTCCAAATTCGACATGAAAGATCTTGGTGCTGCAAACTATATTTTGGGCATGGAAATTAAAAGAGAGCGAGCAAAGAGGAAGATCTGGTTAAACCAGAGTAAGTATGTCGAGACAATATTGCAGAGGTTTAATATGCAGGATAGTAAACCGGTGAAGATTCCTATTCTTGTAGGTGTGAGGTTATCTGCGGAACAGTATCCCAAGACACAAGAAGGGGAAGAGGACATGTCCCGTGTTCCATATGCAAGTGTAGTCGGTAGCCTGATGTATGCAATGGTCTATACTAGACCAGACATTGCACATGCAGTGGGAGTATTGAGCAGGTTTATGTCAAAACCAGGGAAGGAGCATTGGACAACAATGAAGCGGGTTTTCAGGTATTTGCGTGGCACTAGTAATTATGGTTTGTGCTACCAAGGAAGACCAAGATTGGACAGAGTGTTGGATATTCATGGCTTTGTTGATGTAGACTGGGCTAGAGATCTGGATCAGAGAAGATCTACAAGTGGGTATGTGTTTAACCTATTTGGAAGTGCAGTCAGTTTGATGAGTAAGAAACAATCTGTAGTGGCACTATCAACTACAGAGGCAGAATACATGGCAGCCACTCATGCAAGCAAGGAAGTAGTTTGGTTGCAGATATTGTGTTCAAGTATGGGGTTAGTACAAGAAGCTATAAGGATAGAGTGTGACAGCCAAAGTGCCATTTTCTTAGCAAAGAACCTCGCATATCATTCAAAGACAAAGCACATTAATGTTCAGTATCACTTTGTGAGGGATATGATAGAAGAAAAAAAGGTGTTGCTGGTAAAGGTGGACACTTTGAAGAATACTATAGATGCATTAACAAAATCTATGAGCTCTGAGAAGTTCTCTTGGTGTAGAGAGACAATGGGCATTTCAGGGCTGGAAAAATGACTAAACTCTCTTGTGGCCCCCTGTGGAAAGAAAACAACAAGTGGGAGAATGTTGGGTTGTGTTATATTCTTTCCATGTAGTTAACAGGGGGTTTGAGGGACACCCGTAACCCCACTTTATGGGGTCCAGGGCAGCGCCCCAGAAAATTTTGGTTTTGGACCCTTTGTTAGGTTCGGTGGACCCACCTATGGTTTTGTGCATGAATTTCGCACATGTTTTTTGGACGCAATGGCTTTCGGTCCATGGTATTGGATGCTTCAGCATGTATAAATATGTATTATAACATTTAAAGGAACATAATGAAAAATCAAGCTAGTAGTCCCAGTTTTGGGATCCAGGGGAAAATCTCTATGTATATGTGTTTTATGTGTTCTGCTCTCGCGTTATTTATTTTCTGTGTTTTAGAATTCGTATTTAGAATTCGTATGCAGGTAATTTCTGTACAAGGTTAAAACCTACATCTATATCTCCAACTCATAAAGGAGTGGGATTACAAATTTTTCAGGGATAATCCTTCCTCCTTCAATGAATTTGTAGTAGGATCCCAAACTAGGTTATGGGCTAGGTTCTTAGAGCTCTTGTAGGTATTTTCCAACAGTCTTTGAGGTGGTGGCTTCCTTTTGTAACTCTTTCTTGTGCTCGTATAGCTTCCCATTTCCTGCCTATAACATGTTGTGCCCCTCCTGTAGAAAACCTTGTCTCTCTTGTAGCAAACTCTGATCATGATGTAGCTTCTCTTTTTCTTCTTCCTCAAAGGTAGATTGTGTCCTTGGCTTCTTGAAGGTGACATACCTATTGGTAGGCCTACTCACAGGGGATATAGATGACATGGTTTTGGTTTTTGGAGGAGTGACCTCCTCAATCCTTCCTTCCCCAGGTCCTATTTCTTCATTTTTGCTTGGTGACTTATCAGTAATTATAGGAACCTTTGTAGGAGTTTTTGGCTTCCCTTGTCTAATTCTAGTGCTCTTCCTAGTTCTAAAATACATTTGACTTGGCCTTGATTGCTTCCTCTTGGGATTGACAAGAGTTCCCAATGTAGCTAATGTTGCAACTACTTCTTGTTCAATATCTTCTTCTCATTAGGGTTGATAAGTCTCCTTAGGGTTTACTCTTTCTTCTCCTTTTTTCTCCTTTCTTCTCCCCCTCTTCTCCTTTCATCTATGCTTCTCCTTCCTCTATCTTTTTTTCCTCCTTTTCCTTTGTTTTCTTTCTCCTTTTTCTATTATTATTTCCTATTCCTCCTCTACCTTTGCTCCTTCTTCTTCCTTTGGTTCTCCTTCTCTTCCTCCAATACTAGAGGTTGGAGACTCTCCTAGTGTGAGGGCTTGTGCTTCTATGAAAGTCTCCATATCCATGTCCACAATTTTGTCCTATATGACAGGGATTCTCAAGTGGTTTAGAGTATCCACCATTATCAAATTGATGAGGCCATGATGAGCTAGATTTTTGTGTTTTCCTTCCCTCACCTTTTGACTCATCTCCATGATTGACTGTAGGAGGAAGTGGGGGACACTAAGTCTTTGAGAGAGAGGTGATTCTACCTTAAATATCAGCTCCTAGAGTAGCCTGAAGTGGTAGGAATAAACCATGCTTAATCTTCCTTCAAAGGATATGGTAAGCCATCTAATCCCAAGGGTAAGGTAGACTTTCTCTTCTCTCTCCATTTTTGTCTTCTACAAGATTCTCTTTTGAAATGAAGAATTTTTTCCTAGTTGTGACACTTACTTGCTTGTCTTCTTTGCTCCACCTAATTCCTAGAGCCAAGGTGGTCACTCTAATTATGGTTTAAGGGTTGAGAGATCTCTGACAAAAATTGTACACTGTCTTCCTCTTGAGAGTGTAATTCCATGGAAAATTCATAGGAAATATCATCATCATAACCCTTTAGCAACTTAAAGAAACCCAACCACTGGTGTCCTCTAAAGATGTCAACTATAGGAGGGGGTTAGTGAATTCTCTTGGTGTCTGAGGGTTCCCCTATGTTAAATCCTCCCCCCATTTATTCTCTATTACTCTTTTATGCTATGTAGGTGTGGAATTAAAAAAAAAATCAAATAGTGTTAGTGGCGAAATAGTGGTAAAGTGCTTGGTAGTAGTGAGGAAGAAGTGTGCTCAAATTGATATCAACAAAACTATTTTCTCTTCTCTTAACCACATCAAACTTCAAAAGGAACTCCTACTGATCAATTGATTGATATATTCTCTTAATTTCAAGGAGACTTCTCATGTAATTGGGTGTAGAAACAAGGAAGGAGGGTGTCACTTACTTCTTGTTAGAGAAATTTTGGGTGTGCATAAAGGTTTTAAGGAAATATCAAGCCATTGTGATTCCTTTTTGTCCTCCCAACTCCTCCTATAGCTCCTCTCAGACTTCTTATAGAAATCACAGGTCTTCATGTAGATTTCTCATGTAGCACTTGCAAACAGGGTTTGAAACTCCTCGATGGCACTCTAGGTTGCTTGATGCACTAGCTCGTCCTTCCTCTACATGTTTTTGGAATGAGTGATGGTACAAATGAAGTCAATCCAACAATTAATATCCTCTTTTGGTTAAAATATTGGAGCGCTCTAGTGGCTTGGCATTGACACGAGTTTCCTCTTTTGGACCATTGTCCCCACTAATTGTAATAATTTCTCTCTCCTTGTGATTATCACCCCACTCTTCAAGGACACCACTTTATTTTGAGTTTAAATTTCACCACTACATGGGTGATTTAACTCACACTTGATTTTACTATTTGACGGTGTCCAAGTTCACTCGCCACCTCTAGCCTATTAAAACACCTTTTCTCGCTCAAAGCATATTTAGTCATTTCATACATAGGGATGAGGTTAGGGTTATCATACCTAATCTTATCTGTGGATCGAACTTATACATAGGTTTGCATGCTGGAGTTGGACCATATATTATTATGATAAAGGGAGTCGACTCTTTGAATTATTTCATGTCCATGTCTTCATTCTTGATGATATCTTGACTACTTCTTTTGTTGTGTGTGTGCAGGCGACTCTTCTGATGTCCAAGTTGTTGCTGGTGGTGGAAATCCTCCCTGAGAATGAGGTGTCTCTTCATGGCTGAAAACAAAGCTTCATCATCCCTTCTAGTGGTGGAAAAAAAAATAATGTCAGTGATTGTTGTTGTGGTTACACAGACTGCTACAAGAGGAGTTTCTTCTCATAGCAGTCTTTTGATCTCCCCTTGAAGTCTTCAGTTTGCATGAGCAGAATGATGATAATACTTGAGGATAGGGTTAGCGTCATGAAGAGTACTGTATACACTATAGAAATAGAAAATAATAGCTTCTTTGTTTTTTTAGGTAGGACAGAGGGGAGAATTTGAGCAATTTTTTGGTGAAATGGAGTGTTTGGGTAATGAATGGATGATGAAAAAATTGTAGGAGGACCCTATTTATTATTTCTATGAGTCATAATGGCCTTTTGGTTTGTTCTCTCATTGGATCTCCCTCCTGTAGCTCCACCAGCTCCTCTTGTAGCATTACAAGACCTCCTGTAGCAATACAAGTTCTTCCTGTAACATCTCATAGAGGAGGTCAAATTTGAATTTCTTGATGATGGGATGGTGGAGAAAGATATTCATATGAATGGTGAGGATGGATATGGGGTGTATGGATGGAGGTATGGATGACAGCTTGTAGGTTTTGGCCTGCTGTCATGAAATCCACCACTGTGTACAATTTTGCAATACAAGAGAAAGGTTACCAAACATGATATAAGCTTCTTCCTTTTTCTTATTTTTCTCTTTTTTTTTTTTTTTTCATTTTTTTTTCATGAGACACACAGGCTGCCTTAGAGGAGGTTTTCAACTTGCATGCCTTCCCTAGGTTCCTCAAGGAAGGTTTTCACCTAGGGATCTTTATTATTTATTATTTTCCTTTTTTTGCTCCTGGGCTACCTCAGAGAGGTTTTCAACCCTGGAGTTGGCCTCAGATGCCTCATAAAGATTTTCATCCAGACCTTTTTTTTTTTTTTTTTTTTCAAATTTCTAGGCATGTTGTGGATTGGAAGATATGCAAATCCCAATCACATTTAATTCTTTGCTGATTGGACTGATGAATTATTCCTTGGACAAAGATCTTCTATATAGATTCAACCTATATCAATTTAAAATTAAGGGAATTCCTTCCTCATCAATGGTTATGACCTAGACAAATCCATTTTCATGACACTTTTCTACTAGGTACAGACCCAACCATATTATCATTAGCTCCCCTTTAAAATATTTGAACCTAGAACCATATAATAGGGCCCAATCCCCTTCTTGAAAATTCTTTTCCTTGATATGCTTGTCATGCTATACCTTCCTTTGCAGTTTTATGACTTTGGTGTGTAGGAGAGATTTCATTCTAAACTCAATTAAGCCATTCAGTTGGAGCAGTGTTTCTTCCTATGTTGTAGTGACATCTAAGTCCAACTGAGCTCCCATTTTCAAAGTGTTATATTCAAACTCAATAGAAATAAAAGCCTTCTTCCCATAAACCAAATCATATGGAGTGAGTCCAGTGGTGGTTTTCCAAGTGCTATTGTAGGCCCAAGTGGCCTTTACTAGTCTCTCTACCCAATATTTCCTGTTATTGCTAACAACCTTGGTGGGGATTCCTTCCAATGCTCTATTTGTGACCTCTACTTGCCCATTTTCTTGAGGGTTATAGGAAGTGGATGTCTTGTTCTTGATACGATGATGCCTCATGAGATATTCGATTAAATTGGATGTGAATTGTGCTCCTTGATCAATGATTACCTCCCTTAGGTACCCAAATTTGTAGAAGATGTTTTCTCTTAACAATTCTACCACTTTTTACTCAGTTGTTTCTTTAACTACCTTTGTCTCAACACACTTTGTTAAGTAATCAATGAACATAATGATGCACTTTTTCTATCCTGATGGTGGATCAATTGGCCCAATGAAATCCATGCCCCACTTTTCAAATTTCTCTAAGTTCACTTGATTTTGTAGGGGAATTTCATCCCTGGGTGTGGGTTTTCCTATCCTTTGGCACTGATCACATCTAGTGGTGTATCTCCTTACATCTTGATGTAAAGTGGGCCAATCATAACTAGCCTGTAAAACTTTAAAGGTTGTCTTTTTTGTAGCAAAATGACATCCACAAGGTCCATCACAACATGTTGATAGGATGTTAAATAACTCCTCTTCTCTTATGCATATCTTCAAGATTTGATCCTGTCCCAATCTAAAAATATTGCCCCCAATCCAAGTGAAAGGGGAACTTTTCCTTACAATCTTGCTTTTCTCCCTAGATGATAGATTAGGAGGGAACCTCCCAGCAACCAAGTATTTTTCTATGTCAACAAACCAAGGATAAAGCACTAAGATGGAAAAAAGGTTATCATATGGCATTTTATCATTCACCATGTCTTCATTACCTGCAAGAAAAGTTAACCTAGAGAAAAAACATGCAACCACATTTTATTTCCCCAGTTTGTCAATAATAGTCAAATCAAATTGTGTAACAATAGCAACCATATAATTATCCTAGCATTAACATTAGGCTTATTTATCTAATATTTAATGGTTTCATGATCAATATGAACAAAATTTTGGTACCTAATGATATAGTGCCTAAATTTGTTTAAATAATGTACTAGAGCTAAGAGTTCTTTCAATGACAATGTAATTCAGCTGAGCTTTACACAAATTCTTACTCATGAAATAAATAGCATAAGGCAACTTATCCTCTACTTGTCCCAAGTGCCCCCCAACAACGTTATCTGATGCATGAGTATGGATATGTAAAGGAAATGCCCAGTTGGGACCCCTTAGGATGGGTGTAGTGGTCAAATTTTCTTTCAACACTTCAAGGGCCCCTTGACAACTATTGTTCGAACAAAAATTTGAATCTTTGGCCAATATACCAAAAAACGTTGAATCCACTTTACTAAATTATTTGATGAATCTACTATAATACCCATCTATTCCCAAGAAGCTCCTGACATCTCTTTGCATCTGAGGGGTAGGGGCCCTTTTGATGATGGAAATTTTGTTTGGGTCTCCCTGTATCCCTTCCTTGGATATGGAATGAACAAGGATTGTCCCATCATACATTAAGAACTCACATTTCTCAGGGCTTAGGAGAGATTCATTTCAAGGAATTTCTTCACAACCTTGCACAAATTTTAGAGAGCTTCATGGTAGTCACATCCATAAGGAGTGAAATCATCCATGTATATTTCAACAGAGTCATGAACCAATTCAACAAAAATACTCAAAACGTCCCTTTGAAAAGTAGCAAGGCCATTGAACAAACCAAATGGAAGAACTCTATAAGAAAAGGTGCCCCAAGGACATGTGAATGTGGTATTATCTCGGCCTTTGGGGCTGATCTAGATTTGGTTGTATCCACTAAATTCACCCATGAAGGAGAAGAGTTTCTTCCCTGCAAGGTCATCTAGGACTTGGTCAATGAAGGGAAAATGAAAATGGTCCTTCTTTGTAGCCTTGTTGAGCTCTCGATAATCAACACATATCCTCCACTTCTCATTTTTCTTAGGAACTAAAACAAGATGTGACACCCACTCACTATCTAAAATGCGGTATATGAACCTTGCATCTAGTAGTTTTTGCAGTTCTTATTTCACAATGTCCTTAAAAGCTGGCTTCATCCTTCTCTGGGGTTGGTGCATAGGCTTACATCCCTCCTTGATGTAAATATGGTGGGTACAAACTGAGGTATGCACACCTTTCATTTCATTATAATCCCAAGCAAAAGCATCTAGGTGTTCCCTCAACACTTTGCACAATTGTTCTTTCTGTTTGGTTAAGAGAGAAGGATTTATCTTTAAGGTTCTATATGGGAAAAACTCTACAATATTGACATGGTGTGCTTGAGTCAATAGGGCATAAGTCAGCCCAAGGATTACTCCTAGATTATTTCATCAACTCATTAATTGGTATGGGAATGGGAGGTTGATTATTAAGTATATGGTTAATGACGTCATCTTCATCAAGTTACCCCCTCCTATAATAGTATTTAGAGTGTATATTTGGTGGGGGTGGTCTGATACATCTCATCTTATTCCTTATCTTCTAACCACAAGGGTAAGGCATGCTTAGTAGAAGGCTGAGTAGGAGGATACAATACCAACTGTTTAGACAAATTTCCATTCTTAGTGGTCATGTTCCCAACCCTACAACTAATTTAATCATTAGTAGTGGCCAACCATGGCCTTCCCAAGGTGAGAGGATAGACATTAAACCTGGTTTTGGGTTGGAGAACTAGGAAATCAGTAGGATACTCCCAAGATTCAATGGGACCATAACATCTTCAACAACTCCCATAGGAGCTACTGTGGATCTATTTGCAAGATGAGACACTGTGGTGGTCTTTCTTAAAGCCCCTTAGAGGTTTAGCTTTAGCATAGTTTCCTTAGTCATCTCATTGATTGCAGCCCCAAGATCAATTAGGTTATTAGGGACTATAAGGCCATCAATGTGCACATCCAATATTGGGCTTCCAGGATCTAGATATTTCAGGAATAACACCTTCCCAAGCATCAAATCAGATAATTTCCCAACATCATTTATGTTGGGGGTGTCTCTTTTTCTTCTCCCAGGATTTTTGAAACATTTTTCCTTGACGTTTTTATTATATATGGGAACATCTTTAATAGCCTGGAGAAGGGGTATCTTAACAAAAATTATTCAATTCGCCTAGAATTTCAACCTCTTCTGGGGTGTGCTGGTTAGGTGGATCAACCTCTTAGGAAAAGGAGGTGGATTGACTTGAGGGACGCTCTCTTCCATCTTCTTCAAGCTCTTTAGGTGGAGAAGGTTGGTTGTTATCTTGAATCACTCTCCCAGACCGAAGGTTGATCTCTTGGATTTCCACAGCATAAGTAGGATAAGATGTCTCTCCACTGTAGACCTATTGTGCTTTCTTGTTTTTTAGGTTCAGATTGGGTTGAACAGGAATTTGAGATTGCTTAGGTGGAGTAGCATGAGTGAGCTATGGTTGAGGTTGGGGTGGAGATTTTAAATTAGGAGGTTGGTTAACTTGAGGCCTCCACATTTGTGATGGGTTTCCCCACTAAGAATATTGGGGTGGATATAGATGAAAAGGATGGTTGATAGGTTGACGAGGATATGGAGGAGCATAAGGCCAAGAAGGAGTCGTGGACTAGGATGGATGAGTGGAAGAGTACCAAGGTTGCAAGGGTGCATTTTTACTTGGATTATAATAAGAGTAGTGTGCATCTTGCATGCCTTGTTTATATGGCTGAGATCCTTGGCCAAGATTGAAGCTCAATAGCTACACCTAGTTGGAAAAACAATTTGAATCCTAATGATATATTCTTCTAGTTTATTTATACAAAAGAGTAGCTAAAGAAGGTCCCTTGAAAGTAGAAGTGGTTCCCTCCTTAATCTTAAAAATGGCGGATCTTGTCCCTCTTGGTCTTCACTTGGACTAGGATTCACTCAACTGCCAATGAATTCGAACTAGTGAGAAAGGATATTGTGATCCCAAGCCGAGTTTAGGGAGTGAAGAAGGTGGACAAACACCCCAGATTCTCTCCTAGTTGTCTCCAATAAGCCCCTGCATAGTAATAGCCTAAAAAATGCTTCATTTTCCTACAATTAAAACACATTAGGCCACATATTATGAAAAACACCTTTTATTCCTCTTACTAAGAATAATATAACAAAAAATATGAATTAATGTAAGAGAAGGATAGTTTTAAGGTTGGAGGATGGCATACTGATATTCAAAATGTACCTATTGATGGGACTCATCACCTATTACACTTTTGTTGTCATAAATAATGGGAATAAGATGATCATAGAAAACTTATACATCTTGTAAGGTTTGTTTCATCCACAAAATTTGATTACAAAAAGAATCTGCTACAATGTACTCTACTTCAATGGTAGATAAGGAAATGGATGCTTGCTTCTTGCTCAACCATGAGACTAAACATTCTCAAATAAAGAAACCACCACCACTTGTGATTTTTCTATCATCTATATCACCTTCCCAATCAGTATCAGTATAAATAGTTAATGAAAAATATTTACCTCTGGGTTATCACAATCCATAGTCCATTGTTGCACTTAGATATCTAAGAATCATCTTTAATGCTAATAGATAGCTTTGTCTGGGAGCTGCTTGAAATCTTCCAACTATAGCAATGGCCTACATGATGTCTGGTCTCGAAGCTATCAATTATAAGAGGCTGCCAATTATGTATCTATATAAATTCTAATCCACTGTTGGAGATTCATCCATCTTTCTAAGATTGCAACTTGTCACCATTGGAGTGCTAACTAAAGAGCATTTTTCATGCCAAGTTTCTTTAGCACTTCTTCGAGATACTCACTTTTAGAGACAAAAATTCCTTTGGGGGTGTACATAATCTTCAATCCAAGAAAGTAGGAAAGCTCTCCAAGCATTGACATCTCGAACTCGACCTTCATATCAACTACAAATTCATTGGTCAAAAAATTTGATTCACTAGAAAATATGATGTCATCAACATATACAATCAGCGAAATTAGTTTTCCATCTTTTACTTTGACATATAAGTTGTTTTCAGTTGCACATCTTTTAAATTCACACTTCAGCAAGTAGATGTCTAGCTTTGAATACCAATACTTAGGGGCTTGCTTGAGACCACACAATGCCTTTGTGAGTCTGAAAACATAATCTGGTTTCTATGTCAGCTGAAATTTTTTTAACTACTCTATGTACACTCCCTCCTGTAGTTCTCCATTTAGAAAGGAAGATTTCATATCCATTTGATAGATTTTGAATTTCTTAAAGCAAGAAAATACCAAAAACATTCTTATTGCTTATAATCTAGCAACAAGAGAAAACGTTTCATCAAAGTCGAGTCCTTCTATTGGAGCATAGCCTTTGCATACCAATCTAGCCTTGTTTCTTACCACTTCTCCATGATAATTCAATTTATTCTTGAAAACCCACTTTGTGCCAATTACATTCTTAGTAGTAGGTCTTGGAACAAGTTCCCAAGTCCGATTTTTCTCTATTTAGTCCAATTCTTGATTCATTGCTTTTAACCAATGTTGATCTTGATTGAATTTTACAATATTTTTGTTCCTCCATGGACAATACGGTAACATGTGCTTAAGCAAGGGGGATTGATCAACTTCCTTCTAGTCAGCACACCAATATTTAATTCTCCAACAATTTGATCAACTGGGTGGTGTTTTTGTGCATACCTTGGGGGATCTTTGGATTGAGGACTGGAAGGTTCTTCATTTTCCTTTTCTGTAGATGACTCAACATTTTCTTCACTAATGCTAATTGGTTCATCAACGCTGGTTTTTATTGGTTGTTTCTCTTTTTGCTAAATGCATTCATCCACCATTACATCAATGCAGTCAATGATCCTCTTGGTATTTTTATTATAGCATTTGTTCCTTTGATGTTGTGTGAATATCGTAGAAAAACGCCTTCACCTATCCTTGCGTCAAATTTTCCAAGTTTCTCATCATTTCTCTTGATTTAGCATCTGCTTTTTGAAGTGTTTTACTATTGCAGGTCTACCATGCCATAACTGATAAGGAGTTGTGTCACTATTCAATCTAAAATGAGCCTTTCAGAGGATGAACACTGATGTATGAATAACTTCTTCCAAAACCTTTGTTGGACATTCCTTTCGTTCATCATGGCTCTGATTAATTTTTGCACCATTCTGTTTTCTCTTTCTGCTACACCATTTTGTTGAGGAGTCTCTGCTATTGTAAATTTCCTTTTGATGCCATTCTTCTTGTAAAATTCATCAAATTATTTTGAAGTGCACTCGCATCCATTATAATACCTTATTATTTTTATTTTATAATCAATTTCATTCTCACCCACGGCCTTGAACTCTTTAAAATTCTTAAAAGATTCATATTTCTCTCCAAGGAAAGTGACCCACATCATCCTACTGAAATCATAAATTATTAGCATAAAACATAATTTATTTGTGGGTGAATTTGTTTTGGATGGTCCACACAAATCCACGTGTACCAACTGCAATGGCTTTTCTGATGATTTATCTTTGGCCTTGAATGGAACTCGAGTTTTCTTTCCTAGTTGGAAAGACTTTCAAATAGTATTCTCTAGTTTTGAAAGCTTGGGAAAATCCTTGAAAACACTTTTATTGCTAAGCTTGACTATCTAATAAAACTTTAGATATCCAAGTCTTTTATGCCATAACCAACTTTCATCAATATTTGACAAGTTACAACCAACACCTCATTGTATTCTCTTTGAGCACATAGACATTATTTTTTGTTCTCACAACTTCAACAACTACCTCACATGTGCCTGTAGACATGATTTGATAGTTTTTGACATTAAAGATCACATCATAGCCTTGATCACACATCCAATATACACTAGGCAAGTTATGTTTCAGCCCATCAACATATAAGACACTTTTGGCTTTTCCTTTTCTGTTTAATAGATTGAGCACTCCTTTTGTAGTAATTTTTCCTAGAGAATTGTTTCCAAAAGCCACATTACCTTTGTCAATTGGTTTCCATGTCAAAAACTTGCTTATGTCTCTTGACATGTGCCTAGAAAAACCATTGTCCACATACCAATGGATCCATTCATTATGTGCATACAAAATAATATCTCATTGCTTTGATTTCTCCTTTTCTTCCGAGACCCTAGGTTTTGGTTCAATTTATTCAATTATTGGCTCTTTCTTCTTCTTCTTAAGTTTGCAATTGACTACTATATGCACAAAATTTTGACATTTAAACCATTGCACCATATAATTCAAAGGAAAAGAATTATTATACTTACGTCTGCTTTTCTTTTTCTAAAATCTTCTTCTAGATTTGCGCTGCCTGTAGGAAAGATTGACTCTATAATATGCTATTCTATCACCATAATTTATGCATGTAAAACAATACCCTGGAAAATATCATTGTACCTGGAAGGTTGGCTTCTATGCTTGGATGAATTCTGGGCATTTCGATTTTCTTGGCCAACGTTATGATTTTGTTGTGGTTGTTGTTTATGTATTTGATTTTTGGGTTGCATGTCTCCCTTTTGCTATTGCACAGTCCCTTTATTCTTTGCTAGAACAAAGGTAATTCGTTTCTTTCCCTTAGGCTTTGTTGTTGCACTATACTCCTCTTCAAAGTCAAGACCACTTCAATATTTAGAGATTCATTGTGCTTCTAATATTTCATATAAATCTTCAGACCCTTTTCCAAATTTTTGGTTGAAACAGAGCTCCATTTTATCCTTCTCCAACTCCTTATTTAGCTGCACAATTTCTCCTTCCAACCTTTCACATGCTTCAACTCTTTCATTCAACTACTGGTTCAGAGAATCCTGAATCTTGTTACCTTCTTCTATTTTCAAAAGTAATGGCTCAACAACTTCAACCTTTTCTTTTATCAACGAATCCTTCTAGGCTTTGTTTTTCATCTTCAAACTCTCTACTTCCACAAGTACACTTACCAGTTTTCCTTCAAGATTGAATTCTCCCTCATCATCATTATAATTAATAGCCTTGAATTGCAGATTTTATATAGCCATCAACATAAATTCTTTATGGCTCTTATCATATTTGTCCTCATCTGAGGATTGACTAGGTTCACTTTCCAAGGAGCTCTTTTCTTGAACATAAAAGCCCCTCTTCTGAGCCTTCTTTATGTCCTTTTTAACTTTCTCGAATCTTTCTATATCATCATAATATTTCTTCTTATTTTTAGGACACTTTGATGGATAGTGACGAACTTTTCCATAATTAAAAAACTTGAAGGGTATCTTACCTTTATACTTGCTTGATACTCATTTTGAGATTTCTTACAAAGTTGGCTTCTTCTTCATTTGATTCACAACATGAGTCATCATGATCATCCTTTTACTTCTTTTTTTATACGAAAGAAAATTATGTGGGCACATATTTGCCTTTAGAAATCCTCATCTCATAGGCAATGAGTATACCAA
The DNA here is from genome assembly GCA_031772625.1 of Pinus tabuliformis. Lineage (NCBI taxonomy): Eukaryota > Viridiplantae > Streptophyta > Pinopsida > Pinales > Pinaceae > Pinus > Pinus tabuliformis. The sequence goes on from CM062819.1 coordinate 1,118,837,705, forward strand.
GTAGTTGATGTAGAGTAAGAGTATTCATATTATACATCTCTTCAATGGCTAAGATCTTGGGATTAAACCATCTAGGAAGAGATCTTAACACCTTTTGAACTAATACAACTTCATCTAGATCCTCATCAAGCCCTTTTATGGTGTTCACAACTTCATGAACTCTTAACAAATACCTTACATTATATTCAACATCATGCATACTTAAAAACTCAAATTTCACCCTATACCCTTGGAGTTTAGCTTTCTTGACCTTGTTGTCTCCTTCATAGCAGCTTCTCATATTGTCCCAAATAACTTTGGCATATGTGTAATCCATTACTTTGAGAGGATTTGATTCAGGTAGGCTAGCAAGCAAGGCATTCATTACTTTAGCATTTCATGTGAATTCCATATGTTGATATTTGGCAACCATTGCTAGAGGCCTTTGATATTCTTCTTCCACAACATCCAACACATAATCTCCAGGTGATTGAATGTAAGCTTTCATCCTTAATTTCCAAAACAAAGTGTTTGTTCCATTGAACATAGGTGATCTATTGGTAAATCCTCTTTCATGGTTTTCCATGGTCCTTGATCTTTCTTCTAGTTGTTAAACCGATTTGAAATAATTGACTTTGATGCCAATTCTTGAAAACTAGAACAATACAGAGAGGGGGGTGAATTAATATTGTAGGAATTTTAGCAATTTAAAAAGATTTCTTACCTGTGCAAGAATACAAGGATACCATTAAGTACTTCATCAGTTAATTTAAAACATGATAGGAAACAATATAAAAAATCACAATGGAACACATAAGGAGCAAAGAAATTCCTTAAAAAATGCTCTTCAATTCATTCACAAGGCAAGTTACAACTTTTTGTTACAATTCTCTGGATACAACTAGAAGGAAGCTACAACTTTGTGATTTATCATCTATAACTAAATGGAGCTACAACCCCAAATATTTACCAGCACCCACTTCAAGGAGCACCAACTCTTGATTTGCAAGATACAACTTGCTTGACACTCAAAGGTTCATGTTTCATCCATTTTCATACTAGAGCCATGAATGCCTTCTTTGCTTCCAAAATAAATTGATTTCTTCAATCACCAATAAATTTAGAAATATCTGATTAGCAACAACTTCACCTCAAATCACTCATGGAACTCATATTTCTTCTCTAAAAAAAATCTTTTATCCTACTTGCTCAAGCTTGCTTATAAAGAAATTTGGCTTGATATTTTTGGCCTCTTTTGTTTTCTTTTATTGCTGCATGCATTATTATTTTTTGACTTTGTCCTATTATTTCAGTCCTCTGACTGTGTGTTGGCATTATGATACATGTGTTGTCCTTGATGGCAACTCACTCAGATGAAATATCACAGTACGACATGTCAACAACAAAGAATTACATATCAGACTACAAAGAATGAAGAAAGAGAGGTATACGTAGGTTCACCTTGACCAAGTTGTGTATGCACGTAGGTTTACTGAACAAAAGGAGAGTATATGTACACACACACTTTCACAGAAGGAAAAGCAAGTATATATTGGGAAAACTAAGTTTTTGGTCTGAGGTATTTGGTCCAAGGTATTTTGATCCAAGGTATTGGTCCAAGGTATTTGGTCTGAGGTATTGAACCTAGGTATTTGGTCCAAGGTATTGGTCCTAAGTGGTTTTGGTCCATGGTATTGTGAAAGGCCTAAAACTATATAAAGAGGAGAAGATCATTAGGCCAAGTGGTGCAAGGATTGAATATCTGTTGAAGTGTGAGATCTAGTATGTAGGTTATTGGCTTATGGTGCTTTGCTTAATCTGAACCAAGGATTAACCTTAGCAGTTGATGAGGGATAAGATATAATGATGGATTGGGATCTTAAGGCTTGAAATGAATTATCTTTATGTGGTTTGATCATGTATACTCTAGATCTGAATACTGATGCATGTGTTTGTTATGATCTGGGTATGACTAAAGTTTGGAATAAGCTGCAAAATTATGAATTAATATTTGCAGATATGTACGCTAGTTGGCTTTGATAAAAGCGCGTATACACGCTATTTCAACACATACAAGTAGCGTATACATTATAAATATGATATTTGAAGTTGCAGTTGGATCTAAATGTTGTTGCAGAATTCTGGGTTCTGCTCTGTGTTCTGGTGACTGTGTTTTGATGACAGTATTCTGAATGTTCAGATTTATTGATTGTGATTTTCTTAAGTGATGATGGGCTTTCAGTGATTCAGTTGTGGGTGATTCAGAGAATGATGATTGAATTTCAATGATTGGTTAATGCAGATGTATTTGATGGTTGTATTGCAGTGGTGATTAATTTTGAGCTTCAATGTTGTTGATGGGTCCAGTATGAAAATTGGATGAAAAGTGGCCATCAAATTTTGGTTTTGTGTTCCAGGAGTATCTAGTATGAAAATTTATGAAACGTGGTCCCTGGAGGAAGAAACAAGGTTGTAGCCTTCTGTAGGTCGGCGCCTATGTACTAGTAAACATATCGGCTAGTACAAGAGCTAGGGGATTGTAGCTCCCTTCCAATAGAAACTAGAGAATGACAAAAGGTTGTAAACTTCTGCAGGTAGAACTCTACGTATTGGTATGAGTCTGTACCAGTACAATGTTGTAAATAGATTTTCTTATTATTAAAAGAAGATAGAGATGACAACAGCAGGTGGTTTTCACCCACATTTGGTTTCCACCTTAAATCTTGGTGTTCATGTGTGTTTCTTATGTGTGATGGTTCATTCTATTATTAACTACACATGATTATTGTTTAATATTTAATAAAATACTGATGCACAGATTAAATATCAACATATGATGAATTAACTGAATCATAAGTTCACTAGATATACATTGGTTGTCTTAAGAATAGTTTAGTGCACACGCGAGTTCCCTTCACTGAAGTAGCGTATATAAATCTAATCATGGAAATGAAAAATTTAGTGATTTGACTAATACTAATTCACCCCCCCTCTCAGTATTATTTCCGACACTGTGTTCACCAAGTTATCAACATTCAACAAACTTTTCTACAAGCTAAACTGAGTTAGTTCACCGATTTTAACAATTTTGTACTTTTACATGTTTTAGAAGTGCTTCTTCTAATTTTATCTGCGGTTAACTTTGGCTTAACTGCCAAATTTGTTGCCAAAATGATAATTCTGCCAAATTTAGGCCTTAAGCACCTTTTTTGAGGCCCTTTACCTATTTTTCTACCATATGATTGAGTCTCCACGATCACTGGCTAGGCCTTTTAGGTGTTAAGACCTTTTGACCTGGCGGGGGTGTAAATTTATTTGTTTTAAGCTCCACACGCTTGGTCTATTTCCATGTGAAATGACCAAGGGTCAGACACTAAGCCCATATCCCTTTCTTTCCCAACGCATTGCTTTTAACTACGCAACATATCTTCTGTCAGGTGACCTCCTCTAGGCCACACTGTCATGTGGGGTCGCTCACATTTTTTGTGATTAGTTGTTGTTTTCCTCTGTGTCCCGGTGCCTCTTCTACTAGTGCATTCCATTTGCACCCTTTTATAACCTGTCGGGGTCATCTCTATGGGATGGCATGTCTTGTGGGATCATTTTGGCCTCAATATTATTTGTTGCTAATCTTCCAACCTATCAATGCAAACGTGTCTCGACGCTTTTATCTTCCAACACCTTCCTTAGTTGCACCTTTTATAAACCATTGAGCTAGGCCTTATGGCCTTAGCTATCCTATGGGGTCCTCCCACTACTACTAGGACCCAATAAAAACAAATTCAAGATGAGTTAGTTGTGTTGTTTTCTCGATGCCTCTTTTCTAGTGCATCCCTTGCACACTTCTTTAAGTCTTCCAAGCTATATCCACTAGGATGATGTCACGATAACGTCACTTGTACAACGTGTTAGCCTATGATAGGTGACATGTGTCACTGAAATATGGGCCCTTTGGGTACCCAAACCTTCCAAAAATACCTGCCATGTGTCCACCTTTGATTGTTTGTGCTGATGTCTTCACCGACCATTTACATGCTGCCACTTATCCTTTTAGAGAGGAGAGAGAAAGGGTCTAGGAGGCCTTGTTTTTCTGCCAGTTTTCTTAAAATTTAAAAGTGTCCCAACCATTTTATTCTATTCTTCATAGTTTTATGTCAAGCCAGCTCCCCTTTGCACTACCTCTTTGTTATACCTTCGAGATTCTCTTTTGTGCTAGCCTTCAACAAGCTGAGCTATTGAAGTAGGGACCTCCCACTCACTTCTTATTGGTCCACATTATTTGTTGTCATGTCTTGCTCTTTTACATCTCGGTGCTTTATGCATGCGTGCCTTATGCAATTATCTAGGGTGCACCCACTAGGGTAAGTATGTCGGGATGGTGTCACCATTTGGTGTCATCCTGCTCTTTATGTTTGAGTTTTATTTTAAATTTGTTGGGGTAACTCCGTTGGGTGGGCTCCGCCTAAGCCAATAGAAATGATCCCCACTACTACATTGTCAACCTCATCAGCCTTATCCTTAATTTGGATGCTTTTCCACCATCGCCACTAGCTTTAGCTACTTTTCCAAACTTGGTTATGTGCCAAAGGGTTCCCAAACTCCTTCCATCTCTGTTAAATTTGACTTGGGGTCACCAAACTTTTATTGACTCTATATTTTGATCTAGGAATCCATTTTTAGGCTTTCACATACCATTGGAAATATCTTTCCGAGATATTTCCATATGGTTGAGTTTGTACTGTGTTTGAATGCATCTTCTACACCATAACTAGCTCCAATATCTCTACACCACTCTTATCCATGCTGCTCTTTTATACTTCTTCTTTCAACTAGATCCCTTGAGTAACTCTTTCACACTTGTACCACTTGTTAACATCAATGGACACCTTGTTTCCATCATCTTATTGCCATCAATGAAAATATATTTCCAACAGTATTATGGGGACCTAACATGTCGTTCTTATTCAAAAAAGTGTTTTCTTCAATGTTTGAGTAGTTATAGATTCTTTTGTATGAAATACTCATCCTCCCATGTGGAATCTTAAGCAGGTAAGTTCTTCCACTTAATGAGATACTATGGAATTGATTGATTCTATAGCTTTTAGACTCTTGTTTCTATGATTGCTTTAGGCTTCAATATGATTTTTCTTTCCTCATCAATTTTTTGGAAAGATAGTTTGAACTGGGAGCTTGTCACCTATAAACTTCTTTAAGCATGAAACATGGAAAACTAGGTGTACTCACGAAGAAGTAGGCAACTCCAATTTGTGTACCATAGTACAAATATTTTGAAACACCTTGTAAATACCAAAGTAATTGGGTGATAATTTTTTATCCTCCTTAGCTTACTTGAGGGACATTTGTTTGTATGGTTGTAGCTGTAAAAATACTCAATCACCCACATCAAAACTTCTTTCAATGTGATGTTGATCTTCCTGTTGTTTCATTCGATTATGTGCCATAGTCGGGTTATCTTTTAAGTTGGAGAACTTATTGTTGATGCGCGATGTGATCTTACACTACTTGAACCTTATAATTATATCTTAAAGATGATGTGATATATGGTGGATGATATCCATAAAGCACCATAAATCAGGTCATTTTTGTTGTAGTATGGAAGGAAGTGTTATACCACCACTCTGCAAGAGATAACTACTTGACGTGTTGTGTTTGTTTATCAGATACAAAGCAACAGAGGTATCCGTCAAAACATTTGTTCACTATCTCAATTTTCCCATCAGATTGAGGACATTAAGATGAGCTATGAGCTAATTGGGTATGAAAAGAAGAAAATAATTTCGTCCAAATAATTCCAGTGAAAATGGTATCTCTGTCAGTTACAATAATCTTTGGGTTTCCATGTAGCTAAATTTGAGCTATTTCCCCAAATGTAGTAGCAATTGTACTGACTTTGCAAGGATGAGATAGTGCATAAAAGTGTGCATGCTTTGTAAGTATATCAACTACCACCATGATGACAATATTTCCTTCAGACTTGGGTAAACTTGTGTTGGCACCCTTTCCTTCATACTTAGGTAAACCTGTGATGACACTCTTCATTATTTTACTCAAATTTAATTTTGTGTCTTTTGATAGACCCTACTACATGAAAAGTGTGAAATACATGGAAAAATGTGATTGCCAATGAGTACCCATGTTGTGTACTTTTGATGGACGTTACTACACAAAAAAAGTGAAAGACATGAAAAAATGTGATTGCAAAAGTGAAAGACATGAAAAAATGTGATTGCAATCACATTTTTTCATGTATTTCACATTTTTTGTGTAGTAAGGTCCATCAAAAGTGCACAACAATGGTAATCCTTGGATGAAAAATTAAATTCTGCATCCAACAAGTGCTCCTACTTGAAATTTGAGTAAAATCATAGGGAGATAAGTTGAAAATACGAGTTGAAAAAATATTTTTTAATTTTTTTATCTTTTTACCATGTTACTCCAAAAAAGGTGAATCATCCCCTATGGTTGACATTATCATATTGAATCTTAATGGTTCTTATAAAGTTTATTTTTGTTGTACATTTTTGTTTTGAGGCCCATTTTTGACCTCAAAATTTTTCTAATGGCCCTATCAACCCGAGAAATCCTCGAAGATGCCTTAAGGGTGTGGGGATTTCCCATTTCTTTATGGATTTAATATTGTTAGGGTCTACCCTAAGACCCTCATGAGATACAATATGGACCAATTTTTCTGCTTTCTATACCCCAAATAAACATTTGGAGGGTTTTGCATACAATTGTTTCTCCTCCAATAGTTTGAGCACCCTGTCAACATGTTGAACACGATCTTTCCAAGACTTACTATAGATCAGTATATCATCAAAAAATATGCTAACAAAAAATTCTAAGGAAGGTTTTGAAAGTGGAATTCATCAATCCTTGAAATTTTCAAGGTGCATTAGTTAGGCCAAAAGGCATGACCAAAAATTCATAATGACCTTCATGAGTTCTTAATGTTGTTTTCAAAATGTCTTCTATCTTCATTCTAATTTGATGATATCTTAAACAAAGATATGGATCACTGAAGAAATTTCTCCATGTATTTAATCCAAAAATTCATTAATGACAGGAATGGGAAGTTTATCATTAATAGTGAAGGTTATTTATCTCTCTATATTTTGAACACATACACAATGATCCATCCTTCTTATGTAGCAATACTACTGGATAAGAGAAATAAATTTGGCTAAGTTGAATTATACTGCCTCTCGAATTTCTAAAACCTATGTTTAATTTCACTCTTTTGGGCATAGCGATATCTATAAGGTCTAAGGTTTGGAGGAACACTTCCTGGAATCAAGTGAATAGCATGATCATGATCACAAATAGGTGGGAGACCTTTCGGAGTCTCAAATACCTAGGAATGATTGTCAAGGATTGTTTGGATATTTGGAGAAATGGATGACTTAGATGTTTGAACATCCAGTGATCATAATTGTGCAATTATCCCTCTTTATTCCCTCTTCAAAATATTTGTCATGCCAGTAGAGATGATTAACTTCCCAGGTTTCCCTTTGATACCCCTTAAATTCAATTTCCTTTCCTTCCTAGAAAAAATTCAAGAAAGATTCTTGAAAATTAAAATTTATTGTTGCCAAAGATTGTAACCATTGGATTCCTAATACAACATCAACACCACCCATTGGAACGAAAATTATTGGACTATTTAATATATATTCCCCCATGATTATATTTATATTATGGCACTTCACTGAGCAATTTATAGTTCCTCAATTTGCAATCATCGCTTGACACTCCAGTTGTAGGTTTTAACCCCGTACAAAAATTACCTGCATATGAATTCTAAAAATGGAAAATAAACAATGGTGAGAGCATAACACATGAAACAAATATACATAGATATTTTCCCTTGGTTCCAAAAGCCAGGACTACTAGATTGATTTTTCATTATGTTCCTTTCAATGTCACAATACATATATATACACGTCGAAGCATCCATAAACCCCAATCCATTAACCCTGGATTAGAACATAACCATAGTTCCCTTGACCGGATCTACAAAAAATACCATGGACCAAAAACCATCGCTCCTAAAACCATGTGCGAAATCTATGCACAAACGAAACAAAGGGGGGCCTCTGCCCCCCCCTCTAAGCCCCTGGTTTCACTACTAGGGTTAGTTGTGGAAAGAATATAACACAACCCAACATTCTCCCACTTGTTGTTTTCTTTCCACAAGGGGCCACATGAGAGCTTAGTAATTGATCCAAACCTGCAATGCCTATTGTTTCTCTACACTAAGAGAATTTCCTAGAGCTCACAGATTTTGTCAATGCTTCTACACTATTCTTCAAAGTGTCCACCTTTACCAGCAACACCTTTTTGTCTTCTACCATATCCCTCACAAAGTGATACTTAACATTAATGTGCTTTGTTTTTGAATTATACGAAGGGTTCTTTGCCAAGAAAAATGCACTTTGTCTATCACAGTCTATCCTTATAGCTCAATGTACTAACCCCATACTTGAACACAATCTCTGCAACCAAACTGCTTCCTTTCTTGCATGAGTGGCTGCCATGTATTCTACCTCTGTAGTTGACAATGCCACTATAGATTGTCTCTCACTCATCCAACTAACTTAACCTCCAAATAGGTTAAACACATACCCACTTATAGATCTTCTCTGCTCCAGATCTCTAGCCTAGTCTACATCAACAAAGCCACTGATGTCCAAAACTCTGTCTAATCCTAGTCTTCCTTGGTAGCACAAACCATAATCACTAGTGCCATGCAAATCCCTGAAAACTTCTTCACTATTGTCCAATGCTCCTTCCCTGGTTTTGACATAAATCTTCTCAATACTCCCATTTCATGTGCAATGTCTGGTCTAGTACAAACCATTGCAAACATCAGACTACAGAATGCACCTGCATATGGAACACGGGACATGTCCTCTTCCTCTTCTTATGTCTTGGGACACTATTCAACACATAACTTTACACCTACAAGAATAGTTACTATCCTACATATTGAACCTCTACAGTATTGTCTCGACATACTTCCTCTGGTTTAACCAGAGCTTCCTTTTTTCCCGAACTCATTTAATTTCCATGCCCAAAATATAGTTTGTAGCACCAAGATATTTCATGTCGAATTTGGAGGACAATTTGGTCTTCAAATCCTGGATAATTTCTTTGTCATTTCCAACCAACAATATTTCATCCACATACAATACCAGATAAATAAAATAGTCACCAATTAATTTAAAATATACACAGTGATCTTCTTTGCTTTTGGTGAAGCCAAGTCCCCATATAAATGTATCAAATTTCTGATACCACATCCTTGGTGATTGTTTTAAGCCATACAAAGACTTTTTTAACTTGCATACTAGTTCTTTCTTACCCTTCATTGCAAAGCCTTTAGGTTGCTTCATGTAGATCTCTTCTTCCAGATCCCAGTGAAGAAATGTTGTCTTCACATCCATCTGTTTTACCTCAAAATCAAAAGAAGAAGCAACAGATAAAAGTAATCTAATAGAAGCTACCTTTGCAACAGGAGAAAAAATATCACCAAAATCAATTCCTGGCACCTAGGAGTAACCTTTTGTTACCAACCCAACTTTGTATTTCTCCACCTTTCCTTCTACATTCATCTTCTTCTTGAACACCCATTTGCTACCAATGGGTTTCCTTCCAACTAGCAACTCCACCAAATCCCAAGCCTCATTTTTCTGCAAAGATTCAATTTCATCAACCATGGCCTCTTTCCAGAGTTTTCCATCCTTTGAATCTACTACTTCCTTCACATTTCTGGGACCATCATTAATAATAGTTAAAGAAAAATTTGAGAATAAAGCAAATGGACTATACCTTTTTGGCTACCTTCTTTCTTGAACTGATCTTCTCACAACTAGAACTTGTGGCTCTTCATCTTCTAATTCCTCTTCTGTTGTAGAGTCTGATTCTTCCTCCTTTAGCTCAAACTCTATCTTCTCAAGTTCCTTTGGTAGGACTTCATGTTTAATAGCTTCTTTCACCTCTCTAAACACCACATCTCAACTGTACACAACCTTCCTTGTTACTGGGTTCCAAAGCTTATAACCTTTTAAACCATCCTTATACCGAATAAAGATGCACTTTTCATATTTACTATCCAACTTTGTTCTTTTCTCCTTTGGAACATGTACATATGAATCACATTCAAATACCATCAGATGTGAAAGAGAAGGTTTCTTACCATTCCATACCTCTTGTGGGGTCTTATCCTCCAATGCTGATGAAGGTTATCTGTTGATCAGGTAACATGCAGTGTCCATTGCATCTCCCTAGAATTCCTGTCCTAACCCGACACCACTGAGCATGCTTCTTTCCCTTTCCATCAACATCTTGTTCATTATTTATGCAACTCCATTTTTCTGAGGTATGTATGGAGTAGTCTTCTGTCGTGCTATACCACAATTCTTACAGAACTCTTAAAATTCCTTCTTACAAAACTCTCCACCGTTATCTGTCCTCAACACCTTTATCTTCTTCTCTATCTGGTTTTCCACAAAAGCCTTAAATTCTTTAAACCTGTCAAAGATTTAAAATTTCTTCTTGAGGAAATATATCCATGTATTCCTTGAGAAGTCATCTATAAATGATACATGGTACACAGACTTACCCAGTGATGGAACCGACACAGGTCCAAACACATCACTGTGAACAAGCTCTAATATCTCTTTCACCCTCTTACCACCAGAGGGAAACTCACTCGATTTTGCTTCCATATACACAATTTTCACATAAATCAAAATCCTAAGAGTTTTTAGACATACCTTCTACCATATCTTTACCATGAAGTATTCGAAGGCCCTTCTCTCCAATATGTCCAACCCTTTGATTCCATAGCTTGGTCTTTTCTCCAGAGACCACTGGATTTTCTGCTCCACTTTCAAGAACCACTGAACTATTGTACCCATCAATAATAGTGCTACCTTACAGCTTGTGTAGAGTTCTAATCCAAACTCCCCACATCAATACCAGTGCTCCCCAAACCATCTTGCAGGTATCTTTCTTGAACACTGTTTTTACACCCGCATCATCCAACTTGCTTACAAAAATAAGATTTCTGGCTAATGCAGGAATATGCAGAACACCCAGAAGTGTTCTAATCCTTCCACTTTGCAACTTCAACTTGACTTTTCTGTGACCAATGATTCTAGCCTTCCTGTCATCCCCTAAGAAGACATCACCACCATCATATTTCTCATATTCGCAGAACCACTCTCTATGGGGAGTGAAGTGAAAGTATGCACCTAAGTCAATCAACCACCTCATGATCGACATGTGTACTTGAAGAAGCAGCCAAGTACACATCCCCACCTTTATCTGAGGTGGTTTTCGCCTTTGCAGAAGGACCATCATCATATCCCTTTCCTTTATCAGGAGATTTAGATTTACAGTCCCTTTTGTAGTGCCCTTCCTTTCCACATTCCCTGCACACCTTTATAGGTTTTCCTAGAGATTTAGATCTCCCTCTAGATTTAGATCTCTGATTTGAGGACTTATTTTTGTTTATGTTCTGGGATCGTCCTCATACAGACAAGTCATCACCATTCTATCTCTCCATATTTTTTCGTCTCATCTCCTCTATCAGCAAGGATGAGACTATTTCATCAAACTGCAAGGTAGTTGCACTGCTACCTATTGCAACAACCAAATTATCCCACGAATCTGGTAGAGAACACAACAAATAGATGCAATTATCTTCATCTGAATTTTTAATATCAACAGATAATAACTGGCTTACCACAGTATTAAATGTGTTCATATGCTCTATCACAGTGTCTCCATCTTTCATCCTCAGGTTATACAACTTTTTTCGTAGAAACAGTTTATTCACCAGAGACTTAGATTGGTAGAAAGTCCCTAACTTGTCCTACAAAGCCTTCTTTGTAGTTTCCCCTGATACATTCAACAATACTGAATCTGAGACACACAATCATATTGTGCTTCTTGCCTTCCGATCCAACTTCTTCCATTCTTCATCGGACATTGTCATTGGTTTAGTACATGGATCTACTGTGATCCACTGATCCTTATCCACCAACAGATCCTCCATCTTGAGTTTCCACAACTCAAAACTCTAGCCATTAAATTTCTTGATCCCTATCTTTCCATTGCTCGCCATATTCTTTCACCACAATAATTGATCCCACAGATCTCCCACTGAACAGGGACTACCACAGGCCTGAGCAAAACCCATCAACAGCAAAGGCATCCCCTTGAAGCCAAAATAACTCTGATACCAAATGTAGGTTTTAACCCCGTACAAAAATTACCTGCATACAAATTCTAAAATCAGAAAATAAACAATGGTGAGAACATAACACATAAAACAAATATACACAGACATTTCCCCTGGATCCCAAAACCGAGAGTACCAGATTAATTTTTCATTATGTTCCTTTCAATGTTACAATACATATATATACATACCGAAGCATCCATTAACCATGGATTAGAACATAACCGTAATTCACTTGACCGGGTCTACAAAAAATACCATGGACCAAAAGCCATCGCACCCAAAACCATTTGCGAAATCCATGTACAAAACCATAGGTAGGTCTGCCAACCTAATATAGGGTCCAAAACAAATTTCCCCGGGGTGCTACCCTGGACCCCATAGAGGGGGGCTACCACCCCCATAAAACCCCCCAGTGTGGCCGGCACAACAAAAGGGGGGCTCCGTCCCCCCTCTAACCCCCTGTTATCACTAGTCGGGCTAGTCTTGGAAAGAATATAAACAACCCAACACGAGTGCTGGATATAGAAAGAAATTCTAATCCTTGCCTATCTTACAATGAATAAAATTATGGGTACTATGTGAATCAATCAACAATATTACATTTTTATTCTTGATATATCCTTCTATCTTGAGAGTTTGAGGAGCGATAATTCTGCCAATGCATTACAAGATATGGTTGGATCCATTTCTTATTTTTCAACCCTTAAGGTTGGTTCTTGGTGTATATCTTCTTCTTTTGATGTTTCTTGTTCCTTTTCTTGCTCCTCTTCACAATCGATGTAAAATAATTTCTTCTCAGCACACTTATCACCTTTAGTTTATTTTCTACCACAATGATAAGAAATCCCTTTTTCTCTTTTGTTCTCCAGTTTTTTCAGTGTCAACCTTGTAGGTTATGGGAGGCTAGGAGCATAAACTCTTCCATCTTTATAGTTGTGAGTGGTAAACCTCCTTGTTGCCATAATTTTTCTTTTAACTTTTCTTGCAACCTTGAATTCATTCTCCAACGATTTAGGTTCCCAAAGGAGAACCTCATGTTGTATGTTATCCTTTAAAGTTCCAATGAAGATATCAATCATATGCTCCTATAGAATATCAGTTACCTTGATATTCAAGCTTTCGAAGTCCTTAATGTTCTCCCTAACTAAATCCTTCTGTTTTATATTATAAATTTGCTAAAGAAGGTACTTCTCTTAGTATCGTCATAATGTTTTATTAGTTCCTTCGTAAGTATTGTCCAGGTTACAAATGATTTATGAGAACAAATCCATCAATACTACACAAATTGATTGGGTTCTAAATATAAAGATGCAATCGTACCTTTTGCGTGTGATGCACATCGTGTAGATCAAAGAACTGCTCCATCTGTAGTATCCATGTTACTGAGTCCTTACCATCAAACTTCCTCATATTGATTTTTGGAATATGGTTGGTCTTGAACCCAAATTTAGAGTCTTTAAAATCATGATTCACGTTCCTTTTTTTCTCATCATGAGATTCATGGAATACCTTGTCACCACTAGGAAGCATTTCTTGTAGCAACATTGTCAAGATTTCCTTCAAACCTTCCATTTATGCTTTTAAGCCATCCTTTAAACCTTCCACATCACATTTTATTTCTACTTTTATGTAGTCTTTTAAGCCATTCATCATCTCTTCTAATTTTATCTTTGGTTGTTGTTCGTGATAGTGAAATTTGTTGTGCTTTGTCTCATAATTTTGATATATTATGTTGTATTTATTCTTCTTCATGTGTCATAGTAGAGATTTCTGAGTGCTTAAGGGGTGTAAAATTCATTTATTTATTTTTATTTTTATTTTTTGGAGGAATTTTGGAACCAAATCATGATATCTATGCTTCACTATTCCCTTTGTATCACTTCAAATTGATTTTTCAAGCAAACGTTATGCAAATTTAAAAATACACACCTTTTAAGAGCTTGATTTTGAGGTTGTCTATTTGGCTAACCTTGAAACTATTGGATCTCTATGATTTTGACGTCCAAATATTTGAAATTTTGTCCTAATTATCTCTTTCTGTCTTCTTTCTAATGCCACAAGTCAGACAAAGATTGGATTGTTCAAGATACAATTATGTCAAATATTCTAATATGACTTGATTATGGATTGGTTTAATATAGAGGACTTGAATGTAATGCCACATGCCCCTGTTTCAACCTTCAGCCTTGAAAATTCTACTTAATAAGCTAAATTTTGTGCAATTTCGATCACTTTTTATGGAATTCAAATATGATTCTCGAAGAGAGATTTATGATGATTTTCCTTAAGACACCAGTTTGAGACTGAATTCTAGATAGTACAGATTTCATAACTTCCTTGGACCATATCTCCAAAAATATAATGAATCAAGGTGTGAAATTGTAACCATATGTTTATCAATATTTCTCCTCCATGTGGTAGATTTTTTTAACTTTTTTTTTAATTGATTCAGTTATCTTGTATTCATTCCAAAAAGGGAGGTACATAGTCTTGATACAGGGCTTCTTGTTGATCAAGAAAGGTGACTAGAGCCATGTTCCTTTGTTTATAGTTTCCTTCTTTAACATGATACAAATTGACTCCTGCATATCCTACAATACTTACTTTGTAAACAATGATAAATTGTTGTAGCAGATACATGCATTTACATTTCATCGTTCACTATAATGACAAACAAACTAAATAATACAAGGTCATCATTTAATTGAGAGCAAGGTCTTGTCATGGCTTCTATAAAGCTAGCCTTTATATTCTTGTTATTCCTAGTTTATGTACCTCTCTTCATTTTGAGGATTCATGTTGTTGCGATTAATGGAGCCAGAGTTCTCTGCATATTTCTTTTTAACCTTTTCACGAAGTGGATATAAGACTTTCTCGATTGAGGGAGGATGATTGGTATAATACAAATCCCAGTTCTGATGAGCATATTTTGTTCCATTGTTTCTACAAAGCTTTAACTTGGTCCAACACTGATAGGAGATATTTGCAACAATCTAGGGTCGAGGCCATGGGTTTGAGGATTTGAGAATGGGTAGAAGAGAAAGGAAGGAGGAAAACACCACAGGTAGGTGTAGTAGTACACTGCTACAAGATGACGGAGGGAAAAAAGCAAAGGAAAAGAGGGGTGTTGAGTGAATATGGGGAAGCGAAGCTAGACTTAGTGATTTTCTTTGAAAGGGTATGCTACGAGGTGTATAATAGGAGATCCGATAACATGGATCAGGGACAAGATCATTTAGGATAATCCTAAGAATTATTGTCCTGGATGCAATTTTTTGAACAAAAAATTTACTTGGATATGTTGATCCACATGGGAATAGACAATTTATCCTTTGGAGATTTGTTGATAGCTTGATAAGTGATGATTGCTAGGTTTTTGCATTTGTTATGTTGAGGTTTCAGGGAATATACTTGAGGAGGATCTCCTCATTGATCCTGGAATCTCCTTGGAGTCTACGACATGCCTTGTTTTCCATCTCATCATCCTTGCTATTTTTTTATATGAGAATGTGGAAGAAAGAGGCATCTCCTAGGTGCTCCATCTACTGTTGAATGCGAGTCACTATTTGTCCAAGGTCTGCATTGTTGGGTGTCGAATTCTTGACCATCTGTCGAAAGAGAATAGTTGAGTCCCCAATTAATATTGGGTTTTTATAGTTAGATTGACAAAGGATATGTGCACCAAGAAGGGGATCATAAGCCTTGGCCCTATTGTTTGTTTCATTTCCCAGTCCCCATTAAAAGACCATTGTTTCTTTTCCTTCATGATTTAGGATTAAGCCTCCTACTCTAGCTCAATCGGGATTAAATTTGGATGCCCCATCAAAGACGAGGTAGGGTCATTTGTGTGTTTTTTTTCTAGTCCTTGAATTCCTTGTCTTTCAGTCATACATTTCAGTTGACTATGCTGAGCTGATTTCTCAGGGGAAGAAATGCGTTGTGCGATATTTTGTCTAGAAGTAAGATGAACCATATCCTTTCTTCAGTTTGCAAGGACTAAGTATCGATTTTACAGAATCCTTTAGAAAGGATAGATTTTGTGGAAAGACTCCGGGTATTAGCCATAATTTCACAGCTTTCTAGTTTTTTATTTTGGAAGATGTGTTTGTTTCTAGCTAACCAAAGTTTCCAACATAAGCAGTTAGAAGACTAGTCCAAAATCTCTTTATCAATTTTTTTGTTTTTGAAAGGATGAGGATAGCTAGAGTTCCATTTGGAAAAGAATTCAAGGATATTGAGGCTTTTACCTAAGATTGAAGAGGAATAACCAAGGCTTGCCAATAGTTTTTGGATAATTCACATGAGAGGAATATATGTTGAATGGTTTTCTTAGACCTCGAACACAAATGGAAAATTAAAGGATCTTGAATGCCTTGTTTCCTGAGAATATCAGTTGTAAGGATATTCTCCTTAATAAATTTCTATATAAAAACTTTGATTTTGGGAAGGCTTTATGTTTTCCATATGATTTTCCAAAAAGGATAGTTGGGCTCCTATCCTCCTTGAAGCGTTTCATACCCAATTTTAACTATATATAGTCCCTTCCATATGGATCCCATTTAAATTTATTTTTTCTACTTGTAGCTTAATTAGGAAGATCCCTAGAGATGATGGAGGAGGATATTCCATTGTTGGAGGATCTCTAGTGGAACTTTTGGTGTTTTCCCACCTTCCCATGAGTTGTCTTGTTAGTTCTAGACATATATTTGTTCCAAGTTTACAATATATTTTCCCTAGATCCAATTCTTGATATGTTGGAGTCAGGCATGGATGAGAGTTTAGGCTTGCCCATTATGCTATTGTCCCAAAGGATAACTTCTTTCCCTCCCCTAGGAATTCTAGAAGTGTGATCTTGAATGAGAGGCAAGGATTTTTTTCACAACTTCCAGAATTGTGAACAAGACCTATTGGGCATCTAGATGTTGAGCATCTAGTGTTAGGGAGAATTGATGTATCTTTGTTCTAGAACTTTCTTCCACCATGAGGCTTCTCCTATTATTAACATCCAAATGATTTTTGCTACTAAAGCCAAGTTCATCAATCCTAGTTTCTGAATAGCTATCCCTCATTTTTCATAAGGTGTTATTACTTTTTTCCAACTTATTAGATTGAAATGTTATGTTTTTATTTTGCCTCCTTGCCATAAGAACTTCCTTACGATTAATTCTATTTGATTATGAATCCTAGTGGGAGCCTGCACAATTGTATATTGGTATAAACAGAGTGTTTCGAGAATAAATTTAATTAATATTATCCTGCCTTCCAAATTGAGCCATTACTTTCCCCATTGCTGAAATTTTCTTTTCATTTTTTCTATAACCTTGCTCCATACCTCTAATTTCATTAGGAATTTGGAGATTGGCATTCCCAAATATTTAAAATGTGACCAATCGGATTTGAAAGGGATGCCAAAAAATTGAGATATACGTTGAAGAGTTCTGGAGGGGATATTCCAACCATATATGCTACTCTTTAACTTGTTAAGGAATCCTCCCGAGGCTTCTAGGAATTTGTCCATAATGGATTTGAACCTTCTAGAAACAATACAAGAAGAACCTCCAATAAATAAAGTTTCATTGACAAATTGGGAGTGATTGATGCTTTTAACTCCCTACTATACTGGATTCCAGTGAGGAGCCTGCTTTACCTAGCATGCTCAAGTTTCCTACTAAGAGATTCAACCATTATAATTGATGGGCCTCCAAATAAGACATAAATTATGGCCCATCTAACCTTTCTTAGGCATATGAAGGTTATATTAAACCTTTCCTTATACACTTAATAATTTTTTTTAGCTTTAATATGTTCATTAAGAAGGTTTATGGATAATTTCATATTTGTGCCTAATATCATTAATTTTTGTAGAATATTGTGAGAATATTGGGTAGATTATGGAGATTTGGAGGAGGAGATAATTTAGGGACTTGGTCCCTAATACAGGAGGATCAATATTGAACAGTAAATCAACAATATATCATGAAATCATGCACAAATTTGGGAGCTCCAATGATTTAGAAAATATAGTAATGTGTTTGTTGTCATTTAATGCAGATTTCTAGGATTGGGAACCAGATCCACTATTTGAGGCATTTTGGAGGGGAAAGCTTCCTCCTTTCACGAGGAATGATTCCTAATCATTTTTTATAAGTAACAAGTTGAATTTTCCTCTAGGGGTTGATTTTCATTAGTCTTCGCGTGGAGAGAACCCGTGTTTTTGAAGCTCCACTTTCATTTCTTGTAGGAATGTAATTGCATTGAAGGAAATAATGGAGACTGGTGCCATGTTCAGCTTCTAAATATTAGTATCCTTCATAGGACTCTGATTTTCCTTGGGTTTGGCATCCCAGGACCCTCAAAGCCCTTTTGTATCATTTACTTTTCTTCCTTTCACTTCTTATTCACATGCATCTCTTGTTCTTGTCTTTTTCTATTTCTGCATTTAGTATTGATGATTTCTTGTTGTAAGATTGGGTGAAATGGTTGAAGTAAGTTCTTTTGCAGGATAAAAAGAATTATTTCATCCTTTGAACCTCTTTGGAAGGTCATAGTAATCATTGATCTTCTTGGATTAGTTTTCTTATTCCCAAATCTAAATTTCTAGAAGTCCCTTGTGGCAAATAGTAGTAAATTTATGCTATTTTTTAGAACATGTTAACCAGATTAAATCAAGTTGATTCCAATTGAATTAGATCAAAAAAAAATCTTGTTAATAAAAACAATTACCCCATTTCGTTCTTACTTGATTAGTTTAGGCATTTGATAGATTAACTGGCTCACTAGTTCTTGAATTTCTAGATTTTAGACTAGTAATTTTCTGTATTTTTTAACATGTGTTAATAGGGGTATTTTTGAGTTATTCCACTTGGATTGGAGACCTAATACATCCTATTTAATAAAAAAAAAATTACCATCCAATTTGGATTTGATTTTCTTGGTCATTTGGTGAATTATATTTTCCTGTAGCAAACCTTCTTCCTATAGCAAACTCGCTTCGTGTAGCAAACCTGTTTCCTGTAGAAAATTCCTGTAGAACTCTTCTAGCATGTATATACTTGCTCATATTTTCTAAAAAAGGTTGGTTTTTGTCCATTAGGCTTGATTCATGACCCCTAGGCTCTATATCAATGGTTGAGGAGGAATAAACACCACTTAGGACTTTCATTTTTACCCATGCAAAACATCTCAGTGAATTGGGTTAATGGACAAATTTATGAATTAGATAATACAATAATGATTTTCTTGATTGCCACATTCAATGAAATCTATTAATGGATCTAAAATATTTGAAATGTAATAATTTATATTTACTTTATGCAATTAGAATAGTTTTTCCTTGTATTTTATTTCTTGCAATAAGGTAAGGTTTCTATTTATGCAACTAGTTAGGATTTGATTTCATTACATGCACTCCATTACATCATGACAACAAAGGAAGGACACATTGTATGCTGCACATATAGTGCCAATACCTCTTATGTTTGTATGGACCACAGGTTTATAATTTAAGTTGGTAGCCTTTGGAGTTGCAACATTCTTGTTGCAATACAGAGGCTCATCACTTTTTGGCGCCGTTGTCGAGGAGATGTCAAAGTATGCATTGTTTTCTTCCCTAGTTGATTCATTTCTTTTTACTTTCTGCAAAAACAAAATAATTGCATTAGGTATATTAACATTTCAAGAACATAAAATTTCTTTGCATTAGTATTCTTACTCAAAAAAAATTCTCCAACACCAACCCCCCCATTTGATCACGTGGTGCAGTAAGAGCCACATCACCATTCATTTTTGCAGGTAGAATAAGAAGAGGTGTCTGAGAAGGTAGAAGAAATGGATGGAGATGATGATAATGAAGAATATCCTCTTGGAATTCCTATTCAATATATTGATGTTAGTGTGAACATGAAGAACATCCCTCCATTTTCTCATCCAAACTTTCATGGTATAAGGTTAGAGGATCCAGAAACCTTTCTCTTTGAAGTTGAAATTGTTTGTAGATCTTATGGTTACTTATTAAACACTCAAAATTTGAGATTGTTTCCAACGACATTGAAGGATAGATCTCTTAAATGGTTCATGAGTTTAAGGACTAATTCAATAAGATCATCAAATGATATGCAAAAGATACTTCTAGAAAAATATAGAGGTCATGATCTTAAAGAATAAATCTTTAGAATGAATCAAAAAGAAGATGAGAGCCTTGTTGATCTAATAGAGAGGTTCATGTATAATGTTAAGAGGGAAAAAGTACATCATTTAAGATCTGACACACTAAAAACCCTCTTACTTAGAACAAATAGGGATGAATGGATTGATCTCCTTGATCTCATGAGTAGAGGTGGTGTATACCAATTATCATTTGAAGAAATTTGTGAAACATGCAAACACATATCAAGAGGAAGGGTAAGAGTAAGTCGATCAACATCAAGATTGGTAATTCAAGCTAAACTTGGAAATTTGCTTGATAACTTTAAAACAAAAATTCTTAGTAATCTAAATGAACAAGTAGAAATGTTAAGAATACAAAGAAAAAAAAAATAAGATGTTGATATTTGTGTTGTCCATGTAGAATCACATGATGTTAAATATTGCCCCTCATTACCAAGGTTGAAGGAAGTTTACTAAGAGGAAAATGGAACAAGTCAATTTCCAATGCAGATATGTTATGTATTTCCAAGAGGACAATGTCAACCTATTCAACCTGTATGATGCAAGAGTCTAATTCATAATTTCAAGATTATGCACATCCATCTCAAAGTAATTGGAACACACCCTTTCCTTGGAAACCTTGGCCATCTCAACCCCAAAACCAATCTTGGAAACAAGGTTGGCAAGGAACTTATGGGATTCATCCACAATATCATAAATATTTTCCTCAATATTCTCCACACCCAAACCCATTCTATCCCTACCATTTACCTCCACCACAAACACAACCCCAACCACATCCATCTCAAAGATCCACTCCCACTCAACTACCTGTACCACCATTTTCAAACCCACACAAGGAAGTAGCTCAGTCCACTTACAATGTTGAGGTGAAACACTTCCAAACATCTCCTCTTGATCTCAATGGTATTCATCTTAGCTCAAGAAGAGCATTGCAAAATAGAGATTCTCTTGATGTCATTGAAGGGCAAAATTCAGAAAATGAAGATTCAAATGAGAAGACCAAAGAATCATGGGTTGCACTTGATGAAGAGCAGACATCAAAATCAAAGATTGAGAAAGTTCCTTCATGTTTACCATCAGATCCTCCATGTGTTCAAGAGAATAATCAGTAAAAAGAAGCAAATCTGAACTTCATGGAAGAAGAAGACATCCAAGATTATCCAAATCAGCAAGTGGACCAGGGGCATCAAAACTATATTGAAATATGGTTCCAGAAAATCAGTAATTTGCAACCACACACTCTTCTTCAACAATTCCTGATCTCATCTCAATCAAAGCATTTGGTCTCTGAAATTTAGGTACATGTCAAAGCATATCTTTCAATCCTACAGATCAATTTTTCCATCATCTTGATGTACACATGGATCCAT
The DNA here is from genome assembly GCA_031772625.1 of Pinus tabuliformis. Taxonomy (NCBI): domain Eukaryota; kingdom Viridiplantae; phylum Streptophyta; class Pinopsida; order Pinales; family Pinaceae; genus Pinus; species Pinus tabuliformis. The sequence goes on from CM062819.1 coordinate 1,118,859,497, forward strand.
TGGAATTATTCTTATGCTTGAATGAGATTTTGTTTTTCAAGTAGATTAGGATAGAAAAAAAAAATGGAAAATAAGAGAAAAAAAAAAAAAAAATCATGTGAAAACCTCCTTTGAGGCACCTAATATTGGTTCATTGATTGAAAACCTCCATGAGGCAGTCAATGGGTCAGGAAAAAAGAGAAAAAAGAGAAAAAGAAAAGATCCTAGGTGAAAACCTCCTTTGAGGCGCCTAGGCAGACCTACTAGTTGAAAACCTCATTGAGGCGGCTAGTAGGCCTAGAAGAAAAAAGGAAAACAATAATAAAAATTCTTTGCTCCGTGTATCTCGCTCTCATCAATGTAGATGCTCTCCAACCTCTACAAGAAATAAAAACAAGTTAGCCACCAAAAGAAAAGTTGATCAAAAGCCTAGTCAAAGGAAGTAAAACTTGGACTTTCTCCTCCTTTGCTGAGATTCTACAAAATGACCAAGGTCATTCCAATCCATCACCCTCATCTATTTCCATCATCCACTCATCATTACCAAGCTTTTACCACTCATTTTCCTTGTTGTCCTAAAATGCTACAGGAAGGATTTTTTTTTCTACAGTAAGTAAACATACACAGAGAAGAAATTATTTTTGGCATATATTGAAAATAATGCATCCATTTTCCAAGTTGTTTCAGGAGGAGATGCACATGGATGATAATAACATGCCCAAGAAATTTCAGTAAATTCAGGCACACACTTGTTGAAAAATTGACCTCCATCACCTACAACCATTTTTCAATTTTCCGATATTCATTCATCCATTTTCCAATCTGTTTTAAGGGGAGATTCTACATGATGTTGCTACAATATTCCCTGTAGTGATACAGGATGTCCTTAACTGCTACAAGAAGTTGGCTAAGGGGTTTTGAAATAAAAGAATGGCGAGATGAAGTGTTAGAAGAGTGTATGACAATTGTGAAAAGTGTGGGGAAGGTGAACATCACCCATGGCCAAGCCCAACACTCCAAGAAGGTCGGATTTGAATAAGACAACTTGCTCATGATAACTAGAAGATAGAGGTTTAGATTGTGGCATGGAATCCATTAACTCCAACAATAGAAAATTGAACGCTAGAAAGAGGCTAGCACATAAAAAAAATTACATCAGTCAGAAAAAACATCATGCTATGAAGACCTATGCATCAACCAACAAAGGAAGTCAATACCTCTGAAATCATCATGTTATGAAGCTCAACAAAAACATTTTAGCCAAGGATGTGAAGTAGCAATAACAAAAAAAAAAAACCTAGGAGACCTCCAGATTCAAGGCTATTAGCAATAGGACCTCTAGCATATTATCACATGCAGCTTCAAGATCATTATCAACAGCTTCAGGACCATCAAAGGAAACTTCAACATTCATATAAACAACTTCAATATCACCTGAGAACACACATCAAGGGTAATTATCAAGTATGAAATCCTTTAAGCCTTTCTTATGAACTTATTGTAGCTTGAAAAACATTACAATTGTATGAAGGAAAAGGTTTTTATAGCCAAGATTAGTAGCAGAGAAACCTTGGCCTTATCTAGCAATTAACTTCACTTTTCCACCAAGACACCCGCACATGGGGGAGAGGACAAGAAAAAAGTGAAAAGGACTTGAGAAAGTGGGATGTAATCATTTAGTTGTGATGGAAAACATTGAATGTGAAGGGTTAGGTAAGGGCCAACCTAGTTAACTCAAAGCACTTTGAGTTTATTTTGCATGCAATAAAAAAATAGAGAAAAGTTGAAAAAAAGAGAAAAAAACAATGGAAAAAATGTAAAAAAAAAGAAAGAAAGAAGAAAATAATAAAAAAGAAAAATAAAAGAAATAAAAGGTGGACCCACCACCTCTTGGCATGCAAAATTTAGTTTCTACAGGATTCAGGTTGTGTGCAGCTCATTACAGTTGAAGAACCACCTGAGGGAAAGAAGCAACCTCAACCTACAATAGGGCTTCCTTGGGAAACTAAGATATAAAAATGCAGTAGCAAGAAGAGTAGAAAACAGAGCATCAAATAGACCAGAAAACAAAGCATGAAACATGTCAGAATACATGATGAACAATAAGGCGAGCATGATGAATAGGATGCTCAAAGGATGAGCAACAATTTCAGTAGGGGGTGTTAGCGCTTGAAATTTCACCTCAGGCTGAAAAAGGTAAACCTCAAGGCAACATCAAACCACTTAGCCTCGTAGCTAGCCCTACGGGGCTAGAGAGGGCTCTCTCCGGTCTATCTCGGTGAAATCTTCAATGGATGAGATGACCAATAGGGTAACACTGATTTTAGGCTAGTAAACTGATCAAAAAGGTTGATTTGGGGTTTTTAGGGTTTTTGGTGGCAAATTGAGGGGATGGCAATTTTGGGTGCAGGGATTGGACACAGTTTCTGCAGGGGGTTCTTTGGGGCGAGGTAGGAGACAGTATTGATGCCTTTAATTGAGGTGGATGGTCAGGAATGATAGGTGAGGAGCTAAGGAGAGCAAACAATAACTTTGAATTCTCCTTAAACAGTAGAAAACATTGAAATTAAACAAACTTAAAAGCAGAGCATGACAGTCATGAATTCTTACTTTAACACTTCGTTTGTTTAATGTGCTAGAAGGAAAAGAAAGGAAATGATTCACATAACACACTTACAGGTACATAGAGAAACACACTATCAATACATGTAACCACAAGAATCCCAAAAAGTACTGCAAAACCCTGGTCTTCCTTAGCCAAAAATTGCAGAGATACAATGAATAATACAATGATAGCTTATCCCTCAAGAGTCCAACCTTCCAACCTCTGAAAATGACTAAGAAAAATCATAATATAGGCAAGCCAACATCTTCCCTTGCCTCTAGGGGTCGAGCTCATCCTTCTAGGAGCTGTTTCAACTAATTCTAATCTAAGCACTACAAACTAGGCAGTCAAAACAACTTGCCTCTATAAGCTAGGAAACCAATTCATTCATTTAATTTTCACCTTTTTCATGAATGAATCTTCTAGAAGAGATACATAAGAGTAAAAGTGTAAATAAATTACATTAATTACATCAAATAGGATAATAATCCACCCCAAAAAGTCAAACAGGGTCAAACTGCGTTTTTCTGAGCTGTACACTGAAATCTGGAGAAGTTTGCTTGACGGGTTGCGCGCCTCTGCCTGACGGGTCGCGCGTCTTTGGGACCAAATTTGGGGCACTTCCAGATGTCCAAACTGAGCAAGAGTAGGCTTGTTGGAAATTTCTGTGAGTCGACTTTCCAAACCAACTGGAATGTTTCAATTTGGAGTTGATTTGACCTGTCAAAAATCAAATCTCCCAAGACTGGTCAAAACGTGCCAAATGAGGCTGCCTCAAGGAAGAGTGTTGTTGCATTCAACTTTTGAATGCCTTCCTCAACCCCAAATTTAGCTCATGATAGCTCATTGGAAATATATTTGTATCTAGTTATCATTTTACCCATCAAGAAAATCATTTGGCGAGCCAAGCTGGGAGAAAAATTGATTTTCCCAAGGTCACTTCAGAGGTGTCTTTGATTCTCCTGAGGAAACGGTATTCTTGACATTTCTCTCAAACCATGACACCTGTGTAAAACTTGAAGGAGGTTTTTCTTCTTTGGCATGTTGTGGACAAAAACCTCTCTCCGTTTCCCAAAATTCATCTTTTATTTCTCTAAAACATCTTTTGAGTGAAACTTATCCCGATGTGTGGAACAGGGGATTTTGCCGAAATGAAGCGGAATGAAGGGGATAAGAGGCTTCTAAATTCTTGGGAAATTTTTGGAAGTAGGGAGGGATGTTAGGAAGCAGGGGAAAGTGGAATATCAGAGATTGAGCGAGGGGAAGGAGTCCAAAAGGGCAAAACACAGGCCAAACCTAGAAAATTGCCAGGTTGTAGCTAGAAACTAGGGTTTGTGCAAAAATGAGGAATTTGGGGGATCTAAGGGATGGGAAGCATTTGATAGGGTATTTTAAGGATAGGGGAAGGTGTATGAACATATGGATACAAGTTTTGCCGATGATTTGACCGTCCAAGAGATATTGCCTTCAAAACCCTAGGAGAGGGAAATGAGCTTGCCTAGGTGCGACTAAAGCATGAACAAGGTGTAAAATGACTCATTAGACACTGACATGATAATGACAACCCATTTGAATGATGATAGACTCAGCTGAATAATGACATGGACCGACATTTTGAAAACTTTAGAAGGAGTTAAAGCAAACCCTAGACCTAATGCCTAGTGACCAAATTTTGCTTGAAGACTCACTGAAATGACAAAATTTGACCTTGACACTTCAAAATCACTTTGTAAGAGCACATTTGATCACTGGAGGAAGGCTGGAAAGGCTGACACTAACAGGGGGTATGATGGGCCTCCAAATTATACATAAATTAAGGCCCATCTAACCTTTCTTATGCACGTGAAGGCTATATTAAAATTTTCCTTCTACACTTAATAATGTTTTTTAGCTTTAATATGTTCATATTAGGAAGATTTATGGATAATTACATATTTGTACCTAATATTATTTATTTTTGTAGAATATTGTGAGAATATTAGGAAGATTATGGAGATTTGGAGGAGGAGATAATTTAGGGACTTTATCCCTACTATAGGAGGATCAATATTGAATAATAAATCAAAAATATATCATGAAATAATGCACTGAGAAAATCTAGGAATGTGTTCAATATCATTTAATACAGATTCCTAGTATTGGGAACCAAATCCACTATTTGAGGGATTTTGGAGGGGAAAGCTTCCTACTTTCATGGGAAATGCTTCCTAATTAGTTTTTATAAGTACCAAGTCAAATTTTCCTCTAGGGGTTGATTTTTATTAGTCTTTTTGTGGAGAGAACTCATATTTTTGCAGGTCCACTTTCATTTCTTGTAGGGATGTAATTGTATTGATGGAAATAATGAAGATTGATGCCATGTTAAACTTATAAATATTGGTCTCCTTCATAGAAATCTGATTTTTCTTGGGCTTGGCCATCACAAGAGCCTCAAATCCATTTTCTATCATTTGCTTTTCTTCCTTTCACTTCTTATTCACATGCATCTCTTGTTCTTATCTTTTTCTAATTCTGCATTTAGTATTGTTGATTTCTTGTTGTAGGATTGGGTGAAATGGTTGAAGTAAGTTCTTTTGCAGGATAAAATGGATGATTTCATCCTTTGAACAACTTTGGAAGGTCATATTAATAATTGAACTACTTGGATTAGTTTTCTTATTCCCAAATCTAAATTTCTGGAAGTCCCTTGTGGCAAATAGTAGTAAATTTCTGTTATTTTTTAAAACATGCTAACAAGCTTCAATCGAGTTGATTCCACTTGCATTAGATAAAAAAATCCATTTAATAAAAAAGGTTACCCCATTGCGTTTGCACTTGATAAGTTTAGGCACTTGATAGATTAACTAGCTCACTAGTTCTTGAATTTATAGATTTTAGACTAGTAATTTTTTGCTTTTTTTTAGCATGTGTTAACCGAGGTATTTTTGAGTGATTCCACTTGTAATGGAGAAATAAGACATCCTAGTCAATAAAAAATTTGTTCCATGCAATTTTCAATTGATATTCTTAGTCATTCGATGAATTATATCTTCTTGTAGCAAACTTGTTTCCTATAACTCTCTTCCAACATGTATATACTTGCCCATATTTGCTCAAAAAAGTTGGTTTTGGTCCCTTAGGGTTGAATAATGACCCCTAGGCTCTAAATAAATGGTTGAGGAGGAATAAACACCACTTAGGATTTTCATTTTTACCCATGCAAAACATATCATTGTATTAGGTTAATGGACAACTTTATGAGTTGGATAATACATTAATGATTTTCTTGATTGCCACATCCAATGAGCACTGTCAATGGATATAAACTCTTTGAAATGTAATTATTTATTTTTAGTTAATGATCTTTACTTTATGCAATTAGAATAATTTATCCTTTCTTGTATTTTCTTTCTTGCAATAGGTTAAGGTTTCCATTTCGAGCATTTCCATTTCTGCAACTAGTCAGTATTTGATTTCATTACATGCACTCCCTTACATCATGACAACAAAAGAATGACACATTATATGTTGCATGTATAGTGCGAATACCTCTTAAATTTGTACAAAATCCGGGTTGATAATTAAAGTTGGCAGTCTTGGAAGTTGTAGCATTCTTGTTTCAATGCTGAGGCTCATCAATAATCAAGATGAATGGAGAAATTGGGCAGGCTTGCGTAAGTCCCCTAGTGCTCTAGAAAGAATGCCCTACTCTTCCATTGATTAAAGGGGCTATCTAAGGCCCGTGGATGAAAGCTTTAATGAGTTCAATAAAATCCCCAGTGAAGTCTAATTTGTCTAGGACAACAAAAAGGACTGAATATCTAACCCTATCGAAGGAATTTTCCATGTCTAACTTTAGGATGAGTCCTTGCTCTTCTCGGGGTAGGGTAGTGTGAATGGCTTCCTGAACTAATATGATATTTTCTATAATCTTCCTATTGAGAAGAAAATCGCCTTAGTTTTCAAATATCAAGCGGGGGAGGACAATTTTGAGATGATTAGCCAGGATTTTAGTTATTATTTTGTAAGATTAATTGCACAAAAATATATGTCTAAAGAGTTTAAAGGAGGTTGGTCTAGTTTCTTTGGGAATAAGAGCAAGAAAGGTCAAGTCTGTATTACCTCCAATTTTTTTCTTGCACATAACACATTAAATCATATTGAGAAGGTATTACTTGATTAGCTTTAAGTATGTGTGATAGAAGGCTATGGTGAATCCATCCGACCCCGAGGCTTTGTCAAAGTGCAAATTCGCGCAGTACTGGAGGCCCAAGAGATAAGACTGCACAGTTGAGGATCAAAATGAGCTTGGCTTGCCCACTATAACTGTGCAATGTGTAGTTCAAGAGAGAGAAAGGGCCAGAGTGTTGCACAGTTGTGTATTTTAGGGAAATATGGATACAAAATATTGTTTGCAACTATGCAATGCGCATAAAGAGACTAGATGGGAGGCATGATTACGCAGTTATGGAGGTTGGGAGGTAGTTCTTGGGAAATTTCACTATGGAATGTGCAACCCTTATAGGATGTAACTGTTCATTGTGTAGTTCTAGGAGGAAAGGATGCATGCTTGAGATTTACATCTACACAATGCATAGTTTAGAGGGGTAGAGTGAATCCAGGTTGGTTAGGCATGAGACTTTCCAGAATTTGACTAAGTGTGGGATTAGTAAGGTAGAGATGAAAAGAAGATAGGAATTGAACATGATAACACACTCAACACAATTGATGACACAACATTAAACACTCAACACTTAGAATCAACATGACCCCCTTAATGGGATGACCAAGCAACATTCTCCTCCAAGTGTGATGCCTAAGATATACTTTGCGACGATAGTGACGACACTAGTATGAAAATTTATAAAATTTTGCGAATGACTCTAATACATATCTACATGATATACAGGACCAATTGGTACCAACGTTTCCTCTTGAAATGAACCATAACTCTGCTTTTACAATGTGTGATACTTCCCATGCTAAAAGATGACACTTGCAAAAGTAAGAGAAAAGTGAAAATGAAACTACAAAAGGCTTAAAAAAAGTGAAAGTGAAACATGCAAGAGCAAAGATAACATTAACATGACGTTTTTTAAAGTGAAATCAAGCCAAAATGAAAATCGTGAATGTGAAAGTGACACTTGTGAAAACAAAGGTGTGCGAGAGCGACAGTTGAGAAAACTCACTGAAATACTAGTACGATTGCAATCAAATTGAGGGAGACATTCAATGGAGAGTGTGCACTGACTATTGACATATGTTTCACAGTACACTAGTATTATGGATTGTGAAGTCGCTGTAATTATTGATTACGCAAACCTTACCTTTAAGAGTTGTGCGGTGCCTATGTAATCTTACATTGAAAGAATTGTACTTGTGAATTCTTCGATAACTGAGCATACATAAGAAAGTGAATTTGACACTTAGAATCTGAGGGAATATCAACTGAACATGAAGTAAATATGAATGATCATGGAATGATAGATCTTAGGGTCACTAGTAAGCTCCAAAATTCAAGTGTAAGCAAAATTTTGGAAGGTGTTTGTTGCAGCAACAACAGAGGGGTCATCACTATGTGTGGAATATCATTGTATTCTCTTTGGTTGATCTGATACAAATGAAAGGAAAATAATTGGTATAGATACCACTTCTGATATCTAGGCTACAAGAAACACTAAAATTTTTTAGAGAAGCAAATAAATACTAGCATTTGCACCTGATGTTGCAAAGGAAACGTCGTAAGGCATAGAGTATGGAAGAATAGGGACATGTGAATGGGCATTGTTGAAAGCAAGTATGGATGATAAAGAGTTGCAATTGAAATTGTTAGTTATGTGTATGGTGAATATAGATATTTTATAAATAATAGTGTGTAGAAGAATAGTGACATGTGAATGGACATTGTTGAATGCAAGGGTGGATGATATTGAGTTACACTTGAAACTATTAGTTATGTGTGAATTGAATATGGATAAGTAATAGTAGTTTGTGGAAGAATAGCAACATGTGAATGGACATTCTTGAAAGCAAGGGTGGATGATAATGAGCTATAGTTAATGTCATATAGAGGTTATCCATTATTCATGTAGCAGTTGTTGTTTATGTGAACATATTTTTGTACATTATTTTAAGTTTTTTTTTTTGTATTTGGAGATTTTGTTTTACCATGTGTTACATTTTTAAGAATGAATTGTCACTTTTAAAGAGGGCACACAAGGTTGCTAGCTGTCACAAACCATCATGAGAGTAAAAATTAAATGATTTTCCTACTACATGGTTATTTCAACTAGGTGTTTCAAAAAATACAAGTGAAAGCCATCAAACTCCTTGATGAAATCAAACTCTCTGGTGAAATTTTCGTAAATATAGTGATGCACAAATTCCTTAACTTGCCAGAACTCTATTAAAATGACATTTTTCACTACTAACTTCATATGGGATGTCATGAACTTTCTTTTGGATAAAACCTTGAATTTGTTTTTAATATCCCAAGTCAACTCTCGGTGAAATTTTCGTAGGGATGCACAAATTCCTTAACTTGCTAGAATCTATTAAAATGACATTTTTCACTACTAAGTTCATATGAGATGTCAATTAAATTGTTTTATTATTATTATTTTAATTTAATGTTTCATTATGCATACTATATCTTTTTTTCATATAAAACTAAATTTAAATGTTTACTCATTTACAAATACTACAACACATACCGCTTTTTCGGATTGATGTTTATGAGTAGTGGGACAAAACTTGCCAAATGCTTAAATTTATTTTCCAAAATTTCAGAGATGCCCATTTGAAAACCCTGGATATATTAGTGTTTGATACGAACAAGTTTTGAGCATACTGGTTGTTGGGGTATAGAGTTTTCTGTAAATTGCTACCAAGCAAGGAAGAAGTCAAAAGTGGATTGGTATTAAAACCATGCTCAAGGACCTGTGTTCTTGTCCCCAAATAAGACACTGCAACTGACATATGAGGGTGAGTTTTATGAGGTACTCATAGCAAGAGCCCAGCTCTCCGCCATAGTAGACAAAGGGGGCATACCCTCATCTACAGATACTGTAAAGCAACTGTAGCCACATTTTGAATATTGCTACAAGGGATTAGAGCATACTATATTGCAGGCTGTAAATACTCCACATTCAAAACAAAATGGAAAGATAAGATGAGAAACATATTGGATCATAAAGCAATAGAGAGTATAGTGGAAGCATGCGATCCTTATAATTATTGTTGGTCCTCCTGAAGCCTTGCTAGGATTGGTGGCTTAGGCAAGAAGAGTGATTTTCTAGGTATCATTTTCATTTTGTTGCTCCTATGGGGCTTCTTAGATTTAGAATTTGAAGGGACCCAACATGGGAAAAGTGTTGTTTGTTGGCTTGGGCCTGCAACACATAGACTGTACTCATATTGGGCTATGCATTTATATACACCGTTTGGCTCTAGTTTTCCAACCATAAATCTCTCTGACAAAAGCACTGTCTTGACTGGAACCCTTCTTATGGTGACAATGACAAGAACTTCATGCAGAGACCCCACATTCTTTACATAATTCTCAATAATCAGTGGTAAGCCAGAAATAAGGTCACTGCAAAAGAAACAAATTCCTGGTACACGTGAATTCACCCTGGCAAGCAATCCATTCAAACCTTCTATGCTGAGTTTTCTCCGTGCTAAATATTTATACTTTTCTACCTTCCATAGTTCCAAGAGAACATTATGGTCAGAAAAATTGTTGCAATTAGGAAGGGACAACAACCTCCCTGTGGTACCTTATTCAATACAAATGATATATAAATGCCTTCAGAGATAGAAAGAGATAGAGTGAAGGGTAGTATAAGCAAAATATTTTGTGTAAACGATGTCCTGTGCACTATTTATCATAGATTATCCTTCTAATATTCTCACCAGTGAAGGAAACAAGTTTTTCCAAGTCCCAAAAGTCAATAAAAACAACATATTATCAATACAACAATGCAAAGGTTTCTATCTTCCTATATTCTACATCACAATTGAGCATCAAGGGCTGGGACTTCCAAAGGAGCGTGATCAATTCTTCTTAAAATTCGCCACAACCAAAACAACACCATCAAGACCAATAACAATATAAGTAAGAAAAATAAAATATCTGACCATATATATGCTATTATTCTCCGCTGGTAATCCATAAGTGGTGATGTTTCAAGAGCTGATGCAAATTCAAGCAGCAAGCTAGCCAATGTTGTCAATTTGCTGTAAAACATTTGGTAGAAAAACTTTGAATCTCAAATTCACCAAAGAATAAGCAGGATTAAATAGCTCTAATTATCTCCATATAGCCCAGCTCACATGTCCACTATCAAAATTGAAGTAAATTGAAAGCGCTCTCAAAACTTTTACCCCTTCCAAAACATAATTTAAAAGCACATGGTGACATATTGTCCATCTTTTACCTATCTAATGATAACCTAAAAATCACAGAACTTTGGTAATCTTCTTCTACAATGCCAAGATTTCAAATCATGATTCATACGTATGGTCTATATAGACTCAAAGGTCATGCATGCTGATTAGTCTCCACCCTAGATTGATGAGCAATATGTCTGCTAAATAAAAGCATAGATAATCTACCATAAATTTAAAAATGAATGCATATTTAAAACATGGTAAATGCTTAGAATTTTCATTATATACTGAATATCAGTACATTATGATATGAAATAAGGCAACATTTTTCATCCTTATGGTGGAAAATAAGCTCGAGGGAAGTAGCTAAGAGCCATGGACTATTTTATGATTGAGAATGTTGCTATAATCAATGCTTGACTGGCTACAATGGCTGCTAAAGTGGAAACGATGAACATTGACCAATACACAAGCTATGGTATTTCTTTGTAAAATTTAGAGCCTATGTCCCCTAGCTTTTTTATCAAATAAGCCACTTGTCTCGTATATGTGAGAAGCAGAGATGGGTAAACCAACACATAGAAAGTAAGATGCAACAAACAACCCAAATTTCTCATTATGGTACTAAAACTTAAGAAGGATGAAGCATGCAGCTATGATGAAATACTAATAATTCTGTCCTTGACATATAGCTTGGACCTAGATTGATTTCCTGTTGAAATGGCCCAAGTCTGCAAACATGGCCTCATCACCTGGATCTAGTCAGAACAAAGCACTGATGTTAGTGTTTCTATTTGTATCACTTTAACATAAATAATTGGGATGAAGTTATGAATTTTGTTTGAGAAAATCATTGGTATGGATTTATCAATTGAGTCAGAAAATAGTTCCAAGTATACTATATGATAAAAGAGACATATCATCATGCGAATAATCAATACCTGTTATACATAAGACTACACCTCCAAGCATCACCCATCTTTATTAGTGATATTCATGAAAGTAATAGTATATATAATATGGGTTGAATGTGTTGAATGCTCCTGGATAATATTTCACAATATTATACCGTCCTATCATGATGTTGGTCATGAACCAAGCGATCATTATGGGTGAGAACATGAAGCTAACTTTACTTGTACTGAGTACCTACACTCTAGATGAAACACCAATGTATTCAAAATGCTTCTCCGAGTATGATGATGGTGTCCGAGCTGTTTTAAACAGGTGAAATTCATAGGAATTTCACCTGTTTAAAACAGCTCGGACACCATCATCATACTCAGAGAAGCATTTTGAATACATTGGTGTTTCATCTAGAGTGTAGGTACTGGGTGAATAAGCGAAGAGAGTTTGGTTATGCTCTCAAAGATTATCCCAAAGAAGAACAGGGAAGTAGCCATGATATAGGTGTTCTGAATTCTACATATTGCAGGTTTGTTCAAGTGGATCCTAATATTTATGTTTGTCACTTGCTGGAGTGCGGAAATAGCAGAGCCCTAGCAGAGGCAAGACGGTTCATGGCCATATGGTTAAAACCGGCTTTGAGCCAATCATCTATTTGTGGAATTGTATGATTGACATGTATGTGAAGTGTGGGAGAATTAAGGATGCATGCCAAGTGTTTGACACAATGCCTGAACGAGATCTTTGTTCATGGACTACAGTTCTTACAGGTTATGCAAAATGTGGGTATGTGGAAAATTCACGGTGTCTGTTTGACAAAATGCATGAACGTAGCATAGTTTCTTGGAATGTAATGATTGCGGCATATGCCCGATGTGGTGATCAGGTTGAAGCCATGGATTTATATGGCTAGATGCAATGGATGGGCATGAAACCTGATGAGTTCACCTTAGCCAGCGTTGTAAGTGCATGTGCAAGCATGGTGGATTTAGGATATGGGAGGAAACTTCATGGACTGGTTGTTAAGCTTGGATTTGAGTCAAATGTATTTGTTGGGACTGCTCTTGTTGATATGTATGCAAAATGTGGGAGAGTAGATGGTGCACGCCAATTTTTTTATTAAATTCCGGTTCGAAATATTGTTTCTTGGACTGCCATGGTTGTAGGATATGCCCAAAATGGGCAAGCGGATGAGGCCACAAGGTTTTTTAATCAAATTCACCAAACCAGTATGAAGCCAAATGAGTTGACATTTGTCAGTGTCGTCAATGCGTGTGCTATTCTCATTGATTTGAGGTTTGGCAGACAGGTCCATGCGTACATTATCAGAAGTGGATTCTAGTCCCAAGTTTCCGTGTGCAATGCTATTGTTACAATGTATGCCAAAACTCAAACCACAGAAGATGCACTATGTGTGTTTGATAAAATGCAGGAACGAGACTTAATCTCATGGAATGCAATTATTGCAGGATATGCACATAATGGCCATTATCAGGAGGCCTTAAAGCTTAGTTTCCAAATTAAACAGATAGGTGTGAAACTGAATCAATTCACTTATGCAAGCATTCTCATTGTAAGTTCCAGCTTACCTACTTTTGAAGACGGTAAACAACTTCATGGACACATTATCCAGATTGATTTTGACTCAAATATGTTCGTTGGAAGTGCTCTTGTAGACATGTATGCTAAATCTGGCAACCTACAATACACCCGTCAAGTGTTAGACAAAATTCTTGAACAAGATGTGATCTCTTGCAATGCAATGATTGCAGGGTATGTGCAGCATGGGTATAGTGAAGAGGCTCTAAAACTCTTTTGTCAAATGCAACACACTGGCTTGAATTCAGATGAGGCAACTTTTGCTAGCATTGTTAGTGCGTGTGTCAACCTAGCAGTTCTTGAGCATGGAAGACACATGCATGCTCACATTTTTTGTATGGGGTTTGAGTCACCCATGCCTGTGGTCAACGCCCTGGCTACTATGTATGCCAAATGTGGAGGCATAAAAGATGCACGGAAAGTTTTCGAGAATATGATTGAGCGTGATGTTGTCTCATGGAATGCAATGATTGTTGGTCATGATCAACATGTGGATAGGGTGGAAACCTTGAGACTTTTTGAGCAAATGCTACTGACAGGCATTAGGCCAGATGCCATAACCTTCCTTGGTGTTCTCTCTGCTTGTAGCCATACAGGTCTAGTAGATTGAGGACATTATTACTTTCATTCCATGAGGCATGAACATAACATCACACCAAGAATGGATCATCATGCCTGCATGATTGACCTTCTTGGTCGTGCTGGTCATCTAGACGAGGTAGAAGATTTCATCAATAAGATGCCATTTGAACCTGATGTTAGTATTTGGGTGGCACTGCTCAGTGCTTGCAGAGTTCACGACAATATAGAAATAGGAAAGCGTGTCACACAATTGCTTTTCGATTTGGAGCCACAAAATACTTCTACATATGTGCTTCTTTCAAATATCTATTCTGCAGCTAGCAGGTGGGATGATGCAGCCAAGGTTAGAAAAATGATGAAAGATAAGACGCTAAAAATAAGACAGGGTTCAGCTGGATTCAGGTCAAGAATAGAGTACATGCATTCATCTCAGAAGATAGATCACACCGAAAAATAGAGGAAGTTCATGCAATGTTGAATACATTGGCCAGGCCAATGGAGGAGGCAGGTTATGTACCGAACACAAACTTTGTCCCCCATGATATGGAGGATGAACATAAGGTACACGTCCTCTACCATCACAATGAGAAGCTAGCCATTGCATTTGGGCTTATGAGCACACCTCCTGGGGCCCCTATTCGAATAATAAAGAACCTTCGTGTATGTGGTGACTGTCACAATGTTGTCAAGTTTATTTCTAAGATTGTTGGACGTGAAATGTAGTAAGGGACGTTATACGTTTTCACCATTTTAGGAATGGAATGTGCTCTTGTCAGGATTATTGGCAATACAAGATGAAGTTTGAGCACTATTTGGGAGTGGCTTGAATGCTTCTCTATACTATCCTCTATTGGTCTAGAAATTTCCTCTTGTGACACATGGAAATAAGGAGAAACATGTTGAGAATATGTCAGTTGTCTCGTAGCTTCTTCATGTGGAGCAGGCTCACCTCTGGTAAGTTTCATACAAGATTCTATATTTCTTTGATAGCATGAATGGATGCGTTAAAAGTTTAGTATGTTAAGCTTGATTATTGAGAAGACAGATCTGATCTTGTTGCATGACACATGAGACACTTTCTTTTATAGTACTCATTTTAACATTTTTGGTTGTCTTTATAGCTACACTAGTTTGGAAAATTGTCAAAATTTCCCTTTGGAGAAATGTTAGGAACATCACTTTATAAAGAGAACAAAAGCATGGGTGAGAAGCAACATTACAAAACATATGTTTTTTCACAATTCTGCTTTTTATATGTTGAAGTGCTAATTCAGTGATTTATCATTATTGAGTTGCTCAGAAGGAGGGATGCAATCGATCTTTCTTGATCAGGAAACCAACCTAAACTTTTGAATGGAAGGGAACAAATGGCATGTTGATTAATGTCAAACATTGAGGAATCCCAGCTTTGGAACGGCACGACATTGTTTATGTAAGCCCCCATCATTGTAAGTCAGGTTTATACTAATTTTATATTATCTCATAATAAAGTTTTGATTTAATTTAATTATTTTAAGCTAGTAAAACATCAAGTACCCTAGAATGTTTCCCACTGCTAGACGTTTTTTGTTGAAATTGCTTTACACACCCCAGAAATGCTTTGCAGCTATGCCTTCCAATTGATATCATTTTTATGCAATTCCAGATGTCAAGTTTCTATTCTATAGTGATGGAGATGCAGCATTGCGGGTTGGTGGGAATAGAAAACAGATAGAAAATATCAAAAAATTGAAAATAAATACTGTGCATAGGAGCTCCACAATATTTCAGAACTATGAATAATGGATAACCTTGTGTGATCATGCCTTGTATGCATAAAAGGCAAAGAAATAAGTTATTTAACCTGAATTTTGAAACCCTCCAACTCAGTATACTCTCATAATATAGAGGATCCTTTATTTTTTAAAAGCAGAGGAATATCAATGCATGTATGGTATCTGCAACTTTGAATAAAGGGCATGGTTTGACCATTGAAAAAAAATTTGTGTTCTTTAAAATATTACTCATACAGTTTTTGTCTCCATGGACAAAAATAGTGCTTTCAACAAGTCAGCCAACCAGCTACCCTTGCAAAGGATAGAGGAGGTTCAAACATATCCAGAAAGAGCCGATCTAATTTTCTCAACCAATCTCTCATGCAATCCAAATTGACATGATTTGCCAAGAAGACAAGGCTCCCAAGGAGTCAATCATGCAGCTTGCTGGACTAATTTATATACTAGATCTTTATTACACACCACCTTACATGTACTATTTTCCACAATAATAATTTGAAAGTTTTAAGTAGGGAGTCAAGATGGCTTTACAAATATGGCACTGTTTAGGCCTGACACCTGGTTAAATTAAAATATATACCCTTTAACGAGGAATATAAATGGCACACAGATAAGGCACACAGCAGCAATGGTGGGTACAACAACTCGCTGATCAAAAGCCTTTTTAATACCCCCTATCCTGGGGACGTGTTGATAGATCAAGTATGCAGAAGCCACTATGGAAATGACTATTCCAGCTTGGGTTCCTATGCAAATCAACAACATCCCATAAACTACCATCCACATTTCCAAACACCAATTCAATCTTTTTTTAAGGAAAACAACAGCTTGCCTCAAGTTCATGGCTTGATAAGGAGCAATAATCACCAGTAACACAAATAAAAATGGCAGTTCCAATTCCCCTGTTCCAAACAAATTAAGTTTGTGAAACACTACAATTTTGTCATGCAATTCAACTCAATATACTGTGCAAGAAAGAACGACCAAGTAAGTAAAATAGGATGACATTTGAGTTCTTGTGACTCACCAGGAATGTAGTAAAATAGTCTAACAAGGAAGGCCAAAAAGGCAGTCCACAAACCATAATCACCTTTGTAATAATGTGGACAAACAAATCCAAATGTGGGGTGAAGTTTAAACTCTTAGTTCACTTCACTGGAATTTGTCTAATTTTGCAACTGGTAAGAACCTGGTCACCTGATCCAAGAAATGACATCTCCAGGTGCCTCTAGGGCCAATAGTGGAAAAAGGAAAGATTTGCCGATAGCTATGTGCTTTGGTAACATCAAAACCCTGCAACACCATAATTGAATCATTTTTTGCTTCAACAACTACTTGAGTCCCAAAAATAGAAGTTGAATTATGACACAAAAAAGACTAATGCCTTTTTTAGAGTACTGACCTTTGGAAACGGGCAAAAGCAAAAGCAAATAAAACTTGAGATATTTGTGTATAAAGATCTAAAGCTGAAATAAAAATTAAATTATGAACCCCAAGAGAGCCTTTGAGGTATTCCATTTTCTGAGAGGAATATATTGACAATTAGAAACAACCAGAAAGCAAAAGCTAAAAGGATCAACATATTGTTATAGTAGAAAAATCTAGTAAATTGAGGTTGCCTATCCCAAATTAGTTAGCATTCTGAAGGAGTCCCTTGTCTCAACAGTAGGCTTGAGAGAGATTGTTCTTAACAAAGTTATCCTTAGCAGAGTTTTGAACTTGAGAGAGATTGTCCTTAACAAAGTTATCCTTAACAGAGTTTTGAGCTAATCTTTAGAGAGGGGGGGATTGTATAGCTGGAAAACCAATCCGAGATGCTCTAAGATAGATTGTCATTAACAGATTTATCCTTGGCAAAGTTTTGAGCTGATCTTTAGAGAGGAGATTGTATAGCTGTAAAACCAATCCAGGATTCTCTAAGAAAGGCTTATCTAATCATTGTTTTACACAAATTCTGCACAAAATGAAAGATGACCAAGAAAGAAATCATACTCACTTAACTGATCAACCATTAAGTTAGTAGGAGACACCACTTCATTGAAAATACCACTCCGTTATCCATATCATTATGTTAGTAAGAAACACCACTTCATTATAACTAAACTTTAACTATATCCGACCAATCCTCACAACCAATGTGTGACCAACCCTCACAACCAATGTGGATCAAAAAGATTTATGCAACTACAATACAACAAAACATGAATGGAATCATACTCACACGACTGCAACGCCAAACAACCAACGCAAAGCTTCAGTTGAGAGCACAACTGAGCATTCAGTGGAGAGCACACCGCCACAGCTGCTTCTTGGTATACTGTGAATGAACTTGTCCACTTCCGATCTCAACAAACCCGAGTTCATAAAGGACGAGGAAGTGGATCTATCAATAAAACCCCCCATTGCTTCTTAATTCCACATTTCCCACTCATCATTTCAATTCAAGCAGCTCAAAATGAATTCAATTTGTTCAAGCAGCCCAGCATGGAAGAATCTTAAGGAAAAAACAAGAAAGCATGAATAAGTGAGTTTTATATGAGAGAAAATTAAAAACCTGAGAGAGGTAGGAGGGGTTGTAAAACGGGTATTATCGATCATCTTTTGTTGCTGCTTTGGAGTCCTCCTAATGGGATTAAGGGCAAAATTAACTTTGTAGAGAGAAGGCCCCAGATTCACCGCAGATGCGCTTCCTCCATACATTAATGCCATGCTCATCATCATGACTATTGTTACACAATTTATATGACAAAGGATCCTGGTCAGCAAAGTTTTAAAATAGATTTGATTCAACTACTAAGGGAAATGCATATCATATCAGAAGAAAAAGAAATAAAAATCACACCAATAATACCAATTCTTGGACTGGGATATTAATCTCACCAAAATGGGAGTGTCTGGTATTTCTGCGAAAACAGTTAATATCCAATGATTTGAGGAATTAATGGCTTGAAGAAGGAGAGTGAGACTGTGAAGTGGAAGCCGCCAAAGTCTTGGGATCGATGGAGAATAGTTCTAGAAGCGCACTGAGGCTAAGGTCGGTGACCTTCATATCACCATTTTCATCTAAAAATTGGCTCTCCGACTTCCAGTGATATGAACCCCGGCTATGGCAGATATCGACTGCACTAATCAACTGCTGAAAATAGTTTTTGCTTCCTCTTCCTTCAGTTTTCCTTTTTTTTTGTGATCCAACGGTTCAACCTTTCTCAATCGTCTAACATATAATCTAACGGTATTTAATGGTGACAGATAAACAATAAGGGGAGTTTATTTCAGAGGGAACGCCTTACAGTGTAACAAGTAAACCTACTTTAGTTGCAAGAAATTAAAATAATGTAAACTTTGAAACGGGAACTATAAACTCAAAACGAGAACTCTGCCCAAAAAACCCCGAAAAAACATGAAAAACAGTGCTAAAAATGAAAAGTTTGTATACTAGAACGATGGTTTTTTTTTAGGATCAATTTTGAACATGTTTTAAAAATGGTAGTGAGAACGAATTTTCTGTGCAAAATTTGTGCAAAAACCAACCTGAAAATGAAAAGTGTTAATAACGGAACGATGGATTTTTTTTCAGGGTTAATTTTCAACATTTAAAAAAAAACAAGTAAAACCGAATTTTTATGTGCAAAAATTGTGCAAAAAACACCCTCAAAACAAAAAGTGTTGGTGCTCGAATAACACTTTTTTATTTGGGGGGGTAAATTTTCAACATTTTGAAATAATGGTGTAAAATATTTTGTTATGGCTCCGAAAAACATCAAAATTTCAAAAAAATAATGAAAACATAAAACTAAAAATAAAAACAAAAATAAAAACAATGAAAAAAACACAAAAAAAAAAATAAAAAACACCTAACCGTAAATAAAAAATATATTAAAAAAAAAAAAAAAAAAAAAAAAAAAAAATCAATCATAAAAATGTTAAAAAAACCAAAATTAATCTATAAAATATAAGAATTAAAAAATTAAAAAAATTTAAAGAAATAAATAATAAGAAAAACATATTTTCAAAAAAATAACATTTTAAAATTTGGTGAACCATAAAAAAAATTGGAAAAAAAAAAGAAAAAAAACTATAAAATTAAGTAAAAACAGGAAATTTAAAAAAATCATTAAGAAAAACCAAAAAAATAAAATAAAATTAAAAACAAACTAGATTAAAAAAAATAGAAAAATAACAAAAAGAACGAAAAAAAAATTTAAAAAACTACAAAAATTAAGATTAAAAACATTTTCAAAAAACCCTAAAAAACAAAAATATGCTAAAATTAAAAATAAAATAAAAACCCGAAAAACAATTAAAATTTAAGAAAAGTACATATTTTCAAATTAAGCATCATTTTCAAAAAAACATTAAAATTTAAAAAAGCTAAATATATTTTTGATATTTTTTATATAATATATATATATATATATATATATACTAAAAATCGAATAGCCACTTCCTGGCCACCCACACGGGCGATGGCTACCGGAATCGGATAGCCACCATTCAACCGCCTGTGGGGTGGCTATCCGATTCTCGGAATCAAATAGCCATCACCCGGATGCCCGTGGGGGTGGCTATTTAATTCTTTGAATCGAATAGCCATCGCCAGGTTGCCCATGGGGGTGGCCTGGTGGTGGCTATCCGATTCCGAGAATCGGATAGTCACAACTCGGCCCCTTGTGGGGGTGGCCGGGTGGTGGCTATCTGATTCTGAGAATCGGATAGCCACCCCCATGGGCATTCGAGCAGTGATTATTCGATTCCGATTATGGGAACTGATACTCTTATGCGTTCAATATTTATAATATGTGTTTTTCGCATTAATTTTTAAGTTAATCATTATTTTTTGAAAAAATAAATGATTATTATTAATTTTTTTACATAAAATTCACAAAACAAACTATTATTTAACCATTTTTAGTTAAAATTTTGGTATAAAAAATGTGATTTTGACATGTCAATTTTAGCAAAAAATTATCAAAACGTGTAGTTTTTTAGTTATATTTATGTTAAAAATGGTTATTTTTATGTCCATTGTTAAAAAATATTGTTTTTTAGAAACAATTATTTCATGTGGATTGAAAAATTAATTAAGAATGTATAAATATGTAGAATATCTAAAATTCAAAATATCGACCTTCTAATTTAAAAATTCAAAACAATAAAAATCTCACTACAAAAAAATTAAAGTTAAAATAAAAACAAGAAAATATGAAGAAAACGACCACTTTAAAAATGATTAAATTTACAAAATAATTATTTACATTTCATACATTAGATAATTTAAAGTAAAAAAATAGGTCTTTTAAAAAAAGGGTCTGATGCAGAATTACCACTTTTTAAATCACCATGAAAATCACTACCATTCTAAAATGCAATGTACATAAAAAAAAATAAAGTGTCAAAAACTATGCTGTAAAAAAAGCATGTGTGTTCTGCATCACCCATTTTCAAAATCAGGTCACTTTTTTGCTATCTCTATGAAACAGGTAACAGTATCAGTTGTCGTTTCAAAGTTTACATTGTTTTAAAGGAAAACAACTAAACCTACTCTAATTTGCATAAAAGAAAAGGATAGAAAGTAAACCTATTCTAGCTACAGAAAGTAAACCTATTATAGTTTTAGAAAAGTAAAGAACAAAAAATAATCCTTTTCTAATTGTAGGAAAGGAAAGCAAAAATTTTCAATCAAAATGGAACAAAATCATGTCTATGCATCGTAAATCAACTTGCAACTAAAAGAGAACATTCAAATAGTAAACCCGAATTTGCATAAAAGAAAGCAGTTTTGCTACAACTACTAGGTTAAGGATTCTAGGGGCTCTTTGAACTTCTAAATTCTATCTTTAGAGTTTGGTGTGCATTATAAGGTGTTAAGGAAGAACGAACATGCCTAAGTGTGAAAATGGAGGTGTATAATGCAATCTATTGATTGCTACATGATGCCCCTCCTTTTCTGTAGGTTATAGACCCAAGAGAAATTTTATGTGTTCTACATGTGGTTTGAGGGGTGAAGAAGGTGAAGGATGGTTATAGAAGGGTAAATAAGTCTTTCCCAAGCCTAGATATCTTTGATGGATCAATTCATGCTACAAATAGGAAAATCTAGAGTTTTGTGTAGCTTGTCAAGATAGAAATGTATGCACTAACAGATTGCATAAATGTGTACCAGTGAGCAAAGAGGTGATGATCTAAGTGAGTTCAATGCATAAAAAATAGTACTAACTATACCTAAGAACTATTTTATAAATTAAAAACTATTGTCTAACTAAAATAAAAATGCATGAATGACTGATAAACTAACTAATTGCAGAAAATAAAATAATAGAAAGGATGAGTTGAATTACGAAAAGAGTATCACTACATGAAATAAATTATTACTAAATTTATCTTAGCAAGATGCATAAATAAACTTGGAGACAAGCTCCTTCACTAACCTTGCAAATAAAATATAGAGATGAGATTTTCATAAATGTATGACTAAAATAAATGCATGAAAAATAAGAATACAAGAAGGGGTCTTGAGCACCTGGATTGGGCCCTAACCCAAGAAGACTCATGTCCCTTAAAGGAAAATCAACCTGGAAACCAAAGAGTTCTTATTAATAAAGAAATTTTCTCATACATGAAATATTACATAGCTGAAATATCAGGCAAAAAGCATTCATTGCTACTAACTATAATCTCAAAACATTTGAATCCCTAATGGGCTACTCAGGCCCCTTATTTATACAAAAATGGTTGAGGGGTGTTCTCCTTGATATAGGGTTGCTTCCCTCCAAAAACTCTAGAAAGTAGGATTTGGTTCCCTTATGTCTTTGCAACTACGAGGAAGTGATAATGGCTTGGAGCCAACTAATTTTTTATTATCCTTCAGCAGGGGGAAATCCCCATATTTTTCTCTTGTTGGAATCATGTGTGATCTGAATGAAATATTCTCAATATCATTCACAATAAATGCATTACGAACACAAGATATGGAAATCATCTCTTAACCCTCCTAAGAATGTATTAAAGCTAAAAAATACATTATTAACTATAGAAGAAAAGGATAAACGTGGCTAGGAAAGGTTATATGGGCCTTAAGTTATACTTGTTGGCATTATGATACATGTATGATGCAAGTGTTGTCCTTGATGGAAACTATCTTAGAGGTGTGATACAGGTGTTGTCCTTGATGGAAACTCACTCAGATGATAGATCATAGTGCAACAGGTCAAGGGCAAAGAATTAATGATTAGAGAGAGGTATACGCAGGTTAACCTTGATGAAAGTGTGTATACACGTGGGTTAGCAGAACAAAGGCATGTATATGTACACATGCAGTTTCACAAAATTAAAGGCGCGTACATGTTGGAAAACTAAGTTTTGGCCTATGGTATTGGGTCCATGGTATTTGGTCCGAAGTATTGACCCCAGGTATTGGGTCCAAGGTATTGGTTCTACGTGGTTTTGGACCATGGTATTAAGAGAGGCCTAAACCTATATAAGGAGAAGATCATTAGGCCAAGGAGGGCATGAGTGCAAGTGATAAATATCTGATGAAGTGTGAGATATAGTATGATAGTTATGGGTTGGTGATGCTTTGCTTGATCTGAACTAAGGAGGCATCTATGTGGTGGATAAAGGTTGATGGAACAGGATCATGAAGACGAAAATGCATTATCATTATATGGTATGATTATGAATAGATCTGAATACTAACGCATGTATTATCCTTTATATCTTATGTTCTAGGTATATCTGAAGTTAAAAATTGCAACGAAAGTATAAGTAATTATTTTCAGATCTGTACGCGGGTTCTCTCTGGTGAAAGGGCGTATACACGTTGGTTTGACATAGTCAAGTAGCGTATACATTATGAGACTTGATATTTCAGGTTGTTGTTGGTTCTAGTGATTGTTGTAGAGTTTTGGGCTTTGGTCTATGTTCTAGTGACTGTGTGTTGATGACAGGGTTTTAGTGATTCAGTATTGGGTGATCCAGAGATTGATGATGCGGGTATGATTGATGATTGTATTGCAGTGGTGATTGTTTTGTATTTATGGATCCAGTATGAATATTTATGAAACATGGTCCCTGGAAGAAAAGAGAAGGTTGTAGCCTTCTGTAGGCCAGCACCTGCATACTAGTACATCAAGCTAGTACAAGAGCTAAAGGGGTTGTAGCTACCTTCCAGGAGAGTCTGGAGAATGAGAGAAGGTTGTAGCCTTCTGCAGGTAGAAGCCTGCATACTAGTTTAAGACTACACCAGTACAGAACCATTGTAAAAAGAAGTTTCTTATTAAAAGAAGATAGAGACGAATTGCAGCAGGTGGTTTTCACCCACATTGGGTTTCCACCTTATATCATGGTGTTCATGTGTGCTTCTTATGTGTGATAATCTATTCTTTTTTACTGCATCTATTTACTATCGACATGGTTAATAATGTTCTGATGTACTCATTAAAGATCAACTAACTGAATCATAAGTTTACTGGATATACGCTAGTTGCATTAAACACAATTGCGTATACACGCGGGTTGTCTTAACTAAAGTAGCGTATATGAATCTAAGTATGAAACGAAAAAGTGTTTTATTGATAATACTGATTCACCCCCTGCAGTATTATTTCCAACAATTGGTATCAGAGCAGGTGCTTCAGAAGAAGCTTGATCACTTGAAGGAAGATCCATCAGGATGAATAATCAAGAAAGAGAGGCATCCATCAGGCCACCAATCTTTGATGGGAGCAACTTTGTCTACTGGAAGATAAGAACCACAGCATATCTACAATCGCTTGGAATGGATGTTTGGGGAATCGTGGAAGGAGGATATACATATCCATAAGCAATTCCTACAGATACAATAGAGAGAAAGCAATATGAACTCAATGCCAAAGTTGTTACTGTCTTATTGGGAAGTTTGTCACAATCAAAATTTGTCAAGGTCATGCAATTCAAATCAGCCAAAGAAATATGGGACAAAATCATTCTAAGCTACGAAGGAGATGATCAGGTAAAACGTGCTAAGCTTCAAACTCTCAGAATATGGTATGAAACTCTTAAGATGCATAGTAATGAAAGCATAGCTAATTACTTCCTGCACATATATGAGATTGTCAATTTTATGAGGAATCTGGGTGAAGAAATTAAGGAAGTTGTCTTAGTTGAAAAGGTTTTGAGATCCTTGTCTGCTAAATTTGAATCCAAAGTGTCTGCCATAGAAGAAAAGGAGGATCTGCAAATAATCACTATGACGCAGCTTCACGGAATCTTAACTTCTTTTGAGATGAGAAAAGGAGGACCATCAGACATGAGAGAAGCTGCATTCAAAGTATTAGCGAATGGAAAGGAAAAGCTCAATGAATTAGGATACATTTCAGAATAAGAAGATGAGGTAAATTTTGTCAAGAATCTTGAACGGGGATCTAGAAGGTTCAAAGGTAAGCTACCTTCAAATTATTTTCATGTGGTAGAGTTGGTCACTACACTGCTAGATGCCCTCATAACAAAGGAAAGATGTCTAAAGAAGGTAATAGAAGTTATTATACTCATGATAAAAGTAATGACTCATCCAATAGTGATGAAGACATTAGACTTCTCATGGCATTATGAAAATACGGACGTAGAAATAGAAGAAGTTACCAGATTAAAAGAATAGTTGGAGATAGTAACCAGAGTAAGGGAGCAGCTACAGGATGTAGTAAAAGATCAGAGCATAAAAATTCAAAGACTTGAATCTAAGATCCTCTCTCTAAAGGAAGATCTTAAAGAATCAAAGAAGCAGAATCAAGAAGTTCTTGAAAAACAAGAACATGAAGTGCCCGAATTAAGGCAACAAGTGGAAGAAGGAAGAAAAGTTGAAGAAAACATAAGGAAGCAATATCTGGAAAAGGAAGAACAACATCAAGTTGAGGTAAATATCTTAAAAGGTAAATTAGAAGAATCTGTTGAAGGAGAATCTAGCTCACAAGGTGAGGCAAGGAACTCTAATGAGAATTCTGAAATTCTCAACAAGGAGATGAGAGGACAACCTCATCAACAGCCAAGGAAAGAAATTTCTCAAAGAAAATATTTTACTCCTAATTATGGAAGTGATAGACGATTATTTCCTCTGATGAATAATGTTGAATGTTATGTATGTCATAATCTTAGACATGTTGCAGCCAGATGCAGAAGTAGAATGGTTAAAGATTGTCACAAAGAAAGATCATCACGTTCCAGATATTTCAAGGGATATTGTTTTTCTTGTAATATGTTTGGCCACAAAATAATTGATTGCAATAGAACAAACATGAAACATGTAATATTTTATGCATGTAACA
This sequence comes from Pinus tabuliformis, assembly GCA_031772625.1. Lineage (NCBI taxonomy): Eukaryota > Viridiplantae > Streptophyta > Pinopsida > Pinales > Pinaceae > Pinus > Pinus tabuliformis. The sequence continues at coordinate 1,118,885,611 of CM062819.1, forward strand.
AGTTTGGACATAAAGTAAGGGAATGCAGGAGAAAAATTCGAACTCCAAAGTAAGAGGATCATACATCATCACAATTCCAGACAGAATTAGAGACAGAAAGATGTGGCATAACTCATCTAGCTGACATAACAGACACAAGGGAAACTAGAAGTGTAGACCTTCAGTATTCCAATTTGCATACGCAGATATTATGAAGATAAGTCACGTATACACGCGAGTTAGAGGCTGCAGAGTCGTGTATATGGAGATCAGAAGAAAAAGCAGCAGAACAAACTCAGGAAATGGTTCGATCATGGTATATGATGGTTGGAACAGGCTCAAGGGGAGCATATGCTTCGAATAATGCATTGTTGGCATTATGGTTATAAGTCCTTGGTGATGACGCTTATTGACACATCTTGCTATTGATTATTGATTGGTCAAGAGAATGGATTGCATATCTGGATGCTAGTGACAGATGCTTATAGTGCAGATCATATATGATGTACAATAGTTTCTGATGACTGTCATGACTCGGCATGTGCTCAGGGAGAGCATGGATAGATTGTTACATCTTGGTATGTACAAAGGGGGAGCTCAATCAAAGATTTCAGCAGGTACTCAGGGGGAGTATGGATAGCAGAAGGTATATCAAGGAAGAGAATATCTTGGTCTGCCCTTTGCCCTTGATGTCAAGGGGGGAGAGTGACTTGGTGTGATTGTTGCCATCAAGTCCAAAGGGGGAGATTGTTGACATTATGATACAGGTATGATGCAGGTGTTGTCCTTGATGGAAACTCTCTCAGAGGTATGATACAGGTGTTTTCCTTGATGGCAGATCATAGTGCAGCAGGTCAAGAGCAAAGAATTAACGATTAGAGAGAGGTATATGCAACTTAACCTTGATGAAAGTGCATATACACGCAGGTTAGCAGAACAACAGGTGTGTATACGTACACATGCAGTTTCACAGAAGTAAAGGTGCACGTACATGTTGGAAAACTAAATTTTGGCTTGTGGTATTGGGTCCATGGTATTTTGGTATTAGTCCATGGTGTTTGGTCTGAAGAATTAACCCCAGGTATTGGGTCCAAGGTATTGGTTCTACATGGTTTTGGACCATCATATTAAGAGAGGCCTAAACCTATATAAGGAGAAGATCATTAGGCTAAGGAGGGCATGAGTGCAAGTGATGAATATCTGATGAAGTGTGAGATCTAGTATTCTGGTTATAGGTTGGTGATGCTTTGCTTGATCTGAACTAAGGAGGCATCTATGCAGTGGATAAAGGTTGATGGACCGGGATCATGAAGACTAAAATGCATTATCATTATATGGTATGATTATGAATAGATCTGAATACTGACACATGTCTTATCCTTTATATCTTATGTTCTGGGTATATTTGAAGTTGAAATTTGCAGCGAAAGTATAAGTAATTATTTTCAGATTTGTACGCGGGTTCTCTCTGGTGAAATGGCATATACACACTAGTTTGACACAATCAAGTAGCATATACATTATGAGACTTGATATTTCACATTGCTGCTGGTTCTAGTGATTGTTGCAGAGTTCTGGGCTCTGCTTTGTGTTCTGGTGACTGGGTGTTGATGACAGGGTTTCAGTGATTCAGTATTGGGTGATTCAGGGATTGATGATGCAGGTATAGTTGATGATTGTATTGCAGTGGTGATTGTTTTGTATTTATGGATCCAGTATGAAAATTTATGAAACGTAGTCCCTGGAAGAAAAGAGAAGGTTGTAGCCTTCTATAGGCCAGCACTTACATACTAGTACATCAAGCTAGTACAAGAGCTAAGGGGGTTGTAGCTCCCTTCCAGGAGAGTCTGGAGAATGAGAGAAGGTTGTAGCCTTCTGCAGGTAGAAGCATGTGTACTAGTATAAGACTACACCAGTACAGAACCATTGTAAAAATCAGTTTCTTATTAAAAGAAGATAGAGACGAATTGCAGCAGGTAGTTTTGACCCACATTGGGTTTCCACCTTATATCATGGTGTTCATGTGTGCTTCTTATGTTTGATGATCGGTTCTGTTTTACTACACCCGTTTACTATATACATGGTTAATAATGTTATGATGTACTCATTAAAGATCAACTAACTGAATCATAAGTTTACCGGATATACGCTAGTTGCATTAAACACAGTTGCGTATACACGCAGGTTGTATTAACTAAAGTAGCATATATGAATCTGAATATGAAAATGAAAAAGTGTTTGATTTGATAATACTGATTCACGCCCCCCCTCTCAGTATTATTTCCAAAAGTACCTATTTGGTAGGACCATCACCTTTATACGTATGAATTCTAAAAATAGTGTCCAATAACAATTTGGTGTCACATTCAGAGTCTCATTCAAGTTACTAAGGAACTAGTTCAAAATGAACACAGTAATTTACACATTGAATTACACACACACCTCATTAAAAATCATATTTAAGAGTGTGACCTCAAAGTTTTCTATTACCACATAAATAGTCAAGTTTTCAACATTTTCATGAAGCCCTTCACATAAACCAAGTTCTTAAAGCTTTTCTCTATGTTAATATTTCATAAATTTATCATTAAGGGAGGATGAGCTACAAATCCTATGTCCTTGTCATTTTTTCACTTTGTAAATCTTTCAATCATACCCCAAATTGTTCTTAAGGAGAAATATTAAGGTATTTTGATTGTGGGAATTAGTTAAATACAACTTCGTCTAATCTAATGTTAGGTTAAAGTGCAATTTTAGTGTATTTCTTTAGTGTGATTTGCACTTTACTAATTTGAAATTATTAATGACATGATCCATGGCTTAAACCCCAATTTTTCCATTCTCTATGAACTAAGAGATTTTCTTGTAAATTATATTATGGATTAATCGTTTTCCTAAGTGTCATGCATTTTTTCCCTCCTTAGGGATTTAACCATAGAAATATTGTTATCTTTGTCTTTTATCTATCTTAGGGTGCTCAACATATATGGATACACCTTATTTATAAAAAAAAAATCAAACTAAAAATAGGTAATGCACCCAAGGAGATTTGATCCTTGGGCTCTTCTACTACAAAAATAAATGTTTTCCATTCAATCTTATTCACCTTTATTGGGAAATATGTAAGGAAACACTAATTTTCCTCGAATTCCTTAAGACCATGTTGAAGTTTCACATATAAAGCATGCTCAGGTCGATTCATAACTTAACAGATCAAAATAATAATTTATAATGTAGGAGAGAAATCCATATACAAGCTATCACACAAGATATATAAGTAACTATTATATTCATTAACATCCATCAAATAATTTTATCACAAATTCTAACATATTCTAAGGAACCTTGGATATCTGTGTGTGTGTGTGTGTGTAACACTCACACATACATAATTTTTGTGTCATTCAAAATAGAGATTCTATACCTTGAAAATTGATTTGTAACATGTTCAAAGTTATAAAGTTTAACCTACATATTCAATATTATACAAACATAAAATTACACATGAGAAATTTTAATATTCACTCTAATTATTTTTCTAAAATTTCCATTAAATTTTCTCTTCAAAATTCTTCAAAAAAATTACATAGATAATTTTATCATAAATTTAAATAACACCATGGAAATTTTACAAAACATTAGAAAGAAAAACACATGCAATATTTATCATAAACTCAACCTTATTTTAGTAAATGGAAAACGATATTATGTTCCAAATCTGGATCAGAACCTCTTAAAACACCAACAAGATATATGCATTTATTATCACTACTCCAACATTGTGCACCTATGAGAGATATGATTGAGCACTCCTCACAATTTCCACATTGAACGGATATGTTTTGATCCCTCCACATCCGAGTGGATAGGGGATATGTATCAATACCAAAACCCCTCCAAACTAGGTTTGCAATGGTGGACCATTGACCAACGAAACTAACCCTCTACATAATGTGGGCTCTCACCCAGAAAAAATCCAAGAGCTTAGCTCAACAACAACAAAACAATAATCCCAAATGCATGCCTATGGAGTGAGCTCTCATCTCCTTTAATAGTCATGGATTATCATAATACCATGGGTATTTTCTTCTTTTATTAAAGTGACTTATAATATTTCTTTTTATTTAGTCACTTTTAAATAATTAACTATCCCACATCCCATAATTAATTTTAATTTGTAACCCATGCTATTGAGATAATTTCTTTTCCTATTATCTGGAAAAAAGGGACATTATTGTCCTCCCTTCCTGAATTACTTGACCCAAATCAGTGATAATCTTGATACAAGGATCCCAAATGAATCTAAATAATCCATGTTGCATCACTGAGATGAAATCCAGAATCTGTATGCCAGGACCAATTCCTAGATCCTAGTGGAAAATAGGGGATCTAGAATCTCTATTGTCTCAACACTCCAACTGTTTTATACCCCTAGATAGAAGTAATATCCCATAATTTTCCTATTTGATAGGGTACCAACTCATAATCTCCATCCACTCTAACAGTTGTAGTTATTTTCATGCAGATGTCAATTTCCACCATAACATCTCTGGAGTCCTTGACTTTCCGAAGAGTGTCTCTCCCACTAGTCACCATCAATATGTGAAACAAACCACCATGCTACTATTATTCTACTCTAATTATAATTGAGATTCCACTATGCCATAGTTTTGACTTCTAAGTTTGAATCCTGATATACTTGTCGTCCTTCTCTAACAACCTATAAGATTGGACTCCTACTTCCTTGTACCATCCATCCATCACCTTCTCCTTATGTAGGCTAAGGAATAATGTGAAAGGTTGCTCATTACTCACATTTATACTCCCCTACAATCCCTGTGTGTTTTAATACATGCTTATGTACCTTTGAAGAGGGTTATTGTATGTATCACCTTCTACTCTTGTAAGAGAAACTTAAGAGCATGGTTTTTGTGTTTCCCTCTTAGGTATTTTATCTACTCCTCAATATTGAAAAGTTTAATAGTTTACCTTGCACTCCTTATCCTCCATTCTTCAAGCTTACTACCCTTCTTCAATATTTTTCCCTTAAGCCTCTTGAATTTTTCCTTTGTTTCTAAGAGACCTCCTACAAGCTCCTACAAATACACTACTTCTTTGTACCCATTCATCTCACCTATATGATCTTGGACTATTAGAAAATCAGAAAGGTAGAAATATTTTCTTATGTTGATAATTACTTGTCTTATTCTTGTATTCTTATTATCTTCTTTATGTTCTTATTTTATCTTATTTTCATCAGGCAATCATCAAATCAAAACATGAAGATCAAGAACACCAAATGTATGCACTCAGCCAGGGATAAAACCCCTCTCTAAAATAAAACCTAGTTATACTCTTCCAATAATCAGATTTAGATAGACCAAGACCTTAGTACTGACCAAAATACCTTCCTCCTCCACCAAGTCAACCTTCCAATATGATTCAACAACCTTTAGTATTCTCTTCTTGTACAAGAACTACAACCCAACAAAAACCCAAAATTTCGTACCCTGGCAACTTTAGAACTTCGGCCCAGCAAATTTAGAATTTCGTATCAGCTATAGTACTGTAATTTTTTCCCTTCCATCAACCTAGAAACTTCACACGAGTGAGACAAAGAGAGAAACATTCATCTTATTATGCTTGAAAAATACTTCCTTCTCCTTCGCTAGGGTTTCCTTCCTCTTCCTTGAATTTCACACCTTTTTTTGCCTCCAACAACTGCAAAATCAAACTTGTTGCATATGATCTCAAAATGAGGCCAAGTTGTTTCCTTTATATAGTGAAATTGTGAGGTTGAATTCCCTTGATGAGTATGAATTTTCATTCTTAAGGTCGACTTTGTGGAGGAGGCCTAAATTACCTATTTTACATAAAATAAATCTATTTCTTGATTGCTAATACCCAAGAAGGGTCTATTACATTATGACATGGACAAGGAAACTTGACATAAACCCTAGAAGCCTAAAATGGAAGCTCTAACCTAAAAACATTGACCCAAGCATGAAACCGATACTTTAATAAGTCAATTTCTCTTACAATAAGATTTCTTTTTTACGTTCTTTTGACAAATACATTACATCTCGACTCAAAATAAAATTATGAATACTAACAGAAGCTACATTCTTCAACACTCCCTCTTAACTAAGGAGGTATTCATAATTACATATATACGAAGGTACATGGAAGATCTCAAAGTGATATACTCTATGAAGAATTCACAACACATGCAATGCTATAGATTAGATACCTGACCAGGGTACTCTAATTGGGTGGGACTAAGGTGTACTCAAGCTTAGCTACTTTAGGTACCATCAGTATTAATCATGTTTTTAAGCTTTAACACCAACCCAAGGGTCTAGGTGCATATCTAAGGTCGGATCTCCATGACCAATGCCACCCTCCCTACTTTTGTATCTAGACGTCAATATATAGGCGGGCTATATGTCCTCCCAAGCATCTTATTACCACAAGATGCTTCATCTCTCCTTATCAACTAAATCATATAGATATCCACCACTCCAAACATGCTTCAAATTTTCAATCTTTTTATCAAGATATCATGCACAATCATAACCTAAATTAGTAACAAACCTTCAGGTATATATATACAAGTAAATACAAACCTTCGAGGTCCTCAATCATTTTTATGTTATTTATATCATCATCGAGTTATCCAAATACAACTTGTCAGAATCTTTCTTCTTTCATTTCTTTAGTAGCACCAAATACAGTCTATGTATTTCTCAAATCATTCTATGGTCTCATTCTTTCGTAAAGGTATATTACCATCACTGTCATAATATGCCCTCCCTCTCAACTCGAGAGAGATACACTTTATTTCATCCAAGCTCCTTCTCAACTTAAGGAGATCAAAAACTTCATAACATAGGAGAAAGTCCAACCTTTCAAGGATTCACACTTTCTCATGGCATCAAGGTCATTTTAATCATCATCATTCTTATAGCTTCCTTCATCATGCTCATCATTATCATCATCTACAATTATGAACATCTACAACATCTTGAAGATTATGTACCTGCAAAAACTTTAATAGAAAGTACAACCAAATAGAAATATATAGAAGAATGAAGTTAATTATATCAAAATTATGTCACTAAAATTGAAGCATCAAAACATTCAAACTTAATACATCGGATACATAAACCTAGTTAGGTTCATAATCAACAAACGTTACATCCCTTTATGTTCTAGAACTTAACAACTTGCTAATGTTTTGTCATAAACCCTAGACTCTGTCTTCGAGGCACAAAGCCTTAGATATCAACAACTCAACTAATCATAGTACTATACATCTAAGGTTTCAAAAATATGCTTTTAGAATTACATTGTTATCACCAAGAAATTGATCATCTAGCCTAATTTACTAGATGGGTTGAAGTACACCATGTAAATCCAATTCTACCATAGTAAAATTTCTTTCACTGTGAGAAATTACTTAATAAACAACCTTTGTTAAGTAATTTATAATTAAGCACATGAAGAATAATTAAATAAATCACTATTTATTTAATTTTCTTCTAGGAATAATTAATTAAACCATTGTTCAATTATTATTCCTTGTCATATTTGACCCAATCATGAAAAATAAATAGATAAATCATTAATTCTTATTTTCCTCTAAGAATAATTAATTAATCACTAATTAATTATTTTCTTTGTCAAATTTGACTAAATCCCTTAGGAATAATTAAATAAATCATTATTTGTTTACTATTCCTTAACCAATTTCTTGAGATGATAAATAAATCATTTATTTATTTATTATTTCTAAATAAAAGTTTAAATACTTTTTCCCTCCTAACCAAATATAACAAAATATTCCAAGTGGTTATTCCAAGAATTGTTGCTCATTATTCGAGGATAACTAAATATTTTGTTATAAATAGGTGGTTTTTCCATTGATTATTTTCATTGCTACACTCACTATTGTAAATCTGATTATTTTCATTGTCACACACCATATTTTTGTTGGGTTTATGCATTATAGAGGAGAGAGACTCTACACACGGTGAAGAAGTTTGAGGATAGTCAAGAACCTATCCCATAAAGGGGGACTAGTAACATTTATTTGTTCCCTTCACAAGTGTTATAATAAAATCTATTCTTTGTATATCTGGTTTCCATTGGATGATTGAAGTGATTATGGTTTAACTATGATTGTGGCATAGATCAAGACTTTGGTAGAATTAGTTTCTATCAGTTGCTGCAAATCTGCAATATTTAGCATCCATTTATATTGTTGAGACTGTTTTTCATCCACAATCTTAAGTGGGTTCTTTTCGTACATCTTTTATAAGAAAACACTACAAAAAAATTATCGAGTCCACTGGTTTTATACTTGAGATCCAGAAACCTGGGTGACCTTCAGTTTTTAGCTTAGGGTTTCTTCTTTTTTCTATGTCTTAATGTTGTTTACTAGCTTTTTAACCTTAGATCTATTAAATTTCTGACTTCCACAAGTTTTCTGGTCTTTTCTATGGGTCACAGGAACCAGCTGCAATAGAGACGAAATTTTTTTTTCCAAGATTTGCCAATCAAGAATCAAGGAGAATAAATCGCATTTTTTAGCCCAGAAAGTGAGATCAGGAGTCCTAAGAGCACCTTTCAGCCCAAAAAGTGTGATCCCACCTGAAAACAAGTCAGTACCTGTGATTTTAGGGTTTCTGGGTTTTGCTGAGAGCTATCTGATGGGTTGTTTGACCTCTATCTCATCCCACTTAGGCCTTCGTCAAAGTGGAATTTAGCCCCCTAGGGATTCTAGTACACTTCTAGCTTTATAAGAGGAGTTTAGCTCAGTGAGTAGTCTATGTTTCTGTAGCACTTTCAACCATATTTTCCAGATCTGTACACTTCTATTTTAGATCTATAAAGATAGGTTGTCGCCATCCATAGTTTCGTATTAAAACTTGATTGGTCATTGGCCATAGGGTCCCATTGGTTACCCTAGGTTTCTCATCCATCTCTAAATCTTTTTGCAACGATCTTCTTGTCTGATTTTTTGTTGTTTCTGCACCAATTTCTAGTAGCCTAGTATCATTTGATCCCAGTCACACCAACAATTAGATCTCTTGAATTTTTTAGTGTGTTTTCTATCAATTTAGCCACCAACTATCACAGTGTTTGCAAACCCAGTCTGGGTGGGGTTTAGTTAATTGTTTTTCTGTTCATTTTTTGTTATTAATTTCAATTTATTTTCAACAAGATTTTTTTCTATTTTACAAACACAATCTGGGTTTAATCAATAAATACACTTGCACACAAAAGTACAACTTAAGCGAAGGGCACATGGTTTATACTGCCAAGCCAAGACTTAACCTAATAAATTTATCTTCCCTCATCGAGACAAAGGCATATTGTCTTACCACCATTGCACCACCAAGTTGTTTGTCGTGGAGACTATTAGGCCTTCACCCACAGTTTCCACTTGGGCATATTACCCTTCCCCATTGGGTTCGAGTTCATAGCCCTTTGAGTCCCCATACTGAATATTCTCTTGGTTCATATGATTCCTCATCTAATTCCGAGCCTCCTTCACCACATATCATCACCATTTTTGGACCCACAGCTAATATAGGAACCCAACCTGGTGTTGGCTCTTGTTCTATCTCGGTAGTCACATCAAGCAGAACAATCTCAGGAACCGTTTTGACAGCCCCATGCTCCCTTTTATGGTTGGGTTAAGTCTCCCAGATTTTTTCCAATTGATAAACGACCCCATACACCATGATTATGGTTGGCCTTCTATGCTGACTAAACTTCGCTCAGACATCCAAAATTTTGAAGGTAATTCTAAAGAGAAACCTACCAACCATGTTTGCTCCTTTCACATGTGGTGTTCAACTAACTCCATTACCGAAGATTACATTCGTCTTCAACTATTCCAACGTACGCTCACTTGAGATGTTGCAAAATGGTCTGTAGACTAGCCCGCTGCATCTCATTCCATTTTTGTGACACTTGCTAAAGCGTTCCTCTCATCTTTCCAGTTACCTCTCTGGTATGACACTAGTACAGAGATATTGACATCATTTTGTTAATCCTCTGCCACTTGCCTTTCTGACCGTTTTCAAGAGTAGCATCGAAGGAGGAGCACATGTCGTGCTCTACCCTTCAAAGACAGTGTCTATCTAGATTGGTTTCTTAGGAACCTTTTAGCACCCATTGGAAAAGATGTCACATCCCATTTTCCTCAGACCGAAGAATAAGCTCTCCAAACCACTCTAATATACGACCTGATTTATGCACAATCCGGTTATGTTTATACCGTCATTCCACACCTTCCCCATCCTAGAAGTTGTTGTGGCCACCAACAACCCCCCTCTTTGTTTAGTATTAGCAATAACACTAAGCAAATGGGGACCCTTAATAAAAAATTCAAAAACATTTTATAAAACTTTTTGTATTATACTCCTTAAAAATATGTCGCATCGCGCGAAGAAGATAAACATTTCTTTACGAGCGTAATAAAAAACTGCGGAAAAAGCGACGCGAAATCCATCGCATCGCATGCATTAAGAAGCGCTCTTAAATGAAGATCTTAAGAAATCTCTGACGGCCGATATGCGACGTCGCATATCGCAATATCGCATAAGCAACACACTATGATTTAACGACTCGTCGCGATCCACGATCTGCGATCTGCGATAAACCCGATCTGTGATAAACGCGATCTACGATCTGCGATAGCTTGATCTGAAAAAATTTGCGATGACACATCTAGGTAATGCGATGACGCGATGCTGCTATCGCCCATCGCAAATTTCCTCGGCTCAACATTCAAGAAAAGATGTCTATAAACCAAAATTAGGCACGCGCCTTAAAGGAAATTAGTGAACATATGCCAAAGTGTCAGTAAAGGACAGTTGTGTGCTTTTCAAAAAGACAGTTCACGATGGGTGTCATGATTTTATACATTCATAGAGGTTAGAGCTTTCGTATCAGTATTTATTATCATTACTCTTTTCCTTTGCGTGAACTGTAGGAATGAAAAACAAGAAACAATATGAAGCAATGAGCAGGAAACATCTAAGGAAAAGGGGAAAGCGTCAATGCTCGGAGAATAGAGAAGAGATGCCTTCATAAACAGATGCCGCGTGCAGTAGAAACGCAGATTCCAAAGTATCACTGAACAGATGCTGATATCAATAGGCCATTCAACACTCAAAGTTAAAAGCTCACAAAAGTAGCATGTTTTCGGAAAACTTGAAAGCTTATGCCCGGTAAAGGAAAAAGGCGCTAAAGAAGGAAAACGCACCAGAAAAGCCCAGATCAAAGAACAGAGGCAGTTTTCGATGCGCGATTAGCGCCTAGCGCTAATCGCGCATCACTAAGAAAATTGTTCAGAAAGCAAAGTCCCTAACTTGATTAGTCATTCGCAAGTCTGGAAACCGAAATAGCAAAAGCAGAAGTAGTTTGAGGGAAATTTGGTTTGTTGCCAAGTATATACGCAGTAAATTCGCCCAACCAGAAGATGATTCTCAAAAATATCTTCTAGTGTACTAAAAAGTGGTGCCAGCGCTTGCCATTTCTATTTTCATAGCTCAAACAAAAGCAGAAGACGACCAGCCAACTTTTCCCAGGCAAATGTTGCATGCTCGCAGCACTAAGGAGCAAATACAGAAATAGTTAGGAATTTAGATTCAGTTTTTAGAAATAGTTTTGCTTTAGAAGAAGGGCGGTCATTTAAACCGTATCTGAAATTTATGTAATTAAGTTATTTAGTTAGCAGTATTTAAACCCTTCTCATGCATTTGGAGAAGGGTCCAGAAATTTGTTAAAAACTTGTCCTCAGAACATGCACTTTTGCACCCTCGGAGGGGGTTTTGATGAATGGATGGATCAAGGTTTATTAATGTTTGCATTTGATATCTGCTACTGATGTTGCACTTCTGTACTCTTAGTAGATGTTAGAGCAAGGAGAGATAAATCATTGTTTCTTGAAGCTTATGAGTAGAACCAGTCATAAATGGTATTTTTATCTCTTGCCCATTTCTGCTTATATTCTTATAGTGATATACAGTTTTTAGTTGTTTATATGTTATTGCATGAATTTGTGAGTTACCATTTGGCACTTTTGTACGGTGGAGCCATTTATTTATGTCTGATATATGAATAACTTATTATGCGATATGTTGTTCACAACTGTTTTGCCTAACTTTTTATGCAAAGTAGTTCATCTTAATTGATTTCTATTCTTATGATAGCTAAATGATATTTATTACCAGTTATTGTCTGAAATCTTTTTAGATCGCATAATAGAAGAAATACATCCCGGGTTAGCATAGATTAGATGTGCTGTTTTTCATTAGATTACAATAGCATAAAGTTAGTTTAAAAGTTTGAATTAGATTAGCTTTAAGTATTCTTAGATCAGCAACATCCAATTCTGCACACACACACCCTTAGATTGGGAAACTGGTACCATTATCCCCAGTCGGACCCGCTATACCAAACGGATAAGGAGCTGCCAACCAAGGTCCGGACCGGGTGGGTATCCCCCTTGTTGTCGACCCGATTTTCGGGGCTTCAACATATTTGGCGCTAGAAGGAGGGCCTGAACTATGAATGGCACCTAAATCAAAATCTAAATACCATTCCGAGAATAAATCGCCCTCATCAACTCCCCCGATCTCCCCAGTACGTTTAAATCCAGAGTCAGAAGTTGCTCGAGTATTAACCGCTGCTACACACCCTAATATTTCAGACCAATCTACCATTGAACCCCCTAAAGTTCAAACTCTGATTCACAAACTCCAGGGATTTTCCATTTCTACTCAGAGGTCTGATAAATCTCAAAGTAGCGTGACTTCGCAGTACAATCCTGCTCATCCCCTGACCAGATTAAAGAGTGAAAAATTTGGCATCCAGCCAACTGAATTCCCTCTCCCCACCAGGAAAAGAGCAAGGAAATCACCACAAGAGTCTGACAGTGAGACTCTTTCATCTACATCGTCCATTTCAACTCCCTCACCGTGAAGTCGGCCACCCACATCTTCATTCCAAACCATCATCCATCCGCTTATTGGAATTCCCACAACCCCTCTTCAATCATCTACAATCATAGTATATTCATCTTCCCAGCCATAGGGATCATCTTCTGCACTTTCATTCACTAGCAACTCAACGATGGCCCAGTCTCCATGGAACAATCCTGGGGCAGTTTTAATGCCTCCACCCTTGAGTCAAATACCGACCCATCCTGAGAAATGGCTACCCAAATTCAATCCAGAAGCAGACATGCTAGCTGAAGAACACATTAACAATTTCATGCTTTCTGTCAATCTTAACGGAGTTACTAACGAAGATGTTGTTGTTCGGTTTTTTCCCTACACAATGCAAGGAACAGCCGGGTCATGGTACTTTTCATTACCCTCCGGGTCTATCACAAGTTGGGACATTTTCCAAAGTCAATTCCTTGCCAAGTTTGGTGATGACAGATCAACGGCAACGTTAATCAATGAACTATCCAATCTTAAAGCCGAGGCTAGAGAACCCATCAAAGATTTCAATTTATGGTTCAATAAGATCCTCAACAAAATTCCCACTTCTTCCCAACCCAGCGAAGAAGTACGATGTGAATGGTATATTACGGCCTTACCATTACTTAGCAATCTTCGTGGATAGGGAAAATAAAACAACCTTAGTTGAAAACTTGACAGAGGCGATAGCAGTAGAGAAATGCGTAATAGCCCTGGAAAAGAGATCTGCGATAGAGGAACGCAAATCTAAAAAAGTCACCTTCAAGGAAGACTCCAAGAAGAAACAAACGAAAGACCCTTTCGATTTGGAAGGATTGCAAAAAGTATTAAAGACCATGTCCAATGAGATGATTGACATAAAAAAACAAGTAGCAGAAACTTCTTCAAAAAAGCCCTACAGAGCTTTTAAAAGAAGTCCTTCAATGGATGTGAAACCACCCAATGCTATTTCAAATGTCGAATCTGAAGAAGAGGAAGAAGAAGAGAGTACCACTGAAGGGCAGACTGATGACGAAGAAGTTGTGGAATTACAAGGAATGTGGGATTTCATCCTCCCACAAGAAGAAGATCAAGAAGCATTTCCGCTTAGCACACGAAGCAAAAATCAGCTTGATCCTCCCCAAAATACCCCTAAGCAGAAGGGCACAAGCCCTGCAGCAAAAGATAAAGTCGCAACAAAACAAACGACCACTAAAGCGACTCAACCTAGCCCGGTCCAATCAGATCAAACAACTCCATCAAAAACACTAATAGTGTCGGATGAAATGGAATACAATATTATTGATGACATGAAAAAGACTAGGGCTAATATTACCCTTTACGAATTGAGCAAATTGAAACATCAACAGAAGATAATGACGAAAGAATTACATGCTGTGCCTATTACATCTTTGCCTACAGCTGTAGCTTCCCACAACATGGGAAGACCACCAACCAAAACGATCAATAAGATTGATCCAAATGACATCGCCTTAATTGGAGGAAGATCAAGGTCTCACACTCCCCCTTTCCTTCTCACTTATGAAACTTTCAATAAAAATGTGCACAATTGTTTGGTAGATTCTGGTGCTTCAACGAATATTTTACCCAGATCAATATGTGCCAAGTTAAATGTTCAACCACAAAAATCCGCAGTGCGCATAGTTCAGCTTGATCGATCTCAAGTCGAAGTGATTGGTGAACTTAATCAAGTAACCATAAGATTATCATCCAACCCAAAGGTATGTTAGGTTATTGACATTCTAGTGGCTGATATCCCAGAATTCTATGGCTTGATTCTTAGCAGGGATTGGTCCGAGAAACTCCATGGATAATTTTCAACCGACTGGTCACACATGTGGTTACCCTACAATGGTAAACCGAATCAAATAAAGGTTGAACGAGAGTTACACCAGAAGTACATAGTAACGGAATTGGAGGGAGAAAATGAAGCAGTAGTGTATAACAGCAGTATCATAGGCAATTACTCGGTAGATTCTTTTATCGGCAATTTCAATGCTCATACATCACCTTACTTAGAAAATTCAGTCTTGTCCCAAGTCGAAATTTTTCCCAAACTGATAATTCAAAGTGTGTTAATTTTGTAGATAAACTTGTAAATACATCTTTGTTTTGGAAATTATATTTTGATGGCTCTAAATCTAACGAAGGAGCAGGAGCAGGATGCGTTTTGATTAGTCCAGAAGGAAATAAGACCATGCTTACGTGCAGACTCAAATTCGATTGCACAAACAATACAGCAGAATATGAAGCCTTGGTGCAAGGCCTATACAAAGCAATCGGGTTGAATGTCAAGTATCTTCAAGTCTTCGGAGACTCTGAGATTGTCGTCAAACAGGTACGTAATACTATTCATTGCCTATCAAGTCATTTAAAACACTATCAATCTTTAGTACAAGATCTGACTGAGCATTTCATAGCATTCAATATTTCGTCAGTCCCGAGACTCCAAAACGCAAGTGCAGACCTTTTGGCTAACGTAGCCTCTAGGCTTATTCCCTCTGAAGAGTTTAGTCCAGATAGATTCTCAATAGAATTAACCTTTAGACAATCCATCCCTGACAACATTACAAATTGGAGAGTATTCAACGACGATCCTGATATTGTAAATTTCCTCACTTCCGAAGGATCCTACTCCAATCAGATAAGTGACGAAGACCATCATGATCGACAAATACAACAAAATGGCACTGATAATTCTATACCTAAATCGGTGGTTAAGTTAGAAGACTTATACGATTTGAAAAATCGGTTTAAAAGGTCCGCCAATTCAAAGCTCTACAACGCAACTCTGAACTACGAATTAGTAAACCTAGGAACCGATGATAAACCACAAAACATTAATCTAGGCATCGGCTTAGCCCCTGAAGAAAAACTAGCGTATATTCGTCTTTTGAGACAATATAAAAATGTCTTTGCCTGGAATTACGATGAGCTGAAAACATACGACACTTCTATCATTCAGCACACTATTCCTATGATTGACAACGAAAAACCTGTCCAACAGAAACTGAGAAAGATCCACCCCAATTTAGAAAATCAGATAAAAACCGAGCTAAATAATTTATTAAAAGCCAGAATAATTTTCCCCGTCAGACATTCCAAATGGGCCTCCAATATGGTACCCGTTAGAAAGAAAAATGGAGATATTAGAATCTGCATCGATTTTCAGAATCTCAACAAAGCCTCTCAAAAAGACAATTTTCCTCTCCCACCCATGGAGCAGATATTACAGGCAGTAGCAGGCTCAGAACTGATGTCTTTCTTGGATGGATTTTCAGGATATAATCAAGTGCTGGTACATCCCGATGATCAGTTGAAAACCACATTCAGAACTAAATGGGGCACATACGCATATCGGAAGATGCCATTTGGTTTGATCAATGCTGGTGCTACATTTCAGAGGGCCATGGACATCACATTCAAGGGTTTAGTCAATAAATCCGTAGTAATTTGTTTGGATGATATAACAGTGTACTCCAAGAAGCGAAGCGACCATCTCAGAGACTTAAAACAGATCTTTCAACGATGTTTAAGGTATGGGATTTCACTTAACCCAAAGAAATCTTTTTTCGCACTAAGTGAAGGGAAACTTCTAGGATTCATAGTGTCAAAATCTGGTATTCACATCGAGCCTGACAGAATCAAAGAAATTTCTGAAATATCCCTACCTCATAATAAAAAAGCCATGCAATCTTTCCTTGGTCAAATCAATTTTGTAAAGAGATTTGTCCCAGATTTTTCATGAATTGTGTCTCCTTTGCAAACTATGATTAAAAAGAATTCAAATTTTAAATGGGGTCAAGATGAACATGAAGCATTCAACTTGATCAAGCAAGCTATCATTAATGCTCCATCTTTAGCAACCCCGAATTTTTCAGAATCTTTTATCTTATACACACATTGCCTCAGAGAAATCATATGTTGCGATTCTAACTCAAGCAAATCAAGAAAAAGCGGAAGCTCCAATTGCATTTTTTAGCTCGAATTTACAAGGTGCTGAACTCAACTATTCAGACGTGGAGAAACAGGCATATGCTGTTTTCAAAGCAGTCAAATTTTTCAGACCTTTCTTACTTAAAACCCATACTAAGGTCATAGTACCATTTCCAGCGGTAAGAAATCTTCTAGTACAGAAGGATGTGGGTGAGAAAAGAGCAAATTGGATCACTGCTTTACAGGAATACGACCTTGAGATCAAGCCAACAAACATTGTAAGAGGTCAAGGATTTTGCAAAATGTTGGCCGGAGCATCACAGATTTTTAAAAATTCATCTGAACGGGTACACCTGTATGAGGTAAGCCTAAACAATGCAGAATCATTATATGCTGACATCATTTATTATCTTAAGAACGGATATGCTCCATCACACCTAGATCACACTAAGAAAAGAGCTCTGAGATTGAAAGCTAAACAATATCAGCTCATAAATGATGTTCTTTTTAGAAATAATTATGATTCTGTTCTTCTTAGATGTCTTGAGAAAACTGAAGCTGAAAAAGTTTTGCAGGAACTCCACGACGGACCAGCAGACGGACACTATGCTAGAGATGCTACTGCACATAAGATCTTACGTGCAGGATATTACTGGCCTACGTTGTTCAAAGACACACAGTTACGTAAGGAAATGTCAAGTCTGCCAAACAACTGCTGGAAGACAAAAGAAGCCGTCCCTGCCACTACAGCCGGTGAACATCGAGCAACCATTCAGTCAGTGGGGCTTGGACATAATAGGTGGGATCGTTCCTCACTCTTCTAAGCAACATAGATACATCCTCACGACAACAGATTATTTTACTAAATGGGTAGAAGCAGTTCCTATCAAGACAGCTAATTCTGAAAATATTATTGAATTCATAGATCAATTTATAATCACTAGGTTTGGATTGCCGACGGCTTTAATGTTTGATAATGCATCATACTTTTCTGGAAATGCAATGACTGAGTTTGCACTTAAAATAGGGTTCAAATTGAAATATTCGGCCAACTACTATCCGCAAGGTAATGGGTTAGCTGAGTCAACAAATAAAAACCTAATCAGGATTATTAAAAGAACAGTTGACCAGAACAAAAATAATTGGCACAAAGCTTTGGTAAATGCTTTATGGGCAGATAGAATAACGAAGAAAGCTTCAATCGGCACTTCTCCCTTTAATTTAGTTTATGGGAAGGAAGTGGTTCTTCCAACTCATTTAGTCATCCCCTCTTTGTCTTTAGTACAATACATCGATGAAGTATCTACTTCCTCCATACAACTAAGACAAATGGAAATAATTAAATTATAAGAACAACGAGAACAAGCTAAGAAAACCCATGCTCATCAGCAAACGCTGATAAAATCCTCTTTTGATTCAAGCATAATGACCAGAAAAAAAAATTTAGATGGGAGATTTAGTTTTGAAATGGGATAAGGCTCATGAAGAAAAGGGCAAACATACAAAATTTCAAAAGATGTGGCTTGGTCCTTTTCAGATTGTTGAAGTCATAGGTCCATCAACGTTTGTGTTGCAGGATTTAGCAGGTAGAAGGGATTCTTTGCCTGTTAATGGACAAATCCTTAAAATATATTTTCCATAGAAGATTATTCTTCTATTTTGTAGAATAGTTTTAGTTTTTCTTTTCTTTTTCATAATAAAACCAGTTGTAAATGGTTACTACAGATATTCATGAAAAAGACACCAATTCTCTTTCAGATTTTGAGCTTTTCGCTTGTATAAATAACAAAATTTTGAAAATCTGATCTTTATTATTGACAGATAGAGTTAAAAACTTTGGCCTAGATATGATACTAGTTTCAACTTCCAAAATTTGATGAAAGCAACCTTTAGCAAAGAAATTGTTTTATATCAGCACAATGAAAGGTATCAATAACAAAATAAGGATTCTCTGTTAAAATGTTGTTTTCAAACTCTATTATTGTTGTCCAGAGCTTTCTTAAGGAAAAACAATGACTTCCTCCCCGCTAAAGAAAATCGCAACATTTAGAGGAACAATCCAAGAAACACTATATCTCAAAGAATAAGAGGTCTCATCACGAGCCGGCTTATCATGATCACAGATATTATAACTTGCTGACTTTGCCAATACTGTCTACCAAAACAGGGCAATGACTCAAGATTGTTGCAATCAAAAGACAAGGGGTCTCATCACGAGCCAGCTTGTTCAGAAAAAGTGTAAATCAAGTGAATGACTATGTCATAATTTGGCTACCAAACCAAGACATTGTTCTTTAGAGAATAAAAAAGGAAAAAGTGTCAAAATGGGTTTTTCTTTGAAGGTTGTAGATAGCCTTAAGCAGGATAAAGGATCATTGTTGTAACAGGTAACCCTGTTGAGGCTATGGACGCCTGCTGGCAGCAGAGGCTCTACCTATGACAAATGAGCATATTTTAAAGCCGGCACACAGAGAAGACTTTATTTTATCTTTAAAAGTCCAAGTAATGGCTGATATAAATACAAGGACAAGCCTAAGGAAGCAAACAATTAGAATAGAAAAAGGTTGAAACTAAATATCATTAACAGGATAAGGCATAATGTACTCTATCTGTCCATAACATAGTTTAGACTTATGAAATTTTTTTTGTTTTAGAAGTTTTAAGATTCAATAGAAAAGCAGAGATAACTGGTTCTTCCCAGTGAATCGCCATTGTTGTTGCCACCAACAACCCCCCTCTTTGTTTAGTATTAGCAATAACACTAAGCAAATGGGGACCCTTAATAAAAAATTCAAAAACATTTTATAAAACTTTTTGTATTATACTCCTTAAAAATATGTCGCATCGCGCAAAGAAGATAAACATTTCTTTACGAGCGTAATAAAAAACTGCGGAAAAAGCGACGCGAAATCCATCGCATTGCATGCATTAAGAAGCGCTCTTAAATGAAGATCTTAAGAAATCTCCGACGGCCGATATGCGACGTCGCATATCACAATATCGCATAAGCAGCACACTATGATTTAACGACTCGTCGCGATCCACGATCTGCGATCTGCGATAAACGCAATCTGCGATCTGCGATAGCCTGATCTGAAAAAATTTGCGATGACACATCTAGGTAATGCGATGACGCGATGCTGCTATCGCCCATCGCAAATTTCCTTGGCTCAAAATTCAAGAAAAGCTGTCTATAAACCAAAATTAGGCGCGCGCCTTAAAGGAAATTAATGAACATATGCCAAAGTGTCAGTAAAGGACAATTGTGTGTTTTTCAAAAAGACAGTTCACGATGGGTGTCATGATTTTATACATTCATAGAGGTTAGAGCTTTCGTATCAGTATTTATTATCATTACTCTTTTCCTTTGCGTGAACTGCAGGAATGAAAAACAGGAAACAATATGAAGCAATGAGCAGGAAACATCTAAGGAAAAGGGGAAAGCGTCAATGCTCGGAGAATAGAGAAGAGATGCCTTCATAAACAGATGCCGCGTGCAGCAGAAACGCAGATTCCAGAGTATCACTGAACAGATGCTGATATCAATAGGCCATTCAACACTCAGAGTCAAAAGCTCACAAAAGCAGCATGTTTACGGAAAACCTGAAAGCTTATGCCCGGTAAAGGAAAAAGGCGCTAAAGAAGGAAAACGCACCAAAAAAGCCCAGATCAAAGAACAGAGGCAGTTTTCGATGTGCGATTAACGCCTAGCGCTAATCGCGCATCGCTAAGAAAATTTTCAAAAATCAAAGTCCCTAACTTGATAAGTCATTCGCAAGTCCGGAAACCGAAATAGAAAAAGCAGAAGCAGTTTGAGGGAAATTTGGTTTGTTGCCAAGTATATACGCAGTAAATTCACCCAACCAGAAGATGATTCTCAATATCTTCTAGTGTACTAAAACGTGGTGCCAGCGCTTGCCATTTCTATTTTCGTAGCTCAAACAAAAGCAGAAGACGACCAGCCAACTCTTCCCAGGCAAATGTTGCATGCTCGCAGCACTAAGGAGCAAATACAAAAATAGTTAGGACTTTAGATTCAGTTTTTAGAAATAGTTTTGCTTTAGAAGAAGGGCGGTCATTTAAACCGTATCCGAAATTTATGTAATTAAGTTATTTAGTTAGCAGTATTTAAACCCTTCTCATGCATTTGGAGAAGGGTCCAGAAATTTGTCAAAAACTTGTCCTCAGAACATGCACTTTTGCACCCTCGGAGGGGGTTTTGATGAATGGATGGATCAAGGTTTATTAATGTTTACATTTGATATCTGCTACTAATGTTTCACTTCTGTACTCTTAGTAGATGTTAGAGAAAGGAGAGATAAATAATTGTTGCTTGAAGCTTATGAGTAGAACCAGTCATAAATGGTACTTTTATCTCTTGCCCATTTCTGCTTATATTCTTAAAGTGATATACAATTTTTAGTTGTTTATATGTTATTGCATGAATGTGTGAGTTACCATTTGGCACTTTTGTACGATGGAGCCATTTATTTATGTCTGATATATGAATAACTTATTATGCGATATGCTATTCACAACTGTTTTGCCTAACTTTTTATGCAAAGTAGTTCATCTTAATTGATTTCTATTCTTATGATAACTGAATGATCTTTATTACCAGTTATTGTCTGAAATCTTTTTAGATTGCATAATAGAAGAAATACATCCCGGGTTAGCATAGATTAGATGTGTTGTTTTTCATTAGATTACAATAGCATAAAGTTAGTTTAAAAGTTTGAATTAGATTAGCTTTAAGTATTCTTAGATCAGCAACATCCAATTCTGCACACACACACCCTTAGATTGGGAAACTGGTCCCATTATCCCCAGTCGGACCCGCTATACCAAACGGATAAGGAGCTGCCAACCAAGGTCCGGACCGGGTGGGTATCCCCCTTGTTGTCGACCCGATTTTCGGGGCTTCAACATATTTGGTGCTAGAAGGAGGGCCTGAACTATGAATGGCACCTAAATCAAAATCTAAATACCATTCTGAGAGTAAATCGCCCTCATCAACTCCCCCGACTTCCCCAGTACATTTAAATCCAGAGTCAGAAGTCGCTCAAGTATTAACCGCTGCTACACACCCTAATATTTCAGACCAATCTACCATTGAACCCCCTGAAGTTCAAACTCTGATTCACAAACTCCAGGGATTTTCCATTTCTACTCAGAGGTCTGATAAATCTCAAAGCAGCGTAACTTCGCAGTACAATCCTGCTCATCCCCTGACCAGATTAAAGAGTGAAAAATTTGGCATCCAGCCAACTGAATTCCCTCTCCTCACCAGGAAAAGAGCAAGGAAATCACCACAAGAGTATGACAGTGAGACTCTTTCATCTACATCGTCCATTTCAACTCTCTCACCGCGAAGTCAGCCACCCACATCTTCATTCCAAACCATCATCCATCCGCTTACTGGAATTCCCACAACCCCTCTTCAATCATCTACGATCATAGTATATTCATCTTCCTAGCCACAGGGATCATCTTCTGCACTTTCATTCACTAGCAACTCAACGATGGCCCAGTCTCCATGGAACAATCCTGGGGCAGTTTTAATGCCTCCACCCTTGAGTCAAATACCGGCCCATCCTGAGAAATGGCTACCCAAATTCAATCCAGAAGTAGGCATGCTAGCTGAATAACACATTAACAATTTCATGCTTTCTGTCAATCTTAACGGAGTTACTAACGAAGATGCTGTTGTTCGGCTTTTTCCCTACACAATGCAAGGAAAAGCCGGGTCATGGTACTTTTCATTACCCTCCGAGTCTATCACAAGTTGGGACATTTTCCAAAGTCAATTCCTTGCCAAGTTTGGTGATGACAGATCAACGACAACATTAATCAATGACCTATCCAATTTTAAAGCCGAGGCTAGAGAACCCATCAAAGATTTCAATTTACGGTTCAATAAGATCCTCAACAAAATTCCCACTGCTTCCCAACCCAGCGAAGAAGTACGATGTGAATGGTATATTACGACCTTACCATCAAACTTAGCAATCTTCGTGGACAGGGCAAATAAAACAACCTTAGTTGAAAACTTGACAGAGGCGATAGCAGTAGAGAAACGCGTAATAGCCCTGGAAAAGAGATCTGCGATAGAGGAACGCAAATCTAAAAAAGTCACCTTCAAGGAAGACTCCAAGAAGAAATAAACGAAAGACCCTTTCGATTTGGAAGGATTGCAAAAAGTATTAAAGACCATGTCCAATGAGATGATTGACATTAAAAAACAAGTAGCAGAAACTTCTTCAAAAAAGCCCTACAGAGCTTTTAAAAGAAGTCCTTCAATGGATGTGAAACCACCCAACGCTATTTCAATGTCGAATCCGAAGAAGAGGAAGAAGAAGAGAGTACGACTGAAGGGCAGACTGATGACGAAGAAGTTGTGGAATTACAAGGAATGTGGGATTTCATCCTCCCACAAGAAGAAGATCAAGAAACATTTCCGGTTAGCACACAAAGCAAAAAGCAGCTTGATCCTCCCCAAAATACCCCTAAGCAGAAGGGCGCAAGCCCTGCAGCAAAAGATAAAGTCGCAACAAAAAACCGACCACTAAAGCGACTCAACCTAGCCCGGTCCAATCAGATCAAACAACTCCATCAAAAACACTAATAGTGTCGGATGAAATGGAATACAATATTATTGACGACATGAAAAAGACTAGGGTTAATATTACCCTTTACGAATTGAGAAAATTGAAACATCAACAGAAGATAATGATGAAAGAATTACATGCTGTGCCTATTACATCTTTGCCTACAGCTGTAGCTTCCCACAACATGGGAAGACCTCCAACCAACACGATCAATAAGATTGATCCAAATGACATCGCATTAATTGGAGGAAGATCAAGGTCTCACACTCCCCCTTTCCTTCTCACTTATGAAATTTTCAATAAAAATGTGCACAATTGTCTGGTAGATTCTGGTGCTTCAACGAATATTTTACCTAGATCAATATGTGCCAAGTTAAATGTTCAACCACAAATATCCGCAGTGCGCATAGTTCAGCTTGATCGATCTCAAGTCGAAGTGATTATGTGAACTTAATCAAGTAACCATAAGATTGTCATCCAACCCAAAGGTATGTCAGGTTATTGACATTCTAGTGGTTGATATCCCAGAATTATATGGCTTGATTCTTAGCAAGGATTGGTCCGAGAAACTCCATGGATACTTTTCAACCGACTGGTCACACATGTGGTTACCCTACAATGGTAAACCGAATCAAATAAAGGTTGAACGAGAGTTACACTAGAAGTACATACTAACGGAATTGGAGGTAGAAAATGAAGCAGTAGCGTATAACAACAGTATCATAGGAAATTACTCGGTAGATTCTTTTCTCGACAATTTCAATGCTCATACATCACCTTACTTAGAAAATTCAGTCTTGTCCCAAGTCGAAAATTTTTCCCAAACTGATAATTCAAAGTGTGTTAATTTTGTAGATAAACTTGTAAATACATCTTTGTTTTGGAAATTATATTTTGATGGCTCTAAATCTAACGAAGGAGCAGGAGCAGGATGCGTTCTAACTAGTCCAGAAGTAAATAAGACCATGCTTACGTGGAGACTCGAATTCGATTGCACAAACAATACAGCAGAATATGAAGCCTTGGTGCAAGGCCTATACAAAGCAATCGGGTTGAATGTCAAGTATCTTCAAGTCTTCGGAGACTCTGAGATTTTCGTCAAACAGGTACGTAATACTATTCATTGCCTATCAAGTCATTTAAAACACTATCAATCTTTAGTACAAGATCTGACTGAGCATTTCATAGCATTCAATATTTCTTCAGTCCAGAGACTCCAAAACGCAAGTGCAGACCTTTTGGCTAATGTAGCCTCTAGGCTTATTCCCTCCGAAGAGTTTAGTCCAGATAGATTCTCAATAGAATTAATCTTTAAACCATCCATCCCTGACAACATTACAAATTGGAGAGTATTCAACGACGATCCTGATATTGTAAATTTCCTCACTTCCGAAGGATCCTACTCCAATCAGATAATTGACGAAGACCATCACGATCGACAAATACAACAAAATGGCACTGATAATGCTATACCTAAATCGGTGGTTAAGTTAGAAGACTTATACGATTTGAAAAATCGGTTTAAAAGGTCTACCAATTCAAAGCTCTACAGCTCAACTCTGAACTACGAATTAGTAAACCTAGGAACCGATGATAAACCACAAAACATTAATCTAAGCATCGGCTTAGCCCCTGAAGAAAAACTAGCGTATATTCGTCTTTTGAGACAATATAAAAATATCTTTGCCTGGAATTACGATGAGCTGAAAACATACGACACTTCTATCATTCAGCACACTATTCCTATAATTGACAACGAAAAACCTGTCCAACAGAAACTGAGAAAGATCCACCCCAATTTAGAAAATCAGATAAAAACTGAGCTAAATAAGTTATTAAAAGCCAGAATAATTTTCCCTGTCAGACATTCCAAATGGGTCTCCAATATGGTACCCGTTAGAAAGAAAAACGGAGATATTAGAATCTGCATCGATTTTCGAAATCTCAACAAAGCCTGTCAAAAAGGCAATTTTCCTCTCCCACCTATGGAGCAGATATTACAGGCAGTAGCAGGCTCAGAACTGATGTCTTTCTTGGATGGATTTTCAGGATATAATCAAGTGCTGGTACATCCCGATGATCAGTTGAAAACCACATTCAGAACTAAATGGGGCACATACGGATATCGGAAGATGCCATTTGGTTTGATCAATGTCGGTGCTACATTTCAGAGGGCCATGGACATCGCATTCAAGGGTTTAGTCAATAAATCCGTAGTAATTTATTTGGATGATATAACAGTGTACTCCAAGAAGCGAAGCGACCATCTCAGAGACTTAAAACAGATCTTTCAACGATGTTTAAGGTATGGGATTTCACTTAACCCAAAGAAATCTTTTTTCACACTAAGTGAAGGGAAACTTCTAGGATTCATAGTGTCAAAATCTGGTATTCACATCGAGCCTAACAGAATCAAAGAAATTTCTGAAATATCCCTACCTCATAATAAAAAAGCCATGCAATCTTTCCTTGGTCAAATCAATTTTGTAAAGAGATTTGTCCCAGATTTTTCACGAATTGTGTCTCCTTTGCAAATTATGATTAAAAAGAATTCAAATTTTAAATGGGGTCAAGATGAACATGAAGCATTCAACCTGATCAAACAATCTATCATTAATGCTCCATCTTCAGCAACCCCGAATTTTTCAGAATCTTTTATCTTATACACATTTTCCTCAGAGAAATCATATGTTGCGATTATAACTCAAGCAAATCAAGAAAAAGCGGAAGCTCCAATCGCATTTTTTAGCTCGAATTTACAAGGTGCTGAACTCAACTATTCAGACGTGGAGAAACAGGCATATGCTGTTTTCAAAGCGGTCAAATATTTTAGACCTTTCTTACTTAAAACCCATACTAAGGTCATAGTACCATTTCCAGTGGTAAGAAATCTTCTAGTACAGAAGGATGTGGGTGAGAAAAGAGCAAATTGGATCACTGCTTTACAGGAATACGACCTTGAGATCAAGCCATCAAACATTGTAAGAGGTCAAGGCTTCTGCAAAATGTTGGCCGGAGCATCGCAGATTTCTAAAAATTCGTCTGAACAGGTACAACTGTATCAGGTAAGCCTAAACGATGCAGAATCATTATATGATGACATCATTTATTATCTTAAGAACGAATATGCTCCATCACACCTAGATCACACTAAGAAAAGAGCTCTGAGATTGAAAGCTAAACAATATCAGCTCATAAATGATGTTCTTTTTAGAAAGAATTATGATTCTGTTCTTCTTAGATGTCTTGAGAAAACTGAAGCTGAAAACGTTTTGCAGGAACTCCACGACGGACCAGCAGGCGGACACTATGTTGGAGATGATACTGCACATAAGATCTTACGTGCAGGATATTACTGGCCTACGTTGTTCAAAGACTCACACAGTTACGTAAGGAAATGTCAAGTCTGCCAAACAACTGCTGGAAGACAAAAGAAGCCGTCCCTGCCACTACAACCGGTGAACATCGAGCAACCATTCAGTCAGTGGGGCTTGGACATAATAGGTGGGATCATTCCTCACTCTTCTAAGCAACATAGATACATCCTCACGGCAACAGATTATTTTACTAAATGGGTAGAAGCAGTTCCTCTCAAGACAGCTAATTCTGAAAATATTATTGAATTCATAGATCAATTTATAATCACTAGGTTTGGATTGCCAACGGCTTTAATGTTTGATAATGCATCATACTTTTCTGGAAATGCAATGACTGAGTTTGCACTTAAAAGAGGGTTCAAATTGAAATATTCGGCCAACTATTATCCGCAAGGTAATGGGTTAGCTGAGTCAACAAATAAAAACCTAATCAGGATTATTAAAAGAACAGTTGACCAGAACAAAAGAATTGGCACAAAGCTTTGGTAAATGCTTTATGGGTAGATAGAATAACGAAGAAAGCTTCAATGGGCACTTCTCCCTTTAATTTAGTTTATGGGAAGGAAGTGGTTCTTCCAACTCATTTAGTCATCCCCTCTTTGTCTTTAGTACAATACATCGATGAAGTATCTACTTCCTCCATACAACTAAGACAAGTGGAAATAATTAAATTAGAAGAACAACGAGAACAAGCTAAGAAAACCCATGCTCATCACCAAGCGCTGATAAAATCCTCTTTTGATTCAAGCATAATGACCAGAAAATTTTTTCAGATGGGAGATTTAGTTTTGAAATGGGATAAGGCTCATGAAGAAAAGGGCAAACATACAAAATTTCAAAAGATGTGGCTTGGTCCTTTTCAGATTGTTGAAGTCATAGGTCCATCAACGTTTGTGTTGCAGGATTTAGCAGGTAGAAGGGATTCTTTGCCTGTTAATGGACAAATCCTTAAAATATATTTTCCATAGAAGATTATTCTTCTATTTTGTAGAATAGTTTTAGTTTTTCTTTTCTTTTTCATAATAAAACCAGTTGTAAATGGTTACTACAGGTATTCACGGAAAAGACACCAATTCTCTTTCAGATTTTGAGCTTTTCGCTTGTATAAATAACAAATTTTTTGAAAATCTGATCTTTATTATTGACAGATAGAGTTAAAAACTTTGGCCTAGATATGATACTAGTTTCAACTTCAAAAATTTGATGAAAGCAACCTTTAGCGAAGAAATTGTTTTATATCAGCACAATGAAAGGTATCAATAACAAAATAAGGATTCTCTGTTAAAATGTTGTTTTCAAACTCTATTATTGTCGTCCGGAGCTTTCTTAAGGAAAAACAATGACTTCCTCCCCGCTAAAGAAAATCGCAGCATTTAGAGGAACAATCCAAGAAACACTATATCTCAAAGAATAAGAGGTCTCATCACGAGCCGGCTTATCATGATCACAGATATTATAACTTGCTGACTTTGCCAATACTGTCTACCAAAACATGGCAATGACTCAAGATTGTTGCAATCAAAAGACAAGGGGTCTCATCACGAGCCAGCTTGTTCAGCAAAAGTGTAAATCAAGTGAATGACTATGTCATAATTTGGCTACCAAACCAAGACATTGTTCTTTAGAGAATAAAAAAGGAAAAAGTGTCAAAATGGGTTTTTCTTTGAAGGTTGTAGATAGCCTTAAGCAGGATAAAGGATCATTGTTGGGTAACAGGTAACCCTGTCGAGGCTATGGATGCCTGCTGGCAGCAGAGGCTCTACCTACGACAAATGAGCATATTTTAAAGCCGGCACACAGAGAAGACTTTATTTTATCTTTAAAAGTCCAAGTAATGGCTGATATAAATACAAGGACAAGCCTGAGGAAGCAAAAAATTAGAATAGAAGAAGGTTGAAACTAAATATCATTAACAGGATAAGGCATAATGTACTCTATCTGTCCATAACATAGTTTAGACTTGTGAATTTTTTTTTGTTTTAGAAGTTTTAAGATTCAATAGAAAAGCAGAGATAACTGGTTCTTCCCAGTGAATCACCATTGTTGTGGCCACCAACAACCCCCCTCTTTGTTTAGTATTAGCAATAACACTAAGCAAATGGGGACCCTTAATAAAAAATTCAAAAACATTTTATAAAACTTTTTGTATTATACTCCTTAAAAATATGTCGCATCGCGCGAAGAAGATAAACATTTCTTTACGAGCGTAATAAAAAACTGCAGAAAAAGCGATGCGAAATCCATCGCATCACATGCATTAAGAAGCGCTCTTAAATGAAGATCTTAAGAAATCTCCGACGGCCGATATGCGACGTCGCATATCGCAATATCGCATAAGCAGCACACTATGATTTAACGACTCGTCGTGATCCACGATCTGCGATCTGCGATAGCCTGATCTGAAAAAATTTGCGATGACACATCTAGGTAATGCGATGACGCGATGCTGCTATCGTCCATCGCAAATTTCCTTGGCTCAACATTCAAGAAAAGCTGTCTATAAACCAAAATTAGGCATGCGCCTTAAAGGAAAATAATGAACATATACCAAAGTGTCAGTAAAGGACAGTTGTGTGTTTTTCGAAAAGACAGTTCACGATGGGTGTCATGATTTTATACATTCATAGAGGTTATAGCTTTCGTATCAGTATTTATTATCATTACTCTTTTCCTTTGCGTGAACTGCAGGAATGAAAAACAGGAAACAATATGAAGCAATGAGCAGGAAACATCTAAGGAAAAGCGGAAAGCGTCAATGCTCGGAGAATAGAGAAGAGATGCCTTCATAAACAGATGCCGCGTGCAGCAGAAACGCAGATTCCAGAGTATCACTGAACAGATGCTGATATCAATAGGCCATTCAACACTCAGAGTCAAAAGCTCACAAAAGCAGCATGTTTACGGAAAACCTGAAAGCTTATGCTCGGTAAAGGAAAAAGGCGCTAAAGAAGGAAAATGCACCAGAAAAGCCCAGATCAAAGAACAGAGGAAGTTTTCGATGCGCGATTAGCGCCTAGCGCTAATCGCGCATCACTAAGAAAATTGTTCAGAAAGCAAAGCCCCTAACTTGCTTAGTCATTCGCAAGTCTGGAAACCGAAATAGCAAAAGCAGAAGCAGTTTGAGGGAAATTTGGTTTGTTGCCAAGTATATACGCAGTAAATTCGCCCAACCAGAAGATGATTCTCAAAAATATCTTCTAGTGTACTAAAAAGTGGTGCCAGCGCTTGCCATTTCTATTTTCGTAGCTCAAACAAAAGTAGAAGACGACCAACCAACTCTTCCCAGGCAAATGTTGCATGCTCGCAGCACTAAGGAGCAAATACAGAAATAGTTAGGACTTTAGATTCAGTTTTTAGAAATAGTTTTGCTTTAGAAGAAGGGCGGTCATTTAAACCGTATCCAAAATTTATGTAATTAAGTTATTTAGTTAGCAGTATTTAAACCCTTCTCATGCATTTGGAGAAGGGTCCAGAAATTTGTCAAAAACTTGTCCTCAGAACATGCACTTTTGCACCCTCAGAGGGGGTTTTGATGAATGGATGGATCAAGGTTTATTAATGTTTGCATTTGATATCTGCTACTGATGTTGCACTTATGTACTCTTAGTAGATGTTAGAGCAAGGAGAGATAAATCATTGTTGCTTGAAGCTTATGAGTAGATCCAGTCATAAATGGTACTTTTATCTCTTGGCCATTTCTGCTTATATTCTTAAAGTGATATACAGTTTTTAGTTGTTTATATGTTATTGCATGAATGTGTGAGTTACCATTTGGCACTTTTGTATGGTGGAGCCATTTATTTATGTCTGATATATGAATAACTTATTATGCGATATGTTGTTCACAACTGTTTTGCCTAACTTTTTATGCAAAGTAGTTCATCTTAATTTATTTCTATTCTTATGATAGCTGAATGATCTTTATTACCAGTTATTGTCTGAAATCTTTTTAGATCGCATAATAGAAGAAATACACCCCGGGTTAGCATAGATTAGATGTGTTGTTTTTCATTAGATTACAATAGCATAAAGTTAGTTTACAAGTTTGAATTAGATTAGCTTTAAGTATTCTTAGATCAGCAACATCCAATTCTGCACACACACACCCTTAGATTGGGAAACTGGTCCCATTATCCCTAGTCGGACCCGCTATACCAAATGGATAAGGAGCTGCCAACCAAGGTCCAGATCGGGTGGGTATCCCCCTTGTTGTCGACCCGATTTTCGGGGCTTCAACAGAAGTGCCAATGCATCAGGGGCATCTCACGCCGCTGATGGTATCATTGGAACCCTTTCAAATCCTTCGCCATATACTCAGCAAAGTTATGGCTATCTGCGGTGGGGGCACCAGTTCCTCTAACACTAACGCCCCTCCTGCTAGCAACATGTTTTCAGGGCCCCAACTTGTCTACCAAATTGTTTCTCCTCCTTATGCACAACCGAGCACTCCAACCCCTCAAGCATTAGCGTCGCACCCTCCCATGCATCCTCAGCCCCAGTAGCCATCACCCCCTCAAGGTCAAGTGTTTGCACAACAAAGTGTGACAAATCCCCAAAATTATAAGAAAAAGAATAAGGGGAATGGTAACAATGGTAACCAGGGTAATCAAGGTAACCAACCTAGTGAACCCCAAGGGAACCAACCTAACACCAACAACCAGCACTAGGATAGTCAACCCAAGCAGAACAAGGTTATTAGTACGAACAAGCCTTGTGCATGTTGCGGTGTACATGGAAATTATACACATGAGTGTCCTCTCTTACCCCAAATGCGCCAACTGTGGGAAACTCAAGCAGCTTCTAGAGGTCAACAATCACCTCAGAATCCTGCGCCATCTGAACTAACAGTGCTCACAAATTATTTCCCTCAACAAGGATTTATTGTTGCTCAACCTCAGCTAGGTCAAGTAGCCATCCCCCCAACCTTTTGGTCCTGGTGACTACCATATCCTTATGATGAATTTTGATGAGGTTAATCCCTTCGATATCAACTTGCAAACTCGGTCACATCAATATGACAAGCCATTGACTTTTTCTGCCACTAAGTCCAAAACCAAAGCATCTGTTGAGACTCTTACAAAACCAAATGGTCTATTACAGATCCCTCAACCTAAAGTTGAGGCCATTCCCAAGATCCCAAAGGTATCATTACGTTGTAACGCAGATTCTAACTAAGCTTCCCATACATACAATATAGTAGATGACTTGGTGCAATCACCTACTGCCATGTCGATGCTGGAAGTAATCTAGTCGCGCCCATCCCAAAAGAAAGCTCTACTAACTACTTTGGGTGCAGCAGATCTTTCTGATGATTGTTTGCTTGTCTTACCAGTTGATACATTAGAACATCCCCCATTGCCTTCATCCATTGTTTTCCAAATACCAGTCTGAGTTCGTAATTCCATCATCTCCTGATGCATTATTGACAAAGGTGCATCCACCTTTGTTATGTCCACTTCCATTTGGAAACAACTTAAGTCACCTGAGTTGTCCCCCTCCACCATCACTTTGCGTGCTTGGGACAGACACCTCCCAGCCTCTTGGCATATACTGCAAACTGTCCAGTGACTCTTACGAGCAAGATTGTCCATGTAGACATCGAGGTTATTGATGCCCCTTTAGATTACAACATTCTCTTAGGTCGTAGTTACACATATACCATGTCAGCCATTGCATCTACGATTTTCCGCAAGATATGCTTCCCCCATGAAGGGAAGATCATTACCATCGATCAATTGACTTACTACGAGTCGACATCTGTGACCTCCCTCGAGTCCATTATCTCGTCAGTGTCAGATAAGCAGTCTTCAACTCCTCTTAATAGTGTTTCACCGAAGTATATAAATATTCCTCATTGTTGGATGCTTTCCTTGGTCCTCCTCCTCTCATCTCAGAGCCTAACTCTTTGAGTGTTTTCATGTTACGAGCATCATGGGTTGCCCTTAAGCAGTCTGGTACATCTGATCCGTAACCAACTCCCCAGGACCCTGCGATTACCATCCCATACGAGCCATCCGGATCCACCCCCTAGTTTCTTCTCCGTTTATGGTTGCCTCTCCTATGTTCCCACCAGAAAATGTTCCTCTAGGTCTCAACCATCCAGGAGCTATTCCACCAAGACACCTTGCAGGCCAGATACCTTTCCTATTTCCCCCTCTGGGAATATTTTTTGCCCTGTCATGGCTTCTTTGGTCCATCCTAACATGACTTTGGGGATCCCATTATGGTACATTGATCCACCTGCAAGCATTCCACCTAACCAGCTAAGACCTTATCATGCTTTGACCCTAGTTCAACCAGTTTCTATGACCCTTGTCGTTACTTCAGTTCCGTCACAACCTCAACAGGAACCCACTCCTATTGTGAAAACATCTGGACAGGGGGAAAAATCTAAAAGGAAAGAACCAAAGGACAAGGCTCCTCGAGCTACTCCAGCCCCCAAGGCCCCAAATCCATCACCTTCGTGTGCTTTGTGTAAAGTTGTTGGGCATGCCACCAATAATTGTCTTGAGCTTCCTCATCTCAAACCTTTAGTTCATGAAATGTTCCCTGAGTCAAATATCCTTGACTTCCATGTTAACTTACCGAGTCCACCGAAGAAACTCATAACGTTATGCACAAATCACCCTTGTGCCTTGTGTGATTGTCATGGTCACTATTCCCATTGTTTCCCTCGTCTCAATTAATTTTTCGATTGCCTTGAAGGCTTCATGAATACGATACCCCTTGCAGTGGAACACCTACTCCTCTACCTGTGGATTCTGGTACCACTAGTAAACCAGAACAAGGGGACTCTAGTCCCACCATCGTGATCCCTCCCCCCAATATCAAGATGACAAACTCCACGGGCCATATCCTTTACCTGTTGTCATCCTTGATTTCCTTGTAGGCAAGCCTTTTTGAGGTTTCTGTACATGCTTCTATCAAACCTCTTTCGATAGAATCCCAGCTCTCAACATACATAGATCCTCCATCTACTAGCTCATCGTCTACCATTCTAGATGATGTGTATGTGAACCTTGTCTCTTAGATTGATGCACTAGGTATCGTCGCTGCATCATGTAGTCAGTCTTCCTCCCATCCGCCCATCATCTAGTCTGATGAGGACATCATGGAAGCTATATCTACCCCTAAATACCCTTGGACTTAGGCAAAGGGGCATATTTTTGGAGGATTCTGAAGGCCATTTATTTCCTAATTCTCCCAGTGCATTGTACCTCAAGAAATGTCACTCATAGCACATCCCTTTGGTTTGTGTGTCTTTATTTCTACCATGAAGTTAGGTAGATTGCATCATCTCATCCATTTTCTTTTGCACCTTTCATATGGATCTGTCATCCACACCGTATATCAGTCATGCCAACAGTGCGAGTCGCTTCTCCCATAATCTAGCCTCAGCAGCCTGGGCCATTTTTACCCCCTTGCATACGTTAGTCCGTTCGAACAGCGTGTGCATTGGATCTACCACCAATAATTAGGCCGAATATGATGTAGTGATAGGTTTTTTAGTCGATGCCCTTTCTCATCGCATCATTCATCTTCATGTTCATTTAGATTCCTTGCTACTTGTCATGCAATTGAATACTGTGTATCATGTGCATAACCAAATCCTATTTAGAAAATATCTATGAGTTAAGTTGTTAGTACGTGAGTTTGAAACCATTACTTTCAGTCAAGTACCTAAACCCAAAATAACTATGTAGATACCATTGCAAATAACATTTGAGATTGGCATTTATCACATGTATACCAGAGAATACAACCATAAACAAAACATATGGCAAACCATCATCGTCATATCAAAATGCATAATCATATTATGTATCATATAAGTGTTTGGAGCCCCATAGCTCTAAATAAATAAGACATGCCCATATCATGTTACAAAAATCAACACCAAAGGGACCCACATGTACCCACATCTAGTCATTGTCTGGCGGATCTCACACTAAGGGCTCTACTCAACCACTGCACCTATTCTCTGAGGCCCAAATTGGACCCTTCCTTTCCATATACATGATGATGCCTCTCACAAAGCCATAGGAGCAACTCTAGGCCAGATAGATGACAAGCTACCTTATGCCATTTACTTCATGAGTAAGAATCTGTCAAAAGCTGAGCTGAACTACACAATGACTGATAAGGAGCTCCTAGTTGTTGTGCATTCATTGAACAAATTTAAGCATTACATTACAGGTTACCAAACATTTGTACATACTGACCATGCTGCAATTAAATACTTGATAAATAAACATGATGTAAATGCCTAGATTATTAGATGGTTACTTTTATTGCAATAATTTGATTTAACTATTATTGATAAACCTGGAAAGGAGAATGTTGTTGCATATTTTTTATCCAGATTGACTTTGTTTGTAGGGGAGGAAGGAATGGTTGATGATCATTTACTGGATGAACACTTATTCACCATTTTAGTTCTATCTCCATGGTTTTCTAACATAGCAAATTACTTGGTGTCTGCACAGTTTCCACCAAATTTGTCCTCCAAGGGAAAGAGCCAGATTGTGAGGAAGAGCGCCCCATTCACTTGGATTGGGGGCAACCTCTTCAAACTAGGCACAGATCAAATTCTGAGATGATGTGTTAGGGAGGATGAATTCTTTGACATCATTCTAACCTATCATGATGGGTCTTGTGGAGGTCACTTTGCAACCAAAAGGACATCATTCAAAGTGCTACAAGTTGGTTATTACTGGCCCACTCTTCACCAAGATATGAGGAGGTATATTAGTAGTGTGATCGGTGCCAAAGGATGGGGAAACCTACACCAAGGGATGAAATTCCTCTGCAACCTCAAGTGACTTTTGAGCCATTTGAAAAGTGGGGCATGGATTTCATTGGACCCATTGACCCTCCATCGAGGCAAAAGCAGTACATCATTGTGTGCACTGACTATTTAACCAAGTGGGCTGAAGCCAAGGCCATCAAAGCAACAACATAAGAGAAAGTCACTGAGTTCTTAAGGGAAAATGTATTTTATAAGTTTGTTTACCCTAGAGAACTGATCACTGATGACAGGGGGTTTTAACAAGAGAGAACCCACAAACATAGTAAGAATTCATCAGCAACCTCCTATAGTATAAATATTCACAAGGCACAATTGGATGGGTTTCTTTGAAAGAATGAGAGGATATGATGATGAGGTGGTCAGAGAATTTTCTCTCTCACTCATACCCCTCACTAGGACCCATGCCACTGCTGTGGTGAAAGGCCTATCAGTAGAAATCACCCCTGAAGTTATAAGCAGAATCACCACACTCTCTTTAGGGTTACCTTGGAGAAAATAAGATAAGGGTAACACCACCTTGCAAAGAAGAAATTCTTTTTTGAAGGGGAGGAAGAAATGGAAAAAAAAAATGGGGTCAAAAGGGAAAGAATTCTGTACCCTTGGAATGAAGTTAGTTACCACCTAATTAAATATATATCATGTGAAGGGAGATATAGTGTGGTGTATGGATACCATTTCAGACTTCTCCAAGAACTGATATTTTGAGCAAACACACCTCCTAAAAATAGACTAAGTATACCCTACTTTATTCTTCAATCAATGATAGATATGAGCATCAAAGTGCAGGAGGGAAAACATCAACAACTAGCTCATCATGGGTTGATCAAACTTATCCTAGAAGATGCTCTACAAAACCTAAGACTCCCTATTACATGGACAACTTTCAGAGACATGTAGGCAGAGGGAGTGTTGGGGCCTCGAAAATCACTGCAACAACATTGGGGGATGACCACCCAGTCCGGACCTTAATTCAGCTCCTTCTCCATTTGGAATGGTGGCTCCGACTGGGGATAATGGGACCAGTTTCCTAGTAATGAATAAAAGGGGTGGATGAACGATTGATTATCTAATCTAACGATAGGTGAATAACTTAATATATCATTAAAAATAAAAGAACTACTACTAATCTCGGGAACTATTATTCTTTGAAATGTAGCGCTTGATGATCTTTGTCTATTGACAGGCATATAGATGACTCTATCTAATAAACCTAGACATTTATTCATTCAATGGTTACTTTGTTTAAATAGTTAAACAAAGTGATTAACACAATATTGCTACACTTATCATTTATATTATCGATACATATACGATCAAAAGAAAAGCATACTGTAAACATCCAATAGTGGAAGGAATAAAGAATGCTGTTAAAAACACATGCATATATTCGATAATAGCAAAAGCAATCAAATGACAATTCATATAAAAATAATGAACTCAGACACAGATGATAGTACCATATGAGCTGCTAATCACTCCCAATATCAATCGCTATTTGAAATTCTTCTTCCGACTCAGAAATACTTTCAAACAAAGACAGTAGTGCACATCCGCATAAAAGCTTCTTTGTCAAAATCAGAATGATTGGCCCAGTTTTATAAAAGAATATGCCTGAAGTACAGTAGTGCAACTTCAGGTTTTAAGTCATATACAAAAATTACGACCCTTTCTAAATACATGAAAGGGTCTATAAATACTTAATTAAGCTAACTACCTATGAAACTAAAATCCTACTTAATTGGTATCATTTGATTCTGAATATCTCCTTCACGACAATCTGGCAGTCGGCGGTATGAATCATCACTTAGGTTGTTTGCCTTTAAACCTGAGTTGGCATATCGCAAGCATTAGCTCCACTTCTGGTGGTCTGTTGAGATGAGAATTGAGTTGGGCAGCATAGGTGGCATCCTGTATATCGGGAATGATATACCCGATTGCATCTGTGAGGCATTTTAGGGCGGCTCTCTGGCTGTATGGTTTGACTAAGAAGAACCAATAGGTGTCCCATGTCAAACTGTTAATTCCTGCATTAATCTTCCATTTTTCTCTAGTTCCGGATAACATGACTGCTCCAATGTTTTAGCCGCTGTCAATTTACCTGGAGTACATTGAGAAATCATATTAGACAAGTAGAGAGTATTATTAACCAATTCAACCAAATTACTTGTGGTTAATTTGCATCTTGAAATTGCTCTCTCTGCTTTCATTAACTGGGACTGCCATTCCGTAAATAATATCTCCTTATGTGATTCTAGGATTTTTGATAAATTAGCCACCTGTCCCTGATTGGTGTCTTGCCACTCAAGAAAATTAGTTAGTGTTTCATCGGCTTGATCCAAGTCTGTTCTAGCTTTTTCCGATTTTTCACTTATTGATGTCGTCAAATCGCATAAAGGTTCTGCCTGGGCGATTTGTTGACATAAAAGCTTTATCTGTGTTATCAATGCCTTGTTTATCTATAATGCCTCTGCTTTGAATTCAGCTAGCTGTGGAAGATTCTTTGTTTTTTCTAGCTGGGCTGATAGTTGAGCAATTTGCTCATCTTTCGACTTCAGCATTTGTTCATTCACTGGTTTTAGTTGTGCCAATACCTCAGACAACTCTTTCTGCTTTTGAACTGCACTGTAATCAATCCTCTGTTTCTCTTCCTGCAATTGTTTAGTCAATTGATTATTTATTTGTTGTTGTGTAAACAATTTTCGTTCTGCTTGCTCTGCCTTCTGTTGTGCCTCCGATAGTTGTGCTTGTAGTGAAAAGATCTCCTGGTCTTTTCTTTTAATAAATTACTCACCTCTGATGCCTTGTGTATTGTAGCTGCCGAATAGGCTCTAGCATATTGGGATAGTTTTGTTAGGTCATCAGAGGGATCAAATTCCTCTTTCCAAACCACATTGCCCGTCACTATTTGTTCAGGGAATAGGGAAGGTTAATCAGTCCTTCTCCTTTTCTGTTGTCGTTTTACCACAGCCTTGTGTCTTAGGCTGTAAAAGACATCTAAGGGAGGAATTTCTTCTACTTGCAAAATAATCTGATCGGAGGGATCCTTAGGGATTATCTCTACTTCTTTAGAACTGGGTAGGCCGCTGGTTCCACTTGGAACCTATTTTGAAGTTGTCTCCTGTGAGGCAGCCGCTTTTGATGTTTCGGCTTCCTTCGAGCACTCAAGATTGCTGATGATTGAGTCAAATTGCTGCCATTCCTGGAGCAATTTCGGGTCAATCTGGGCATCTACATTCACCTCTATGTTTCTTTGTTCCTACTCTTTCATCTGGGTTTCCTCTTGTTTTTTCATATGCACTTCCTCCTGTTATTTTGATGTAACAGGAGGTTCCTTAGTGAGTTGCTGCTCAGGCTCGCTTGATTCTGTCGTTGGGGTTGTTGCTAACAGATCTAGAGGCAGAGTTTGCAACCTATGTTCTCTAAGTCTGTTGAATTCAACTAACCCGTCATCTTTATATTCCATTCTGGCCAGCGATTTAACTTGGGACATTGACTCGGCTGAGGAGAACAGGTCATCGAACTTATCTTCTTTATGATCAAACTTTGTCAATTTTTCCTGTTCAAGTGCATTATAGGCAACTTTGTTTGGATCAAATCGCCTATTAGGAAGAGTTGCTAGACTTAATGCCTTCATTTTTTCAGCTTCTTTCTCTGCATGTTTAAAGTCATGCAGAGCGTAGACACCGCATCTTAGAGGAAAAGAGGGCCAAACCTGCTTCTTATTTTTCTTTAGAGTTTGTGTAACTCCTTCGGACATAATCTGATAGGCTATCTCCCTAGCCAACAGTTTATCAGGTACGTACAAAGGGAGGACATGAGGTTTGGCTTGGCTACCGAAAATTCTTATATAAGTAAATTTTTCCTCTCCGAACCATCTTCCTATGGATGTCAAATCAACCCCTACTTGGTAGGAAATCTTAGGAGCAGGTTTATCAAAAATAGAGTAGTGAATGGGTAACATAAAACCATTGCAGACTTGATATAAATGGTGCTTATAGTAAGTTTTCCACAACTTCAGATGGTATATATGAATGGGCATGGGGTCTTGTGGAGTCCACCTCCATCCAAGCACAGGAAATTCAGAATTAAAACACAGGGTGTCCAAGATATAAGCACTATAGTAGAATGGGGGAATAAACCTTTCAGTGATGCGGGTTTTGCTTCTAAAATCAAGAACTATGGTTGCTAGCTTATTTGACAGTACAGTTGCCCAATCCATTATTTCACTATTACATGCTGCCTACATCAAAGGAACCATTTCTATAGTGAAATATGCGGAATCGTGTAACCCCCACAATCTACACATCATTATCCCAGCATAACAATAAGGAGAACATAGAGAATCAACAGAGTACTTACCCAAAGACTCATGCTTGTGTTTTGCTGGATTTTGCCTCCAATCCTGAAAGGGTTCGGATTCAATTTCGTTCTCTTCTCTGAATTTCTCCAGGAATGCCTTGTTGTACTTCTTCTCTGGTGCAGGCAAATGATACATTTGCCTCAAATCATTAGGTTGAAATGAGCCGAAGATTCTCCCATCCATGGTGCAAAAGGTTCTATCTGTAATTGGGATTTCTTCAATTGCCCACCTTACTACATCCATATATGGGAGAATTTGTTCCCGGGCCGCTATCCGATGAAGGAAAGAGTCGGCTGAATCCTTTAGAGTAGCATCAGATTTTCGAGTGGTATCTACTGTAGCTTGTACTATTGTCACCTCGGGTTCTTCGGCTTCAATCAAATTATAGGTACTTTGCCAAGTAGTTTTACCGAGTCCTAGAGATGTAGTGTCGGATATCAATCCTTTTCTTTTAGTTCCTGGATCAGCGATGAGTTGTCCTGTGGCTGGCGAAGCGGAGGCTATTGCAGTTTTCTTAGACTTCTTCCCCATTCTGCTTGAATCTACTGCTTCGGAAGAGCTCTGCACAAGATTGAAAATGAACGTAATACATAGAATTAGTAGCGCAAACCAATTATGAGCGAGATATATTAATCAATGCATGATGAAGGATTAACTTAAAGTGGCTGCGGATACAATCTGTGAAAAGATTTTTTAAACTTACTATTCCATTAAATGGTCGTTAAAACCTGTCAATCCTTTAAATGCCCATCATATCGTTTATTGGCCAAATGATTCGTTTAAGCGTGTCTTGGATGTTTTGGCAGTTGAGCGCAGGTGAATTGCTGTTAGGAAGATAATGCCTTTAATACTAATTAACCGTAATATCCCTGCTTTATCAATTTTTTGAAATTCGCGCTTTTAGCTTTATCGCAATCGACTGTCGGGGGAAAACTTAAATTGTTATATTGGTTCCTTTTGGAATCCCTGATTGCCGATAGCGATATCGCCAATTCGCATCGGGAGTATTAACTGAGAACTTTGAAAAGCATGCATTGTACATCTCCGATCGCCGATAGCAATATCACATCGCATCGGAGTGAAATGGACTTTATCGCATCGCATCAGAGCGCAAGGGACTTTTGTTATGATAACTCGTTATTGCCGATATCTGATAGCCTTTTGCGTGTTGTCGCATCGGAGAAAACCAATGGGTCTTTAAGTTATGCCTCCTTTGTCATTGCGACATGTGATCTGGCGATCGCTTTATCGCAATGATAAAAGATTACTCATTTATATATTATAAGACCAATTAATTGGTTTACCAAAAAGGTTTTGTAATGTTTTTATTTTGTTTTTTGGATCTTTTTGAATAATACTAAGTTGATACCAATTAAAATAAAAAGGGGCCCATTTCATATTATAGTTTTGAGAATAAATTTGATATGAAATGGGGGGTTGTTGTAGAGCACAACAGGGAGCAATTCAAGCACTTGATTATGAAAAAATCCCCACTGCTAGTGATAGGGATGAAGAAACAGAGGGAGAAAATGAATAGGAAATAGAGGAGGAAAAATATGAAGAAAAGGAGGAGGAAAATGAAGAAGAGACAAAAGAAGAAACAAAAGCAAAGTCAGACGAGCAGAGTGAGGAACTAGAGGAAGAGGAGAAAGAGAAGGACAAGGATGAAAAGGAGAATGGAAAAGAGGAAACATAAGGGAGGGAAGAACAGAGGTCTACAGTTCAAGGGAAAGAAGGGGAAGAATCACCAAGGGTATCACCATAACCCACTTAGAAAGAGGTATCAACTACTCTTACTACCCTAAGTACACCTATCAAGTCAAAAGGGAAGAGACAAAGACAAACCCCATTGTACTTTAGGACAAGAAAAAGCACAAGGATCAGGCAAGGGAGACCTCAAACACCCACCAAAATTTATATTTTCATTAAAGACTCACCAAAGCAACAAGAAAAGGTATCTCCTCTTGAGAAAAACAAGGAGAAGGATCATCAGGACAAGCCTCTCCCAAATCTCACATCACTTATGTTAGGAGGCATGTCACAAGTTCTGCCTCATCAAAGGGAAAAGGTCTCCTACAAGAGACACAGAAAGACCTACAGGAAGCAGAGGCCATCCTACAGGAAACTTTGCTAAACCTATAGGAAACTCAGAAAATGGACCAAGAAGGTATCACTCAGTAAGAAACAAAAAAGGAAGACCCAAATCTAAAGGAACCTAGTCCACAAACCAATCTCGACTCTTACTACAAGTTCATTGAAGGGGCTAGGGTCATCCCATAGAAGTTTTCCATCCCCTTATTCTTTTAGCTCAAGAAAGAAAGGGCAAGGACACATAGGTGGATGCAAATTGCCAAATCAAAAGGAGCGGAGGATGTACGACGAGGAGACATTGAAGGAGATGGGTAGAGAACTGAGCGGCATAAGGGATAGAGAGGCAATAATGAAAGCTCCGTTGGAGGTAGAGAATGCATGGCTAAGGGGAAAACTACAAGAAAGGGAAATTCAGTTGAAAGCTATGGCCATTTTGTCATTAGAGGCAATCTAGTGCAAGTTGCCAGCAAAGTCTTATGCCTTGTATCTCAATGAACAATAGCTACAATTCCAAATTAAGACTTTAGCACAGAGAGGCACTATGATGTTCCAAGACTATAAACAATTCATTGATCTCTATGATCAAAGAACCTTGTAAGATAGAGAAAAAATGTATGAGTTTTACCTACACAACTTACCCTTGATAGATTTGAATGTGTGGGACCCAGATTCAAAACTAGGGGACTTGCAATTGATGATGTTAAAATTGGCAACTAGGGCCAAACTCCATGTGGGTCACCTTATTCATGGCTAATAATATTTTTCCTATATTCCTCTTGTCGAGAGGTGTAGGATTGATCTAAAGATCATCCAATTCCGATAAGTATTTATGGAGATATGAATTTATTTTGATTATGGACAAATTTTCAAAGT
Source organism: Pinus tabuliformis (assembly GCA_031772625.1). Classification (NCBI taxonomy): domain Eukaryota; kingdom Viridiplantae; phylum Streptophyta; class Pinopsida; order Pinales; family Pinaceae; genus Pinus; species Pinus tabuliformis. Next base: position 1,118,928,645 of record CM062819.1, read on the forward strand.
CGGCCAGCAACGTATGTAGGCTTAGAAGCCCAACAGACACATATATTCATCTTCAACGTTTGCATATAAATACAGGATTCCTCCTCCTCATTTGGACATTGACTTCTCATCATCTCTCTCTCTCTCCTATGCAGAAAGACTCTCTCTCTCTCACTTGTGGAAAAGGATGAAAATTTCTAGGGTTACAAGTTGCATGAAGGTACTTTTACTAGTGTTGACTAGTGTGGACTCCTCTTTGATTGTGATTTTGGTGTGGCTGATCCTCCTTGGAAAGACGCAATTTTTGGCACAGAAATCGAGGTGATATGACCTCTGGTTTGACCGATATTAACTGCCCTAGTTTAGTCCTGTAAGTTGACTTTAGAAATTTGCAAATCGACTGAACTTTTGGGGTTGTTCTAGGGCTGATTCTTCAAGTTGTTCAAGGGAAAGTTGACTGGAAATTGACCAAGGATATTGGAGGTCAATTTCAACTCGTTTGACCAAGTTTGACATTGCTAATCTAGGGTTTGCTGCTGTTGATATAAATCAGACTTTTGTACTATTTCTCTCTGTTGAATTATTAAAGATAAAAGAAGATTTGATCAAAGGGTTTCCCCATATTGGGGTTTGTCCCTGGCTAGCCATCACATCTTGTGTCTCTTGTCTTGGCTTGTTTTCTATTGATCGTTTAAATGTTCTAACTGCACTTTACTTAATGTACATGTTGGATAATAATAAGAAAATTAAGTAAACTGCTCTAAGCATAGAACATACCATAGTTTAACAAGGGATCAGAGCTGAGGTGAAGACAAAGTCCAAGCAAGAAGAAATCACCGAAGAGAAGGTTGGAAAGGCTATCTAAAAGAAACCATGGGGTCCTCAACGCACTTCCCTACTGAAGACAAACTCCGTGAGAAGTCTGACTACCATGGATGGAAGATGTCTTTTGATCTAATATTAGAAGAACAGGAAGTGTTGGACCATGTGAGAGGTGGAATTGTTGAACCTCCAGCAAATGCATCTGCTGTTGCTAGGAAAAAATGGAACAAGGGGGAAGTAAAAGCAAGGAAGATCATTCAGGACTCTATTGATAAGTGCTTGGTGGCCTATGTTTCCGACCTGAACACCTCCAAGGACATCTATGATAGGCTGGTGAGTTTATTTAAAGTTAATGATGCTAATCAAGTCTTGTTTCTTAGAAATAAGCTGAAGGAAATTAAGAACGGAAACGATGAGAGTATGCAAGCATATTTCTTAAGGATCACTGAGATCAAGAATGATATCCTATCCATTGGGGAAGTAATTCCTGATAGGGAAATGAAACTCACAACTCTTGGAGGATTACCATCCGAATGGTACGTATTCAGGACTACTCTTCTCATCAATAACGTAATTCCTGGATTTGAGGAATTAATGGTGAGATGCATTCAAGAAGAAACAAGGATGGAAGAGCGAGATACCTAAAGGCCATCTCGCTGCCTTTTCTTCTCATGCTAAGAGAAGAAACAATTCCGGGGCTAAATTCAAAGGAAAGGTAGGACCAAAGGGTGGAAGGAAAGAATGATGTTAAAATTGCAATAAAATGGGTCACTATGCAAGGGAGTGCCCTAATAAAAAGGACTCATGATCCGGATTTAAGCAGGAAAGCAATAGATTACAGAGATAACCATAAATACAGAGAGGCGATAGCCATAAAAATAGAGATGCAGCGGAAATAATACTTCATTTCATTAATGGAGAATATTGAAATATGCTTACAAATAGAAATAAACCAGCTAGGGCGATGATAGCTTATCTCTGAGAAGAGATGTGTCGGCTACATGCCTCTGAACTGTTTCCAACTGTGTTACAATGAGGCTTGAGGGCCTATTTATTGTTGAGAAACAATGGAAAACCCTTCACATTCCAAAACCTAACCCTAGAATATGAAACGCCAAATTGTGGGCCCCGTTTTTGGGTAAGTTGGTACATCAACTTCCCGGGGTCGCGAATTGGTCGTACTATCTCCGTTTGACGCGCATGATAGCCCGTTGGAAAGATCTCTCCAAGGACTACGACGGAAAAGACGATTTTTATCAGAAAAGTCGCTGCGGTGGATTTCCCAAAAAACGTCGTTTAGGGCCTCAAAACGGCTCCGGAAGTTTAGGACCCGAAAAAATGCTAAAAATAGTAAACTATGCTATAATTAAGGAAACTGAAAAACTAAAAGAGACAGTTGTGGGGGTCCAAATGGGATAGGTGGGTGGCCACCAACATCCACCTGGATCATTCCTCCCCCCTTAGGAAGCAATGGTCCCCATTGTGTTGAGTTCCTCCTTGAGATGAGGAAGCTTCTGCTGAGCTGGGTCTCTGGTGAGCTGTTTTGCAATCTCTGATGTGTCCAAAAATGGTGGGGAGCATGGTCGGCGACGGTCCACATTGAACACTCGGTGCAAGCGAAGGAATGGAGGAATCCTGTGCTTCAAAGCATTGTTTCCCGTAGCCTTGTTACTGGTGTAAGGACCATGTCGAAGTGGTCTGAGTTTCTGATGGGTTCTGGTAAGGCGCTCCCTCTGAAAATGTAACCAAACTTTGTCGTCCACCTGAAACTTGTGTGGTACCCCTCTGGGTAAGGAGAAGTTATTCCTATGTTCTGTCATGACTGTATCCCTCTGTTGCTGCTACTGTGTGGAGGAACCCTTCGCGGGGTCATGGATGTAGCAACGATCTTCCCTTACTTTGGGAGCAAACCAGACAGAAAATAAATTTCCTAGTCTGTGAGATGAGCTTGCTGCCTTTCTTGGCAGTAATCAAAGAGGTGGCAGTAGGTGGGGCTACCTCCGGTATCCTGTATAATCAATTATCCAAAGAAATGATGACAGCGCGAGGCCTTGACTCATACACAGCATGTCGCCTCCACAAGTATGGCTGGCCTAATAGTACATCACAAACATCCAGAGGTGTAACATCACACAATACCTCGTCTGTGAAGGGCTTGATGCTATAGGGAAGGCGGCACTGCTCGCGAACTTTGAGATCTCGTCCTTCGTGAAGCCAACCAATACTGTACGGCTATGGGTGTGGTGTAGTTGGTAGGCCCAACTGCTTCACGACCTCTGCTGAAATGAGGTTCTTTTGGCTACCACTGTCGACAATGAATTGCAGCGGCGAACCCTTCACCCACATCTGTGAGTAGAAAAGACGTTTGCCCTCCTCTGGATCTTCGGGCTCATTTTTCTGGATCTTGGCAGTAGCAACAGTGGCACTGGGATCCGCATCAATGATTTTCTTCCCTTTGTCATTCCCCTTGTCGGGTTCTGACTCAGAGTTGGAACATGCATCTGATTCGGAATCCTTCAACTCGGCCACCAGCGACTGCTTGGTCCGACACTCACTTGTGTTATGAGTGGGACTCTTATGGAACTCACACCACTTTCCTGTGTCCTTCTTCGGCTTCATGGTGTTGTTCTTTTCTAACGGGTTGTCTTGGGTCACCTCGCCTTGGCTTTGTCCTTTGGGCTTTGGATTTGCAAATCCAAAGTCTCGCTTCTTCTGTTTGAACTTTTGCTCGATTTTGACAGTGTATCGGTATGCTGTGCCGAGTGAGGAGATGTTCAAGAACTCCATCTCTTCCTGGATGTATCTGTGTAGGCAGCCGCGGTATTTGAGTACCAGATGCAACTCAGAATCTTTGATACCCAATTGTGTGCGAAGGGTATGAAAAATGTTTGTGAACTCCGGCACATCTTGGTCTCATCCCTGCTGCAGTGTGGTCCATTTGATGTATTTGTCCTCATAGCTTTTGACAGGGTATTACTACTCCTTGATGGCATCCCGGAAGTCGTTCCAAGTGGGTGCGGCTGAAAACAGTGAGCCTGTACTTTCATCCTTCCGTTCGCAGTAGGTTTCCCACCAGTCCTTGACGTGGGGGGTTGCTTTCAGAAGAGCGAAAACAATCTTTTCCCGACTTGAAAATTCATGAACAGAAAAATACCCATCGAGCAGATTTAACCATTTATCTATGGCATTTGCATCTATTTGACCCTCGAAGATGGGGATTTCAAAATTTACTTGTACCTTAAACGGTGTGGCATTTCCAGAGTAACTGCTGGAAGTCGATGCGTCGCCTCTAGGTAGGCGCTGAAGGATTTGGGCAAAGCTGTCCATCATCGCGTTCCTTTGTCGCTCGAGGGCTTCTTCGAGCAATATTCTGATAGGATCTCCTGCCCCCTCGTCCTTCTTCTCATCCGCCATGGGAGATCGTCGAGATTTGCGAGGCTGGTCTTGCAAAGGTTCGACCAATTCAACCCCTAACTCCTTATATCCCGACCTCGTTGGGGACATGCAAAGAAAAACAGAGAAAAAGCAGACCGCTCTGAGACCACTGATCCGGATTTAAGTAGGAATGCAATAGATTACAGAGATAACCATAAATACAGAGAGGCGATAACCATAAAAACAGAGATGCAGCGGAAATAATACTTCATTTCATTAATGGAGAATATTGAAATATGCTTACAAATAGAAATAAACTAGCTAGGGCGATGGTAGCTTATCTCTGAGAAGAGATGTGTCGGCTACATGCCTCTGAAATGTTTCCAACTGTGTTACAATGAGGCTCGAGGGCCTATTTATTGTTGAGAAACAATGGAAAACCCTTCACATTCCAAAACCTAACCCTAGAAGATGAAACGCCAAATTGTGGGCCCCGTTTTTGGGTAAGTTGGTATATCAACTTCCCGGGGTCGCGAATTGGTCGTACTATCTCCGTTTGACGCGCATGATAGCCTGTTGGAAAGATCTCTTCGAGGGCTACGATGGAAAAGACAATATTTATCGGAAAAATCATTGCAGTGGATTTCCCAAAAAACGTCGTTTAGGGCCTCAAAACGGCTCCGGAAGTTTAGGACCCGAAAAACTGCTAAAAATAGTAAACTATGCTATAATTAAGGAAACTGAAAAACTGAAAGAGACAGTTGTGGGGTCCAAATGGGATAGGTGGGTGGCCACCAACATCCACCTGGATCAACTCACACCGAGACGATTATCAAAATCCCTCTCATGGAAATCAAAGGAACATAAGGTCTAATAGAAAAGGCAGGAGATGTGCCAGAAATCAAGGAAGAGGACAACCATTCAAAAAGGGAAGAAATTCCAGGTATGAATCTAACACCGTTAACAGTAAGAAATATGAATATTATCTACCAGTTGCTCTCTGTACCTCTACTCCTCCGGACTTGCTGGGAAATTGGCTTATTGATAGTGGTGCCTCAAGGAACTTCACTGGTTACAAAGCAACTCTCTATCTGATAGAGAAAGAAACCAACTTGGAAATTGTTCTTGGAGATAATTCAAAATATCTCGTGAAAGGTTTAGGAAATGTCTCTCTTAAATTGAATCAGGGTAATACAATCCACCTACAAGATGTATTATATGTACCTAATCTTAAAAAGAACCTGGTGTCCATTTTGGCTATGGAAGACAAAGGCTACAAGGTGGCCTCTAGAGATAGCAAGGTACATGTAAGGAAAAGGACTATTAAAGATGCCTTCACTCTTGGGTTTCGAGTTGATTCATTATATCAGGTCAGAGGAAGTCCACTAGGTGTCATGTCTTGTGACACATCTCTTCAGTCCAAACTATGGCATCAAAGGTTTTCTCACCTTCATTATAAATCTCTACCCGATGTAAGACAAATGGTGACAAGGATGCCTGAATTCCGAGTAGAGCAAGAAGGTGTATGTCCAGGATGTACTGAAGGAAAGATAAAAAATGGACCATTCCCCTCAAGCCAAAGCAAGACCTCCAATATATTACAGTTGGTTCACTCAGACATATCTGGTATGATGCCTGTGAAGTCCTTTGGAGGATATTCATATTACCTCACTTTTACAAATGATTATTCTCGCAAGACTTGGATATATTTCTTGAAAAAGAAGGATGAAGTGTTCTCCTAGTTTCGACAATTCAAAGCCTTGATCGAGAATCAAACTTAAAAGAAGATCAAGATCATAAGGACTGATAATGGGACTGAATATGAATCCATGAGTCTCATGACTTTTGCAAAGAGGCTGACATTAGGAGGGAGACTACTACAACATATACTCCTGAGTAGAATGGTGTGGCAGAAAGGAAGAACCGTAGGATTGTGTAAGCTGTCTGTGCTATGCTCCATGATCAAAGACTTCCGAAGTTTCTATGGGTCGAAGCTGCAAACACCGTCGTATATGTAAAAAACTGATGCCATCATCAAGCATTGGGTTCTAAGACTCCTGAAGAACTGTTAACTGGTAAGAAACCTGATGTATCTCATTTTAGAATTTTTGGAAGCCTTGTATATTTTCATGTGCCAAAAGAGAAAAGGAATAAATTGGGTGCATCTGGAAAGAAAGGAATCTTTGTAGGCTATAGTGAAAATACTAAGGGCTATAGAATCTATGTAGCTGGTCAAAGGGAAATCGAGATTAGTCATGACGCCACCTTTGACAAAGATATGGCCCTTAGTAAGGTGGTCAATCTTCCTACTTTGAGGAGCTCTCAAGAAGCTGACACTAGGGAACCGAAGGAAAACGAAGATGAGACAATACCCGATGTGGAAGAACCCTTGGATCCTATTGATACTCCTTTGCTTGAGCCTTCCTCTTCAAGGAAGAGGTCTTCATGGCTTAGGGGGACACTTGATGATGCTGAAGGACACACAACACCCCAAGGAACCTTCTGTGAAAGTAAGAAACCAAACAGGTATCAGGGATACCTGACCCTCATGAGCACGATCATCCAAAATGAGCCTTCATCATTCACAGATGCTGTCAAGCATCAAGTACAGAAGGATGCTATGACAGAAGAATATGAGTCTATTATGAAGAATGATGTCTAGGATTTAGTCCCCCGAACCCAGGACAAGGCAGTTGTGACTTCAAAATGGATTTATAAGACAAAGCATGCAACTGATGGAAGTACAAAAAAGTATAAGGCTCGTTTTGTTGCTCGTGTCTTCTCCCAAAAGGAAGGTATAGACTATGACAAGATATTTGCTCTTGTTGCTCGATATACCACCATACGTTTGATCATAGCCCTTACTGCTTCACAAGGATGGAACCTACATCAGATGGATGTTAAGACCGCGTTCTTGCATGGTTCAATCAAAGAGGAGGTCTACGTGGAGCAACACGAAGGATTTGAGATTTATGATTGAAAATCTGATGTGTGCAAGTTGAAGAAGGCCCTATATGGGCTGAAGCAAGCACCTCGAGCGTGGTATGAGAGTATCGATAGCTACTTGATGAAGTTGGGATTCACTAGGAGTGAAACCGACCCTAACCTTTACTTTAAGGTTATAGATGAAAAACCTCTCATACTAGTGTTGTATGTTGATGACCTCTTTCTAATAGGTGCATACCCTCTCATTCACAAATGTAAGAGGGAGTTGGCTTCAAAGTTTAAAATGAAGGACCTAGGACTGATGCACTATTTCCTAGGACTTGAAGTCTAGCAAAAGCCAGGGGAGATTTTCCTATCTCAAGGAAAATATGTGGTGAACATATTGGAAAGATTTAGTATGGTAGACTGCAAGCCCGTAACTACCCCAATGGAGCTTGACTTCAAGAAGTTAAGTGGCAGTGCTGCTGGACCTGTTTTACGAAATGCCACCGAGTATCGTCAAATCATCGGAGCATTGATGTTCCTAGTGAACTCCCATCTAGATATATGCTTTGCAGTGAACACGTTGAGTCAACATATGGTTGAACCTCACCACATACATTGGATTGGTGCAAAGAATTTGTTGAGATATCTTGTGGCACAATTACCTATGGGTTAAGATACACTACTGGAGATGTGATACTACTTGGATATACTGATGCTGATTTGGAAGGCAGTGTGGTGGACCGTAAGAGCACTTCCGAGTGTTATTTCTCCTTGGGATATAATTCGCTATCCTAGATGAGCAGGAAGTAGAATTCGGTGGCTTTGGGCACCATCGAGGTAGGGTACATTGCTACTAGCATGGCCTCCTATGAGGCAAATTGGTTATGAAAGTTCTTCAGTGAGATATTTGGATTTACGTTGGATACCACCATGATCCTATGTGACAACCAGAGTGGGATTCATTTATCAAAGAATCATGTATTCCATGATCGCTCCAAGCATATCGATATCAGGTACCACTATATTCGAGATATGGTGCAGCAAGGAGCTATAAGGCTCCAACATATTGGTACAAATGAACAAGTCACTGACATTTTGACAAAGCCCCTAGGAAAGGTCAAATTCCTGACTTTCTGAGAACGACTTGGTGTCGTTCAGATACCCTCTTTTGAGGGTCAAGTATAATGTACTAAGCTCTGGGAGGTCTAGGGGGTGCGGGGTACTTCTTGGAGCGACATATGACCATAGGGTAACTCACCATCCCCTATTGGTGCACTTTGTACAGGGTAAAAGGTTCAACCTTCCCCCGTGACACCCCGTGGAAACTACGGAATATGATGATTAGTGCTCCTATGGGCTAGGATGATTCGTTCTCCATGGTGACTATGGAACAGGATGATTAGTTCTCTGTGGCATCCACTAGACAGGATGATTCATTATCTTGTGGACAGGATGATTAGTTCTCCTGTCGAGGCATCCTACCCATGCAATCTGGGACTCATGGGAAGTACCTATCATCTGATCAATGAGTGGGGAAATAAGGATAGGGACAATAGTAGTTCTATTGATGGACGCATCTTTGTATCTACCAGACTCCCTATGCTAGGACGACCTCCATTGATCTGGGATCAAAGATACTGGTCTGGGACTAGTGAGAGTGGTACACACTCTGAGACTGACTTCAAGTCAGTGGAGGATGGTACGATACATCCTTGATCACTTCTTCTTCTTCATAGTTCAAGCAGAGCAGAGCATGGATCAAGTTGTACAAGGCAGCACATTTGATGGATGAATAGTAGTGATGGTCAGACGAATTGCAGATGGAGTTCTCCCTAGTTGAGAGGGAGTGTTAAAATTGGCAACTAGGGCCAAACTCCATGTGGGTCACCTTATTCATGGCTGATAATATTTTTCCTAGATTCTTCTCGTCAAGAGGTGTAGGATTTATCTAAAGATCATCCGATTCTGATAAGTATTTATGGAGATATGAATTTATTTTGATTATGGACAAATTGTCAAAGTTGGCTAGCAACGTATGTAGGCTCAGAAGCCCAAAAGACACATATATTCATCTTCAATGTTTGCATATAAATACAGGATGCCTCCTCCTCATTTGGACACTCACTTCTCATCATATCTCTCTCTCTCTTGCGCAGAAAAGAGTCTCTTTCTCTCTCCTGCGCAGAAACACTCTCTCACACACATGTGGAAAAAGGATGCAAATTTCTAGGGTTACAAGCTATAGGAAGGTACTTTGACTAGCGTGGACTCCTCTTTGACTTTGAATTTGGTGTGGCTAATCCTCCTTGGCAAGCCGCAATTTTTGACATAGAAATTGAAGTGATCTGACCTCTGGTTTGACCGATATTGACTGCCCTAGTTTAGGGCTGCAAGTTGACTTCATAAATCTGAAAATTGACTAAACTTTTGGGGTTCTTCTAGGGCCACTTCTTCATGTTGTTCAAGGGAAAGTTGACTGGAAATTGACCAAGCATATTGGAGGTCAATTTCAACTCGTTTGACCAAGTTTGAATTTGTTGATCTAGGGTTTGCTGCTGATGATATAAATCAGATTTTTGTACTATTTCTCTCTGTTGAATTATTGAAGATAAAATAAGATTTGATCAAAGGGTTTCCCCATATTGGGGTTTGTCCATGGCTAGCCACCACATCTTGTGTATCTTGTCTTTGCTTGTTTTTTGTTGATCGTTTAAATGGTGTATCTGTACTTTACTTAATGTATATGTTGGATATTAATAAGAAAAATAAGTAAACTTCTCTAAGCATAGAACATACCATAATTTAACAATGGCTTTAGCATCATGGATGAATCATGAGGATGCAAGAGCTACATAAATGAAAATAGTAATGGAAAGAGAAGAGACAGAACCCCTCATGATAAGAGTTGAGCAATCTAATCCAATGGCTATCATCAGCACCCACAACCTGATTACAAATGATCCTAAGCTTGCACCTGGGTACCTTGCTGCACAAGAGTAAGCAATCACACACTTTGAAGACATGTTCAGATTGCTAGGAGATGACAACATGCAAGCTGGCCAAATGAGATGGAACACCTTGCCTTACACCCTGAAAATCATAGAATACCATTCTCCCCAGAGGATGAGAGAGGCACTAAACAAAACACCCATGTATAAGAAATCTCTACAAAGACTCCAAGTCAATTGGATTGGCTTGAGACTCAGTCCACCACTACTCTTAGGAATGTTAGAAGGAAGGAAAGAAGAAGAAGAAAGAAAGAAGTGGGAAGAGATAGAGAGCAAGACAAGATTTTATTCACAACAAGAAGAAACCATAGCAGAAGCATGGGATGTCAGGGAGGCCACCAGAGTAATGAAGGAAATGGAAGTTGCTCAGAGGATGAGCAACACTTTCAGTAGGGGGTGATGGTGAGCCTCATCATTGAGTAACTATATGGACCTTAATACACCTCCAAGCTTATTAAAATCAACTCTTCTCATAATTCCTTACATATTTTAATTATATTTTCCTTAACGAGAGAGTAAAAGTAAGATGTTATGTCTAGTGGTCTAGTGTTCATTGATTACAGGTTTTTGAGAGAAAATCATTGAAATTTTGGTTTATTAAGGGTGGAAAATTGAATGAGACAAGGAGGAGATATTATAGGAGATATATCCTCCTCATTTAATCCTCACCAATTCGAATATTCCTCAATTAAATCACACTAGCTCGGAGTTGCAAGCAAGCGAGTCATGGAGATCATGGGCAGCTGAGCCAGTGATAGTTAAGAGCTAGTTCATCTTGAGTTTGGGAGCCAAGCCTACCTATCTTTAAGGAAGTTGTTGGAGACTTTAGTTGTATAAATAGAGAGGCCTAGAGCCTCATTAGGATTCAGATTTTTTATGTAAGAGCACTAAGCATTTTCGAGTTCAAGTTTTGTGGAAAAACATTGCTATGTAATTTTTCTGATATGATCATGAGAATGAGCATTTCCTTGATCCCACAATGAGTTAACTTAGAGGACTGAAGCTCTTGGTTTAGGGCCAAACCCTAATAGCAAATGCTCTTCTTCTTGTACTTGTATGCTTAGGTGATTTCATAGATTAATGATTGAATTAGTTTTAACATTGTTTCATTGCAAGTAGTTGTGAATTTGATTAGTTTGATTCCATTTGTGCATTGATTTAGCAATAGCTTAGAAAGATAAAGGAATACCAAAAAGGCTGATAGCAGGTGGATCAAGGAAAATTTTAAGGATGGAAAATTTTCTTGAAGTTTAAAAACATTGGTGAATCTCACTAATCCCTAATATGAAAACTATAAAATGTTTATTGATATATTTGTAAAATTATTCAAATTTATAATAATTTTGTATATAGTCTCTATATAATGTTGGTGATTTTTAATGTAAAATAATTTTATATTCTAAACTTTGGGTGAATTGTCTTTTATAAAAATTGGAAATTGGCGAATATTTATTGTGGAAAAATCATGGAAAATTAGCCCATTGGGCGAACATTAGCCCTTAAAATTTTCCATGAGGTGGATTTGGTCTCAATCCCCCCTTCAGGGACCATGGTTTGAGGAAAGAACTCCTATGCAGCCCTAAAAAGACAGAATTCTGATTTCTTATGAAATTTAGGGTTTTATGCTACTTGGGCTAGCATCTTTTCAGTTTTCAAGGATAGGATTCAATTGTCATTTATGATATCTTCAATTTTGTATTAGATCTCATAGTGTTTCACATTATTCTGCAAGTATTTCCATGCATGAACTATACGACTAGATAATGAAATTATGTTTTCTTAAGTTGATTGAAAATCTTTCTTGTTTGACATGATTCATGGATAAATTCTAGTGATTGATGCAGTGCATGAGTTCCAATAGTGCATGAAAATATCATGACTAACAACCCCAACCTAACCTCATCCACCCATGATCACCAAAATCCACTAAGTCCCTCAACCAATTGATCATTCCATAACAACAACTTTCCAGGTTTATTGAGAAAATCTAGCCATCTTACAAACTTTGTTTTGAGATATGAAGAAGTCCTAGCCACTCCCTTTCCCTATTTCTTCCACATTTCACCTTCCCTAAGCCCTATACCAGCTTCCAAATCATCCCTATTGATCTCGGCGGGATCCTGTAGGAATACAATGGATCTTGTAGGAGCATTAGGACATCCTGTAGGACGACTTGTAGTGTGTTTTGAGGCTGATTTGTGGAAAAAGAATCTTGAAGGATAGGAGAAGACCCCTACTTGCCTCTCAAGCCATATGACCTATCACCACCATCTCTAACCCACCTGCCACATCACCTAGAAGATTCATCATTCACAATTTCACAAAAAAGGACAAAAAGGAAAAAAGAGTTATTGTGTTCATTCATATGCACACTCGTAGAATGTTCGGTAATTTCAGATTGCATGCCTAGGACAGTTAGGATTACACACATGTTAGCCTAGAATCCTTTTGAAGCAAGATATCTTAGTAATTAGTTAGATTAGTAGTATGTTCAAATCATTTGATTTCAGTCTTTCCTTACTGCAGTAGACACTATTTCAATTCTCCCAATTAGTGAAAAATTCACCTTTCCTCATTGGTAATCAAGCTTCTTCTGAATCAATAGAAGGTTGGTTTGATAAACCATAGTGGTATATCACCAATTTAGCACTGACAAAGGGTGGACCCATTGCATCTGCTTGTGTATACAACACTGTCACCTCCAAGTTTGTAGGAACCCCGAGTGGATAAAGTAAAGTTGGTGGCCCTAGGAGTTGCAACATTTTTGCTGCAATACTGGTGCTCATCAATGCACCATACAAATAGCAACTTAATACTTACCGTTTGGTCCCCATGCTCACCCAGGTAGAAGTGCAAGTCATCCCTAATAGATCATCCTGCTATAAGGGTAATCGTCAATGTAGAGGGGCATTTGATCCCAATGTGTGAAAAAATCAGGTGAGAACACCCGTCCGACGCCCCCTCCTCCTCCTCCTCTCTGCAGTAGCTTCCCTCAATGCTGCATCCTGGGCTCCCATGAGCCCCCATATTAGATCTTTACATGAGGACGGATGGTGGGTATCTTCTCAAAGAAGAACGCACATAGTACTGTACCAAAAGTGCAATCGCAATTCACCTTCCTCCTACATAGACTTAACTATCGTTTCACTGACGAAAACATCATCTGGGCCCACCCATAGTAGGTCTCAGCCAAAACACTCTCAACCAACATCATATGCCCACCAGTGATGTGGTAGAATGCCTGGCTGCCCAAGACCCGTAGCACAGCTGTGGCAACAACTGGTGTCTCTAGCCCCTCTAGATCACTAATCGGGATAGTTGTGCCCTTGACACGTACATCCTATGGATAATGGCACTCCATAAACACAGTAATGCTCCTCTCATGAGGCAACACCGGATGAATATCCCCCACCACTCTGAGGGGAGTAAATCGGTCAAGAAATAAATATCCTGTCATGTGAGCTCAATCTTGTGACCCTGCATGACGAAGACCTACTGGTCTAGATCCCAATAGATCACAATTATTGATAGCAAGGGCTCACTTGTCCTCATCAATGGGTTCTCTACCAAAATTAGAACCCCATAATGAGCTAATTCCCCTCGAACGCCTTGATCCCTCTGGATCTCGGATCGAAGAGTACCCAAGTCTTGTTCACGGTAGTTGATTTTCAGCTTTTCCATGCATGTAAAACGCCACATTTCTTTTCGGTTTAGAGAAGAAAACACTGGTCTACATTGATCAACCTATAGCCCCAACCAGGCTAGCAAACAACCCTCCCTTTGTAGCCCCAAATCACAGTTTTTTGCCCAGAAAGTGCGAGCTCACAAGTTTCCAACTATTTCCTATGAGCCAGATCGCACTTCTAGGCCCAAAACGTGTGATGCGACCCTGAAGAAGAGAAAGGGTCTCCCAGGGAGCTTTCAAGTGCCAAAAGTTAGGCAATAAACCACTAAAATGGAAGAGATGAGTAAGGTGACCTAAGTCACAGATCTTGATTTCGACGGTTTGTTTGTTCGCTACGATCTCCACAAGATTTAGGTCCTTTTCCTCCTCTCCAAATTCACCACAACTCACTTAGCAAATGAATCCAAATTGGAGGGAAAACGTCCTTTCATAGAAAAATCCATAATTTTTCTGTCACCCATTGTGACCGAGTCGAATCTCAGTTTGAAAAACTATCAGCACCATTGGAAATGTCTCATCACTTACTATAATGGGTCTTCCTCAGTTTTTTGATGATTTGATACTTCACCAGGAAAACATTTTTCCAAGAAGTGTTACTTCGTCACCTCTCAAAATTGAATTTCTTCATAAAGAAACACTTGTATTTTTAGGTCCACCTCCTCTTCATACTTGTCATACCACGTGTTGATTTTCGTCATGAGTAACCATCACTTACTCATGTTTTGATGGTCCCCACTGGGCCTCTTCTGTGTGGTAGCGTCATCAAGTCACCCCTATTGAGAGCATCCACGATGAGTCACCATTGCATCCATGGAGTCTGCTTCATGTCCCAGTATTGCATCCATATTTGCATACCATTCATCTTGTTTTGCCCATTTTTGCCTCCATTCATATTGTCCCCATCCCCTCTGGAGTTGAGTCAGTCGCTACCAGGTCAAACATGCACTTTATGCTCTAACAAGGACAGTCGTCCGTTTGTCGCTCAGTATCACTTTTCCCATTATCCCTCGTGTCAGTCCATCAGTCACATTACTAATTTCCCTCATGCCTTAGTTGACGATCCTCATTGCCTCATCTATCGTGGGCCATATTCTATCGACATCAACTCATTTATTCTAGAAGAATGGCCTAGAGGGTAGTGTATCTTGGTTCTAGTTTCCATTCTTGTTCGGTACCTTGGATCAAGCAAAGGGACTCATCATTTCCATTTGGCATGGTCATTTCATGTTCATGATCCATACACTTGATGTCTAGTGATGCAACAAATTGTACCAGTGATTCTCGGGTGTGTGTGAGATGTTTTAGACCGCATGATGGGGTGACCCTTCAGGTAGCCCCCGACATGCCTGAATGCATTCCTATTATGTTACAGCCTCAGATGTAGTTCCATAGAGTTGATGGGCTCAGTTCCTATCGATCACGGTGTTCATAACATGCACTTCTCCTTCAAATGATCCATTCAGTTTTTCAGATCCCTTCCGTGTTCAACATGGCTTCTACGGTTGTTCTACCCTCCCTCCCACCCATTTTTTGAGGGAAGGGTCCTTATATCTCATGTACTCAAATATTATTGTATTCAGTCCTAGCTCATGTTTTTCTAGGTGCATTATGTATATGGGATACATTGTATTATTTTCTAGATCTGTTATGCCAGCATGTCATGTACCATTCAACATGTACTTCATTGCTTAGTTTTATGTTTTTGGGTGCACCATTAGTTTTGTACTAAGAATTCTCGGTGGGTATACCTCCCCCACCTCATTGAGGTTCGATACCACAACATAAAAGGAGACTTGCATTGGTCTCACCCCCTCTGTCCCTATCCTCTTTCACTTTAGCTTTAATAGTATCTCTCATTCTCTCTCTCTCTCTGACTCCATTGTGTTGTCTAGTGATTGTCTCTTTACAACGTAATTCAGTCATACATTTTTATCCTAACACTCGTACATTAAGGGTAAATATGTTATCACAAAAAATTGATCATCTAGCCTAATTTACTAGATGGATCGAAGTACACCATGTAAAGCCAATTTTACCATAGTATGAAAAATTACTTAATAAACCACCTTTGTTAAATAATTTATAATTAAACCCATGAAGAATAATTAAATAAATCACTATTAATTTAATTTTCTTCTAGGAATAATTAATTAAACCATTGGTCAATTATTATTCCTTGTAATATTTGACCCAATCATGAAAATAAACAGATAAACATTAATTATCTTATTTTTCTCTAAAAATAATTAATTAATCACTAATTAATTATTATTCTTTGTCAAATTTGACTAAAACCCTTAGGAATAATTAAATAAATAATTATTTGTTTATTATTCCTTAACCAATTTCTTGAGATGATAAATAAATCATTTATTTATTTATTATTTCTAAATAAAAGTTTAAATATTTTTTCCCTCCTAACCAAATATAATAAAATATTCCAAGTGGTTATTCCAAGAATGGGGTTAATAATATTTTATTATCGCTCATTATTCGAGGATAACTCAATATTTTGTTATAAATAGAAGGTTTTTTATCTGAATTGGATCCATGAAGATTATTACAGAGCCATGGTTGTATCAAAACAGGACAGACATCAAATTATGAGCACAAAGCGATCAGGAAGAGCTCTGGACAATGGCAGTTTGCAGCTAGAGAGGAATGACGAGGACCTCGGTCAAAGCTTGCTGACCGAGGCCCATGGAGACCGTGCAGGAGGCAAAACTGGCACTTGGGAAGCTCGGATCGGGAAACAGAGGGCATTTCTGATGCACAATTAGGAAAGGCCCCTCGAGAAGGAAAGGCCCCGAGCACTCAGTTGCATGGAAGCCAAGAAAACCATGGGGAAAGCGCTGAAGGCTAAAGGCGAGACCCGCGCTCCAAAACTGGCAGTATATCGGGGGCACCCTCCGGTGGTAAGCGGATTTGGAGAAAACTGAGCGATTCCATTTAGTGCCCGATGTGTGGTAGGCGAAGGAGAGAGAAAACTGTCACTCATCGTGCGCTAATGGTCGAGCAACTCAACCGCGCAAAATGAGCGAAATTCGTAGGATCTAGGGGGCTCCAGATCTGATGGTGGAGATTGCACCTGATAGAGGAATCAGATTTGACAGGGGAATTAAGCCGTAGCATAAAGAATTTTGATGTCCGATTTGACTGCTGAGTTGGTGGATGATTCGTTCCACAATGTAACTGAAAAACTGAACTGACGAGGAAGAGCTGGTTCAGTTCGTAAGAGGACAAGTGGCCACTCCCTGTGAGCCATTGGCGAAAATGCAAAGACAGGGAACTCCAAGTGAATAGCAGCAGGCCAACCGAAGGGGCAGAAGAGGAAGCGAGAAGTCATGAGACAGATTGGCTTTTAGCCATGAACAGGTAGAGAACAGAGGAAGACATAGAGGAGAACGAAGACAGAGAAAAGCGAGAGCAAAGAAGAGACAGTAAAGCAAGAATCAAAAAGACAGACAACCAAGCTGACCTGTGACATAAGGCAACATCGAGCAAACATAAAGCTTGAGAGGTTTAAGCAATCCCTAAGAGGATCTGTCGGGAATCAAGCACCACATTGGGCTCCTTCCATTAAAGAATAGAGAGGTAAAGACTTGGATAGGAAAAGAGTCTGTGTACTCTAGTGGCTTGGGGAATCCAAGGGCCACCCTGCCAAGCATCATTTCTATTTCAGGAGACTCAAATTGAGCTCCTAATTGTAAGTCTTTGATTTAAAGACAAAATAAAAGAAGGCCACCACTGAAAGCTGGACCAGAGATGTAGCCCTGGAGAATAGGGTGAACTCCTTATTAATTGTTGTGTTCTTACATTTGCTTACTGTATTTCTCTTGCTATTTTCCACTTTCCAGTGTCTGTGTATTTTGCAATCTGATCAATCCATTGCCTAAAATAACATAGACACACACTCGCACATGAGTCTGTAATACCTTCATTCAATAAATCTTTAACTGAGATCACTCAAGGGTGATTTTCAAATCAAGTCGTATCAGAACTCTAGGCTGTAAGGTTAGACAAGCTTGCGTTGGTTTAGCTGTTGAATGCTAACTATATCAAAGCTCAAATTACGAGAAGGAGAGTTGGTTGAAACTAATCCTGAAATTGGGAGAGTCTATCCTCAGAAGACAATGTCAGAAGAAGGTTCTGTAGGACTAGACCCTTAATTCATAGATAGTTTCCTAGCCATAAAGTCCATGGTTGAAGAAGTGTATAGAGACTTTAGAAAACATAAGGAGGAAGATTCATCAGGCTTCAAGAAAGACAAAGGAGAATATGAGTCTCACTTCCATGACCACTCAAAAGGAAAAGGGAAAGAGGAAAGCTTTCTCACACCTCCTAATAGCCCTGAACACAAAAAGAAAGCATCTTTGATCAAACTAGATGTTAAATTTGATTTACCTATATATGATGGAGAGTTGAATGCAGAAAAGTTGGACAATTGGATTAGACAAATTGATGTTTATTGCAGAGTATAGAACATCGACTCAGACAAGAGCAAGATTCAGCTGGCAAGCCTACGCCTAGGAGGCACTGCGTTGGTTTGGTGGGAAGGTAGGACCCACGCTAACATAAAGAGACATGGTAAGACTATCTCTGTCTGGAGTGAATTTGTTTCTGCAATAAAAAAGCAGTTCTATCCATTGGCCTACATGCAACAAGCCATGATGAGTTGGCAAACTCTTCGACAGTTGAAAGGGAAAAGTGTGCAAGGGTACACTCAAGAATTTAGAAAGAGAGCATTGATTCTAGGAATATCATTAGAATCACCAGAGACTCTATTGAAGTACATTAGTGGTCTACACAGCTACATGAGGCACACCATCCTCATGTTTAATCCCACTAGTATAGATGAGGTATCTGTACAAGCTACTCATCTAGAAGCTAGAGGAAAGAATGGAAATCCAGAAGTTGGGGGACCATCCCAACCCACTACAAGCAAGAATAAGGAGAAAAGAAAGCAGAAATGGAATTCAAGGAAGGCTAACACTGCACAGAAGAGCAAGGCTTCATGCACTCACTGTAAAAAGGATGGGCATGATGATGAGCACTGTTGGATTCTACATCCAGAGATGAGACCTAAGAAGTTCGAGGGCAAGAAGAAGAAGACTGTTGTAGCTATTCAGAAGGATTTGGGGTCAGACTCAGGAGATGAAACAACTATTGCAACCACATGTATAAAAGGTAAGAATTCTGAAACATCTATTAGTAATTCTACACAATCTATTATTGATGAAGAAAATGAGAGAAAAAGACATGAACTTTTCCATATTTGAGCTATTTCCAAACATCAAAATATTGATACTTTGTTTGATAGTGGCTCACAAGTAAATTTTATTTCTGAAGCAATTGTAAAGAAGTTGGGATTAGTAACTACACCTCACAAGAAACCATACCCATTAGGATGGTTGAATGATAAAGCACAACTACAAGTGACTAGACAGTGCAAACTCAAGTTTTCTTTTGGGTCAAATTTGTAGATGAGGTTGAGTTAGACATAATTCCTTTGGATATATGTGGAATTGTTTTAGGAAGTCCTTACTTGTATGATAGGAAAGCTATTTTATATAGAGCTGAGAACAAGTATCTGCTTGTCAAAGATGGAATCAAATACTTTGTAACAGCTCATAAGCTCAAGAATAATTATACTCTCATAAACTCAAGGCAGATGAAACGAATGATAAATTCATGTAAACAATTCTTACTAATGGTTGTAAAGGAAAGAAACCTAATAAAACCAATGTATTTAAGGGCTATAATGCTGAACAACAAGCTGATTTAGAAAAGGTTGTTTCAGAGTATGATATCTTGTTTCAAGAACCTAAAGGTCTGCCACCCAAAAATGAAATAGTACATGATATTATTTTGCAACAAGATGCTCCATTGCCTAACATTGGAATGTACAGGTTGTCTACTTTAGAGAATGCTGAAATCAAGAAGCAGGTGCAGGAGTTGCTCGAGAAAGGGTTCATCAGACCTAGCATATCACCATGTGGGTCACAAATCGTTTTGGTGACAAATAAAGATGGCTCATGGAGAATGTGCATTGAATAAGATAACAATAAAAAATCGCTATCCCATTCCTCGCATAGATGATCTTTTAGATCAATTGAAGGAAGTTGTTTATTTTTCCAAGTTAGAATTGCACAATGGATACCATCAGGTCAAAGTTGCAGAACAAGATGCATGGATGACTGCTTTCAAAACAAGGCAAGGATTGTATGAGTGGCTGGTTATGCCTTTTGGCTTAACTAATGCTCCTGCTACTTTCATGAGATTAATGAATAATGTACTCAGACCTTTTCTTGATGATTTTGTTATTGTGTATCTGGATGACATTCTGATATTTAACAAAACATGGGAAGAACACTTAAAGCATGTTAAGCAGACACTAGATGTTTTGAAAAGAGAAAAACTTTATGTTAAACTCTCAAAATGTGAATTTGGCAAAACATCTCTGAATTATTTGGGTCATATAGTAGGGGGTGGTGAACTGAAGATAGATCCCTCTAAGGCGGCAGTCATTGTGAACTGGCCTAAACCCAAGTTTGCTACAGAAGTGAGAAGCTTCTTAGGGGCAGCACAATATTGGACAAATTTTATTTCTAACTTTTCCTTATTGCAGCTCCCTTACATGCTTTAACATGATTGAACAAGGTGTTTCAGTGGGGAGGCAAAAAGCAGAAAGCCTTTGACACCTTGAAAAAAAATATTAGTACAACAACTGTACTATCACTGCCTGATCTTCAAAGACCATTTGAGATCCAAACAGATGCCAGTGACTATGCCATGGTGTTATAGACATTTTTGGGCCCTACAACCCCAAGCATGAAATGTCCATAAACCAAGGGCTCCTAAGCCCCTAAAATTGTTGTTCTAACCCCTAAAGGAACAAGGTCAACAGATTACAGCTTCTCCTAGAAGTTCTCCATGAGAAACTGCTTAGAATTGGTCAAAACAGGATCATTGTAGCTGCTCCACTGGCTAAGTGTGTTGCATCTCACCTAAATACACTGTGAGGGTGCGTTTCATTTCAAAAGTCCCTTCTGTGGGGTGCGATGGCCGAGAAATGACAAATGGCAATGTAATTCCTCGAGGTGGAGAGGCAATGGAAGCTTCCAGAATCTTCTCCTGTGACACTTGCCTCACTGAATTCGACCAAGGATGAGTAAGAGACCATCAGTCTCCAAGTGGAAGCAAGAACTATCAGAGAGAAGACACTAATCAAATCACAAGCTAACTCATCCCCCTTATAGATATCTATATATGGATCCCTCATCCCAGAGATCCAGAGGCTGGAATTTTGCATATTGTAAGGAATTGCTGTTGGTTTCTTGAGACAAACATCAAATTGTTGGGTGATCTAAGCTTTGTTTGAGGTGAAGAGGGGCTTCTTTGCTAGGAGGTTGATGGTAGGTCAGAACAACTTGTTGTAACTCCTCTTGGCTCTTTTGTTGTTTATCAATAAAAGTTATTTGAGTTTTCCTCCATGCTTTTGTGTCATTGATGCTTGTTACATTTGTATGGTCAATTTACATCTGATCCTAGATTGTTTATGATTATAGATCCATGTCTTTGTATAGTGCTATGCTTCTGTGATCTTATAGGTACTTTGTGAAGCTAGGCGTGCAAGGGAGCAGGTAGCTGAGGACTATCAGAGAAGAGAGGGATCAAATCAGGAGATTAGCGCAAGACAGAGGTTGGTTTTTCTGTTCCTTTCTATCTATAATTCATAAAGGAAAAACGAAAGTAGCTTTTCTCTGTTTGTTTCTAAGACAGTTTTCACACCTTAGTGGGATAGAGCAGTTCTATATAGACACTTTTCCCTGTAACAAAATGGCGACTCTGTTGGGGAAGAATTAGTTTGTTTGTTCATCATTCTTTGTTGTCTGTTTCATAAACTTACAGGTAGCATTTGAACTGCATTTGCCATAACAAATGCAAAGTAGATAAATGCTACTTCAATCCATCTATTGGATCTATTTATGATTTAAACAACTGATTCACAAACTATCTGATTTCCCTTGTGATAGCTCTTAGATCCTCCTTAGATCTACCCCTGATTGTTGCATTACTGATTGCTTTTTGCTCGGCCAAAACCCAAGAACTGAACTGCAAACTGTGACCTGGAACCTGAACAGAGTCTCGTTTCTGGCCCAGCGTAGGTACTGTTCAGAGATTCTAAATTTCAACGCACTTCCCGAGTGGACAACCTGCGCTGCATTTCAGATTCTCTGTGTTACAGGTGCGCTGATCAGACTAGCTCTGTGCAGTTGTGGCTTCTATGGTTCATTCTTTCCAGTTCTATTCCTGAATTTTGCTGCCTGTGATCAGTATATGTCTGTTTGAAACCCCTTTTCCTTGCTGTTATTCCGCCTCCTTTGTACAAAAGAACTGTAGATGTTTTTGTGTGTTTGTTGAGTCATTTACAGTTCTCCTTTGCAAAAGTAGCGTAATCGTACTGTCGTCCTTTGATTTGAAATTGTCGCAAGTGTCGATTTCAATCGTAGGAAAGAGTTTGATTGCTGTTGATGGTCAATTATCCTGTTACTATTGCTTTTGGTCTGAATTTGTAACTTTCTAGTGTCAAAAACAAGTATTCAGTTCAAAATCGTAAAGTGTTGTGATCGTCTCCGTTTTTTGATTTCTAAAAGAAACTTGTTGATATTTGTCGCTTGAAAAGAAATTCAGATTTGTGCATCAACTTTCTTTTTAGCATTCATATACTAAGAAAGTCGAAAACAAATACATGCATGTGCATTTACATATAGACAGTCTGATTGGCTTGATTTAGGAAA
This sequence comes from Pinus tabuliformis, assembly GCA_031772625.1. Taxonomy (NCBI): domain Eukaryota; kingdom Viridiplantae; phylum Streptophyta; class Pinopsida; order Pinales; family Pinaceae; genus Pinus; species Pinus tabuliformis. The sequence continues at coordinate 1,118,951,246 of CM062819.1, forward strand.
GTGCATTTAGAGTGTGCTCTTTGCTCTTTGTGAAAAGATTCTGTCTTTCTTTTCCCTAGTAGCTAGGATTTTCATTGCATAAAGGAGATAAAAAGTTTGTTTATCATCTTAGATTGCATTTTAGGAATTACATCTACATCTCGTGGTGAACCTGAAAGGCAAACTTCATAAACAAGATCAACTATAAAATAAATTCAATGAACCTAACAACGCTTTGGAACTTAACGCACAACATTTAGAAGTCTAGGCTAGAGACGTATTCCGATGTCGTAAAGCCTGGTAACTGTTGTTCTCACTGATGGTTGGGTGATTCCTCCACTTTGAGACGATAAGTGCCAGTACGAACTTGTGCTCCCACGTACCGTTGAGTATATTTTGGGAGACCCCAATAGGCTTAATCCTTTATCCATAGGAAGCTGTGTCTACCGCCCTATCGATCGCAATGCACTGAACACAACATTCGGGAAGATTGACTGTTGTACCGTAAAAAGTATTCTATAGTTTTACGATTGGTTTGGTAATCCCTCTACCTAGATTTCCAGAGTAGTCCCTTTCATTCCTTTTCAAACTCCTTAACGGAAAAGGTCCATCTGAGCACTTGTCACTTCAGGCTCATTAAAAATCGAAGGAGACTAGAGTCATCTTTTGTTTTTTCTCGACTCTTAAAAGTTGAAAAAACAAGTTGTGTTAAAGCGTCTAAAATTCATTTAATTCGGAAACATACTTCCCCTTTATTTTAGTTCATCGAGTAATTCGCAATCGTGGAAGAAAGTCAATTGAAACCCCGTCGTTCGCGGAGGCTTATGAGTCAAACGTCTTTGTCTCCGGAATCGAAGCTAGTACGGACAAAGCGAACTCGTTTAACCGGTTCCAAATCTCCTGTTAAAGTTAGAACAAGTGTTCTAACAACCTCAGAGACTCTGGTTACTCCAAACATTTCTAGAACCCCTGCCTCTACAGAAGAAGTTCGGCAGCCACAGAAGGACAGTGATACTGATCCAAGTCTGAGAGTAAACACTTGTGTTACCGAACCAATTCCATTTTCAACTGGTTCGGAGAGTCTTGCTCTTCAAACATCTGTCGCTGTTGATTCCATACCTTCTTTGACACCAGAAATATTCTACGGACCTGACGGTCTTCCCCTTCCACCTGGTCTAATTTCCATAGAATAAATTGTGGAAGATCCTCCAATGAGTACTCCATCGCAATTTGGAGTTGGGATCACTCTATATCCTTCTTCATCAGAAGTTAGTCTACCACCAGCTGAAGTTCCTGTAGAATCGCTAGGTAATATTTTGGATAGACTACAAATGTCTGAACAACCGTCAACATCTAGGAATGTGTCGTCTGACACAGCGATGGCAAAACTCCCTACTATCACTCCAACAATGTTCGCTGGTATACCATCTGTCCCGACTAGCTCTCAACTGCTAGAAGGAGCCCACTCAGGGGCCATTTCGACAGTATGGTCTGTTCCTGTTTGTTCATCCGGAATAATATCCAGAAACTCTTATGTTGAGTCTCAACAAATTGATCCATTTGGAGGTCAATTTGTGCAGTCCGTCCCCCAAGGGCAAACCATTCCCTTTAGTTCTGGATTACCACCGTATGGGGGGCAGTATACCCTTTCATTATCCCCTCCGGGACGATATCCATACGGGAGTTCACAACAACATTCAGGTTATACTGGAATTACCTCAAGCGGTTGGGTACCTATACTACCTCAACAACCAAGAGTTGTATACTCGATGCAACAATGCTTACCTACGTCAAATATACCAACTACGCCAGCTATTGTGACAGTGTCGCAAGTTCAAGCACTGCCTATTGTATGCCAACCTCAGGTTTCTCAGGTTTTAATGCAACAGCCCCTTGACCCTGCGACTCAACCACCATCGCTGACTAGTGGAATGATAGGTTCATATGGGTACAATTACCCCTCATCTTGGTCAAACTGTTAGTATCGGTCAACAGCACATGGCTTCACAACCATGGCTATTACAATACCAACAACCGTAATTACAACAAGTATAGCAAGGTTCTGAGCAACAAATCTTTGCAAATAGTGGACAGTCATACATTCAAAACGGTCAAAATCAACCATTTTACAATGGTCATGCCCACCAACCTTACCAAAGTTACCAGCATCAAATGCATTATGCCGGTATGCAAAGACCAACTGCTCAGGCAATCCCATCATATCCTGGGTATGCTTCGCCTAACCTGAATTAACAGTTACCCTTTGTGGCAACTTTAGAGTTATCTGATTTAAATCGGTTAACAAACGATCCAATCGCTTACGCCCCTTGGTGGCCAGCGATTCTGCATAAACTTCCATCAGATATTCCTAAATTTAATCGAAATCTGGGTGAAGATCCATCGAATCATGTGATGACCTTTCATCTATGGTGTTCATCAAACACCCTAAATGATGATTTGATAAGACTTCGCCTCTTACAGAGGACGTTAACGGGTCCAGCGGCAAAATGGTACATCGAATTGCCTAGAGCTTCGTTTGACAACTTCAGTACCCTAGCCACAACCTTTTTAACCCATTTTTAGTTACCAATAAGGTACGAAACGAGAACAGAAATTCTTACCAATTTCAAACAGACAACGGCCACTCACATATCTGATCATATACATGAGTGGCGACGCCATCGTAGAATGGTAAAAATGTATGTTCCTGATCAGCTTTTAGCTGAATGGTTTATTAAGTCATTATTACCTTCCATTACAGAAGATGTGGCAAAGGGAGGAGTCGTCACTGAAGAGCAAGTTATTTCTCGTGCGCAGTATTTAGACTTGATTTATACTTAGTCCGGCATGCTCTACGATAAAATCCCTGACGCTCCCAGACCGGAATTTTCCGTTCCTCCACCTCCTAAATCGAACAATGACTCTCATGCCGGCGATGGCATGATTGGTACTACAAACACGAAATCAACAAAGGCTACATCTAAAAAGGCCCATAAGGTTTCTAGTCAAAATGCAAATGAGGAACTTCTCGCCTCAGAAGTAAATGCCGTGTCGACTGACAAGGGCATACAACTGAAGCAACCAGGAGGCAAGAAGAAAAAGAAAGGGAGAAAAAAGAAGCAGGAAGAGTCATCCCCTAAAAAAGCTTCTGCAAACCCTTCTGGGCAAAGGAAACCCCCTACAGGGTGTCATATATGTGATGAGGATCATCGGATGAGAGATTGTACACATAAAGCTGAAGTTAAGAAACTCTTTAAGAGTTCAAAAACCTCAGCAGTATTGACTGATCCATTTCCAAACCCAGGAACCAAACTGGTTGCTAATCAAAATGCTTCCCAATCCCAAGTGCTTATTTTGTCTATCTCAAAGCAGCAAAATGATGCTTTGACAAGGAATAAAGATTACGGGAATCCACAGCTATCGAATAACAAGGCTAATGAACAACTTAGTAGTTCGACAACAACTTTGACCGAAGTTGTGCCACCCATCATTCCTGAAACAATGATAAAGTCGCCAAAGGGAGTAGTACACAAATCGACATTTAATCCTCGTGCAAAAGTAGCACAAAATTATAATATAGTAGAGGACCTAGCCCAATCGCCGTCCGCTATGTCGACACATGAGGTACCGCAAAAATTGCCTCTCCCAAAAGCAGGATCTATTATCAGTAATAGGTGGGATTGACCCAACGGATTCCAATCTTGTATCCTTTAATCACAAAGTATATGATCCTCAGTTACCAGCTCAACTAGCTTTCCTTATTCAAGTGAAAGCCCTCAACAAAACTGTTCATCGAACAATTATTGATGAGGGGGCATCTACATGTATTATGTCGATGAGTTGCTGGAAAAATTTAGGCTCACCACCCTTGTCAAGATCATCAACGACATTAAAATCATTTGATGGACAATCATACACTCCATGCGGGATTTTAAGTAACTTGCAAGTTGAACTAGGGGGCAAAATAATAGAAATTGATGTTGAAGTAATCAACGGAAACCTCGATTACAACATCCTACTGGGAAGGCCCTGGATATATGCCATGGCCGCAGTTGTGTCGACCTACTTCAGGAAGATTTCATTTCCCTTTCAAGGAGGAATTACAATCGTCGACCAACAAACATTTCTCCCCAATAGTTCACAAGTTACGGGAAGCATTCCAATGATCCATGGAAGCAATCTTTCGCTTCAAAATATTGGAGTAGGTCTCCTAAAAGACCTTGCCTTAATGGGTACTTTTGCCCTACCGCCTCCGAGTAATCTGGTGGAAGTGGCCACAGTGGAAACCTACAATATGAAATCTTCTATATCTAATGGATTTGGAAGATTCCTGAACATTTTGTCAACATGGATCATCGCCCTAATAGAAATATTGTAGCAATCAATTTTCTTGGCTTGGGGGGCAAACCCAAATCAACGCTCATCGAGTGTTTGGATAGATAGGTCTAAGGAATATGGCACCTCTTCAGATCCTTGGTCGCATGTACATTACATAGACGAAGGAATTGTTCAGTCAATGATGATTGACAGGGCACCATGGGAAGATTACCACCATCGCTCCCATCTTCCGTATTACCACGAAGATTATTCCAGCAACCTTAATCATCCATCAGTTTTTTATTTTCTATCAAATACTGTAAATACGATGGATTTCGAGGATGGTTCTTATCTCGTGTCGACCTCGTTAAAAAATCAAACAAGGAGTCATGAGGATAGTTCTTTTACTGTGTCAACCTCATTAAAAAATGAAACAAATCCCCTTTCGAAATCTCAAAGGTAAACCTTCATTCCAACCACCGAGTTGAATGCAATGAAGCTTGGGGGGCATGCACCTCGATTTGCGCTATTATGTTGGGGGCATGCAAACTTATCACGAGCAGTGTTACTGCAGGGTTCAAGCTCGTTAAAAAATAAACCCGCCACGAGTATTGTTACTGCAGGGTTCAAGCTCGTTAAAAAATAAACCCGCATCGAGCAGTTTTAGCACATAGTTCAAGCTCGTTAAAAAATAAACATAAGCCATGAGCAAATGTTTCCCCCCACGTTTAAGCTCGTTAAAAAATGAACTATTCCCCAGTAAATAACCATCGTGAATGTAGTACTTCAGCCATTAAAGCCTTGGTCGTGTTTGCACCGTCACCTCCACTTTTTCATTGGCCGATCATTCACCTCCATTTGATTGTTTACCCATTTTGAGGAACATCTGCGAAGAGTGATCTCACTAGCCATCCTTGTGACACTGCCGTGATTGGAAAATTCCAAACCTTACCTAGAATTAGCTGCTACCCATTTTATCACTTGTTCCTCAAAAGACGAGTCTCCTTTAAGCTCTTTTCAACTGACTCGTAAAATATGAAAAGATTGCCGAGCCATTGGCCTCTCCAGCTCGTTAAAGGGATAGGAAGTGCTATCCCTCCTCTAGATTTTAATCTTTTTGGACCTGAGGGATTATTACACAAAAAGATCGAGCGCTTGTTTTGTTCGACTCGTTAAAAGTATCAAAAATTCATCCCTTCTGTATTGTTTTATACCTTTTTGGACTTAAGGGATTAGATGACGAAAAAGGAATTTTGGAGTTACCTTTACGTTCCTTTTCAGACTCTCTAAAATTGAAAAGGACCGAGTTATCTTTGTCGTTAAACTCGTTAAAATTATAATAGCGACAAACTTGTCTATAGACGAGAACGAGTTTCACTATCGCTAGGCTCGTTAAAACATAGCGATGGGTTTGCCCGAAGGGCAAATTATAGAACAAGCATATGTTATCCTCCTCAAGCTTGACAAAAATAAAGAGGTACTGGTCAGCAATGATTGGGGAAAATTAGGAAGAAAACTTGAAGAAACTTTGTTGGTAGCAAGTCGCTCTTGAACATGACACTTCCACTCCGTGTCCGAGTCAGGTTGGGTTGTTTCATTCACCAGTCACATCACCATGGTCACGCCATACCATCCACATTTGGGGTTAATGCTACCAATCCATCACATCAGTGTCGCCAATATGTTCAAGAGAAGTCATTCAGAGAAAACACCTGTGTCTCACCCACTACCATACATTTATGCTCCATTCTTTCATGACCGCCACCTTGAACCTCATATCACCAGATCGTTTTCACCTCCATTAAAATCATTTGCTCTGTTCCGTGTCATTGATGTGGGATTCATTAAGGCCCTCCTGTGACGGATCACTTCTTGCCGACATTAGCTCATTATCCAAGAAGTTGATCTAGGAACACCCCATTCAGTACTTTAAAGCTTGCATACCTCAATGGCAAGTTTCTCACTTCCGGCGACAGGTTTACATCAATGGCCTTCAACCAAAAGATTTTGCGTGTTGTTCGATGCCAAGTCCTTTATTCACACCATGTGAATTGTACTGCAGTACCTTGAGGGTCATTATCATTATCAGTGATTCCTATCGCGCTTGTTAACAGTTTACATCATTGACTGGTAATCAAGCGATGTCTTTCCATGTTCGACTTCAGAACATTTCTCACATGGATCAACTTGTACTTTGAGTGAAGATCGGACGAGATTGAAGACCCCGGATCTAGTTTCATCCATCCGGGTTGCGATATATATTCAGGGAAATAAAGACATTAAATGTACATCATTGCTGCATAGATAATCATCCACTCAAAAGGATGATGGCTCTATCAGAATCATCAGTCTACACTCAGACGATTGTCTGTCCTATGTACATGAAAATGAATTTATAAAGCTGAGCATGGGAATGCCCACCTCAGCTAGATCATGAAAATATTATGAAGATAATGTATTGTATTGTATCTTATTACAGGTCTCCTCTCAGCATTGAAAGAACTTTGGATCCTCATAATAAAGCATTTCACCCGACATCAAAAGATTAACGGCCTCATGCTTTAGGGGGCAACTGTTATAGACATTTTTGGGCCCTACAACCCCAAGCATGAAATGTCCATAAACCCAGGGTTCCTAAGTCCCTAAAAGTGTTGTTCTAACCCCTAAAGGAACAAGGTCAACAGATTACAGCTTCTCCCAGAAGTTCTCCATGAGAAACTGCTCAGAATTGGTCCAAACAGGATCATTGCAGCTACTCCACTGGCTAAGTGCGTTGCATCTCACCTAAATACACTGTGAGGGTGCGTTGCATTTCAAAATGGCAGTGTCATTCCACGAGGTGGAGAGGCAATGGAAGCTTCCAGAATCTTCTCCTGTGACACTTGCCTCACTGAATTCGACCAAGGATGAGTAAGAGACCATCGGTCTCCAAGTGGAAGCAAGAACTATCAGAGAGAAGACACTAATCAAATCACAAGCTGACTCATCCCCCTTACAGATATCTATATATGGATCCCTCATCCCAGAGATCCAGAGGCTGGAATTTTGCATATTGTAAGGAATTGCTGTTGGTTTCTTGAGACAAACATCAGATTGTTGGGTGATCTAAGTTTTGTTTTAGGTGAAGAGGGGCTTCTTTGCTGGGAGGTTGATGGTGGGTCAGAACAACTGGTTGTAACTCCTCTTGGCTCTTTTCTTGTTTATCAATAAAAGCTATTTGAGTTTTCCTCCATGCTTTTGTGTCATTGATGCTTGTTACATTTGTATGGTCAATTTACATATGATCCTAGATTGTTTATGATTATAGATCCATGTCTTTGTATAGTGTTATGCTTTTGTGATCTTACAGGTACTTTGTGAAGTAGGGCGTGCAAGGGAGCAGGTAGCTGAGGACTATCAGAGAAGAGAGGGATCAAATCAGGAGATTAGCGCAAGACAGAGGTTGGTCTTTCTGTTCCTCTCTATCTATAATTCATAAAGGAAAAACGAAAGTATCTTTTCTCTGTTTGTTTCTAAGGCAGCTGTCACACCTTAGTGGGATAGAGCAGTTCTATATAGACACTTTTCCCTGTAACACATGGGAGCAGTGTTGACACAGCACGGTAAACCCATAGGTTATCATTTTGAGACTTTTAATACTACAGTAGTTAACTATCCTACATATGATAAAGAATTGTATGCATTAGTTCAGAGTGTGAAAAAGTGGAAACATTACTTAATGGGCAAAGAGACAGTAATACATACTAATCATCAACCACTTCTATATCTACACTCCCAAACTAAGTTGCAGCAATCAAGACACTATAGATGGATGGGTTTTCTACAACAGTTTCATTTAGTCATCAGATATAAAAAGGGCATACATAATAAAGTTGCAGACATGTTATCTAGACCCATTATAAATGCATCTACTATACTTAAGCATAATTCTGTGTTCCATGAAAGTTACATTGAACAATATGCTCAAGACATATACTTTAAAGATGTATATGCAACTTTAAGTCAAGGCGGAAGAGTAGAAGAATTGGACTATCATGTAAAGGACCGACTCTTATACCATTGTGGGAATTTATGCATTCCACAAAATGAAAGAGTAAAGATAATTCAAGAAGCACACACTTCTCTAATATCATGTCACTTTGGGGTAAGTTAAACAGTTGCATAGTTGCAAAGATTTTGTTATTGGCCAAACATGAATGAGACAGTTTCTAGATATGTAAGAGGGTGTACTATGTGTGCTAAAAGCAAGCCTAGAAATAGAAAACTAGGCTTGTACACTCCATTACCAGTTCCTTCTCACCATTGGGAAAGTGTTTCCATGGATTTTGTTGGAGGACTACCTAAATCTAGGAAAGGTCATGATTATCTATATGTTGTTGTGGATAGGTTCAGCAAAATGTGTATTTTGATACCTTGTAATAAACAGATTACAACTGAACAAACTGCAAAACTGTTCTTTGAACATGTATGGGTTCATTTTGGATTACCCACTTCCATTGTATCTGATCGAGACACCCAATTTGTGGGGAAGTTTTGGTCAATTTTGTGGGAACTGATGGATACCAAACTGGAGAAAAGCACTGCCAATAATTGTCTTGAGCTTCCTCATCTCAAACCTTCAGTTCACGAAATGTTCCCTAAGTCAAATATCCCTGAATTCCATGTTAACTTACCGAATCCACCCAAGAAACTCAGAACGTTATGCACAAGTGACAAATCACCCTTGTGCCTTGTGTGATTTTCATGGTCACTATTCCCATTGTTTCCCTCGTCTCAATGAATTTTTCGATTGCCTTGAAGGCTTCATGAATACGATACCCCTCATAGTGGAACACCTACTCCTCTACCCGCGGATTCTGGTACCACTAGTAAACCAGAACAGGGGGACTCTAGTCCCACCATCATGATTCCTCCCCCCAATATCGAGATGACAGACTCCACGGGCCATATCCTTTACCTGTCGTCATCCTTGATTTCCTTGTAGGCAAGCCTTTCTGAGGTTTCTGCACATGCTTCTATCAAACCTCTTTTGATAGAATCCCAGGTCTCAACATACATAGATCCTCCATCTACTAGCTCGTCGTCTACCATTCTAGATGATGTGTATGTGGAACTTCTCTCTTAGATTGATGCACTAGGTATCATTGTTGCATCATGTAGTTAGTCTTCCTCCCATCCGCCCATCATCTAGTCTGATGAGGACATCATGGAAGCTATGTCTACCCCTGAATACCCTTGGACTTAGGCAAGGGGGCATATTTTTGGAGGATTTTGAAGGCCATTTATTTCCTAATTCTCCCAGTGCATTGTACCTCAAGAAATGTCGCTCATAGCACATCCCCTTGATTTGTGTGTCTTTATTTCTACCATGAAGTTAGGTAGATTGCATCATCTCATCCATTTTCTTTTGCACCTTTCATATGGATCCATCATCCACATCGTATATCATTCATGCCGACGATGCGACTCGCTTCTCCCATAATCTAGCCTCAGCAACATGGGCCATTTTTACCCCCTTGCATACGTTAGTCCTTTCGAACAGCGTGCGCATTGGATCTGCCACCAATAATCAGGCCGAATATGATGTAGTGATAGGTTTGTTAGTCGATTCCCTTTCTCATCACATCCTTCATCTTCATGTTCATTTAGATTCCTTGCTACTTGTCATGCAATTGAATAGTGTGTATCATGTGCATAACCAAATCCTATTTAGAAAATATCTATGAGTTAAGTTGTTAGTACGTGAGTTTGAAACCATTACTTTCAGTCAAGTACCTAGAACCCAAAATAACTATGTAGATACCATTGCAAATAACATTTTAGATTGGCATTTATCACATGTATACCAGAGAAGACAACCATAAACAAAACATATGGCGAACCATCATCGTCATATCAAAATGCATAATCATATTATGTATCATATAAGTGTTTGGAGCCCCATAGCTCTAAATAAATAAGACATGCCCATATCATGTTACAAAAATCAACACCAAAGGGACCCACATGTACCCACATCTAGTCATTGTCTGGCGGATCTCACACCAAAGGCTCTGCTCAACCACTGCACCTATTCTCTGAGGCCCAAATTGGACCCTTCCTTTCCATATACATGTTGATGCCTCTCACAAAGCCATAGGAGAAACTCTAGGCCAGATAGATGACAAGCTACCTTATGCCATTTACTTCATGAGTAAGAATCTGTCAAAAGCTGAGCTGAACTACACAGTGACTGATAAGGAGCTCCTAGCTGTTGTGAATTCATTGAACAAATTTAAGCATTACATTACAGGTTACCAAACATTTGTACATACTGACCATGCTACAATTAAATACTTGATAAATAAACATGATGTAAATGCCTATATTATTAGATGGTTACTTTTATTGCAACAATTTGATTTAACTATTATTTATAAGCCTAGAAAGGAGAATGTTGTCGCAGATTTTTTATCCAGATTGACTTTTTCTGCAGGGGAGGAAGGAATGGTTGATGATCATTTACTGGATGAACACTTATTCACCATTTTAGTTCTATCTCCATGGTTTTCTGACATAGCAAATTACTTGGTGTCTGCACAGTTTCCACCAAATTTGTCCTCCAAGGGAAAGAGCCAGATTGTGAACAAGAGTGCCCCATTCACTTGGATTGGGGGCAACCTCTTCAAACTAGGCACAGATCAAATTCTGAGATGATGTGTTAGGGAGGAGGAAGTCTTTGACATCCTTTTAACCTATCATGATGGGCCTTGTGGAGGTCACTTTGTAGCCAAAAGGACATCATTCAAAGTGCTACAAGTTGGTTATTACTGGCCCACTCTTCACCAAGATGTGAGGAGGTATATTAGTAGTGTGATCAGTGCCAAAGTATGGGGAAACTTACACCAAGGGATGAAATGCATCTGCAACCTCAAGTGACTTTTGAGCCATTTGAAAAGTGGGGCATGGATTTCATTGGACCCATTGACCCTCCATCTAGGCAAAAGTAGTACATCATTATGTGCACTGACTATTTAACCAAGTGGGCTGAAGCCAAGGCCATCAAAGCAACAACATAAGAGAAATTGACTGAGTTCTTAAGGGAAAATGTATTTTATACGTTTGTTTACCCTAGAGAACTGGTCACTGATGACAGGGGTTTTAACAAGAGAGAACCCACAAACATAGTAAGAATTCATCAGCACCCTCCTATAGTATAAATATTCACAAGGCACAATTGGATGGGTTTCTTTAAAAGAATGAGAGGATATGATGATGAGGTGGTCAGAGAATTTTCTCTCTCACTCATACCCCTCACTAGGACCCATGCGACTGCTGTGGTGAAAGGCCTATCAGTAGAAATCACCCCTGAAGTTATAAGCAGAATCACCACACTCCCTTTAGGGTTACCTTGGAGAAAATAAGATAAGGGTAACAACACCTTGCAAAGAATAAATTCTTTTTGTAAAGGGGAGGAGGAAATGGAAGAAAAAAATGGGGTCAAAAGGGAAAGAATTTTGTACCCTTGGAATGAAGTTAGTTACCACCTAATTAAATATATATCATGTGAAGGGAGATACAGTGTGGTGTATGGATACCATTTCAGAGTTCTCCAAGAACTGATATTTTGAGCAAACACACCTCCTAAAAACAGACTAAGTATACCCTGCTTTCTTCTTCAATCAATGATAGATATGAGCATCAAAGTGCAGGAGGGAAAACTTCAACAACTAGCTCATCATGGGTTGATCAAACTTATCCTAGAAGATGCTCTACAAAACCTAAGACTCCCTATTACATGGACAACTTTCAGAGACATGTAGGCAGAGGGAGCAATTCAAGCACTTGAGTATGAAAAAATCCCCACTGCTAGTGAGAGGGATGAAGAAACAGAGGGAGAAGATGAATAGGAAATAGAGGAGGAAAAATATGAAGAAAAGGAGGAGGAAAATGAAGAAGGGACAAAAGATGAAACAAAAGCAGAGTCAGATGAGTAGAGTGAGAAACTAGAGGAAGAGGAGAAAGAGAAGGACAATGATGAAAAGGAGAATGGAAAAGAGGAAACATAAGGGAGAGAAGAACAGAGGTCTACAGTTCAAGGAAAAGAAGGGGAAGAATCACCAAGGGCATCACCAGAACCCACTAAGAAAGAGGTATCAACTGCTCTTACTGCCCTAAGTACACCTATCAAGTCAAAAGGGAAGAGACAAAGACAAACCCCATTGTACTTTAGGACAAGAAAAAGCACAAGGATTAGGCAAGGAAGACCTCAAACACCCACCAAAATTTAGATTTTCATTAAAGACTCACCAAAGCAACAAGAAAAGGTAGCTCCTCTTGAGAAAAACAAGGAGAAGGATCATTAGGACAAGCCTCTCCCAAATATCACATCACTTATGTTAGGAGGCATGTCACACGTTCTGCCTCATCAAAGGGAAAAGGTCTCCTACAGGAGACCCAAAAATACCTACAGGAAGCAGAGGCCATCCTACAGGAAACTTTGCTAAACCTATACGAAACTCAGAAAATGGACCAAGAAGGTATCACTCAGTAAGAAACAAAAAAGGAAGACCTAGAACTAAGGGAACCTAGTCCACAAACCAACCTCAACTCTTACTACAAGTTCATTGAAGGGGCAAGGGTCATCCCATAGAATTTTTCCATCCCCTTATTCTTTTAGCTCAAGAAAGAAAGGGCAAGGACACATAGGTGGATGCAAATTTCCAAATCAAAAGGAGCAGAGGATGTAGGACGAGGAGACATTAAAGGAGATGGGCAGAGAACTGAGCGGCATAAGGGACAGAGAGGCAATATTGAAAGCTTAGTTGGAGGTAGAGAATGCATGGTAAGGGGAAAACTACAAGAAAGGGAAATTCATTGAAAGCTATGGCCATTTTGTCATTAGAGGCAATCTAGTGCAAGTTGCCAACAAAGTCTTATGCCATGTACCTCAATGAACAATGGCTACAATTCCAAATTATGACTTTAGCATAGAGAGGCACTATGCCATTCCAAGACTATAGAAAATTCATTGATCTCTGTGATTAAATAACCTTGTAAGATAGAGCAAAAATGTATGAGTTTTACCTACACAACTTAGCCTTGACAGATTTGAATGTGTGGGACCCAAATTCAAAACTAGGGGATTTGCAATTGATGGCTGTTAAAATTGGCAACTAGGGCCAAACTCCATGTGGGTCACCTTATTCATGGCTAATAATATTTTTCTTATATTCCTCTTGTCAAGAGGTGTATGATTGATCTAAATATCATCCAATTCCAATAAGTATTTATGGAGATATGAATTTATTTTGATTATGGAAAAATTGTCAAAGTTGGCTAGCAACTTATGTAGGCTTAGAAGCCCAACAGACACATATATTCATCTTCAACGTTTGCATATAAATACAGGATTCCTCCTCCTCATTTGGACACTGACTTCTCATGATCTCTCTCTCTCTCGTGTGCAGAAACACTCTCTCTCTCACATGTGTGGAAAAGGATGCAAATTTCTAGGGTTACAAGCTACATGAAGGTACTTTGACCAGTGTGAACTCCTCTTTGATTGTGAATTTGGTGTGGCTGATCCTCCTTGGAAGGCCACAATTTTTGGCACAATAATAGAGGTGATCTGACCTCTGGTTTGACCGATATTGACTGCCCTATTTTAGGGCTGCAAGTTGAGTTCAGAAATTTGGAAATCGACTGAACTTTTGGGGTTGTTCTAGGGCTGATTCTTTAGGCTGTTCAAGGGCAAGTTGGCTGGAAATTGACCAAGGATATTGGATGTCAATTTCAACTCGTTTGACCAAGTTTGACTTTGATAATCTAGGGTTTGCTGCTGTTGATATAAATAAGATTTTTGTACTATTTCTCTCTGCTGAATTATTGAAGATAAAAGAAGATTTGATCAAAGGGTTTCCCCATATTGGGGTTTGTCCCTGGCTAGCCACCACATCTTGTGTCTCTTGTCTTGGCTTGTTTTCTATTGATCGTTTAAATTTTCTATTTGCACTTTACTTAATGTACATGTTGGATAATAATAAGAAAATTAAGTAAAATGCTCTAAGCATAGAACATACCATAGTTTAACAAGGGATTAGAGCTAAGGTGAAGACAAAGTCCAAGCAAGAAGAAATCACGGAAGAGAAGGTTGGCAAGGCTATCTAAAAGAAACCATGGGGTCCTCAGCACACTTCCCTGCTGAAGACAAACTCCGTGAGAAGTCTGACTACCATGGATGGAAGATGTCTTTCGATCTAATATTAGAAGAACAGGAAGTGTTGGACCATGTGAGAGGCGGAATTGTTGAACCTCCATCAAATGCATCTGTTGTTGCTAGGAACAAATGGACCAAGGGGGAAGTAAAAGCAAGGAAGATCATCCGAGACTCTATTGACAAGTGCTTGCTGGCCTATGTTTTCGACCTGAACACCTCCAAGGACATCTATGATAGGCTGGTGATTTTATTTAAAGTTAATGATTCTAATCAAGTCTTGTTTCTTAGAAATAAGCTGAAGGAAATTAAGAACAACAAAGATGAGAGTATGCAAGCATATTTCTTAAGGATCACTGAGGTCAAGAATGATCTCCTATCCATTGGGAAAGTAATTCTTGATAGGGAAATGACACTCACAACTCTTAGAGGATTACCATCAAAATGGTACATATTCAGGACTACTCTTCTCATCAATAACGTAATTCCTGGATTTGAGAAATTAATGGTGAGATGCATTCAAGAAGAAACAAGGATGGAAGAGCGAGATACCTAAAGGCCATCTCACTACCTTTTCTTCTCATGCTAAGAGAAGAAACAATTTCGGGGCTAAATTCAAAGGAAAGGCTGGACCAAAGGCTGGAAGGAAAGGACGATGTTAAAATTTCAATAAAATGGGTCACTATGCAAGGGAGTTCCCTAATAAAAGGGACTCACACCGAGACGATTATCAAAATCCCTCTCATGGAAATCAAAGGAACATCAGGTCTAATAGAAAAGGCAAGAGAAGTGTCGGAAATCAAGGAAGAGGACAACCATTCAAAAAGGGAATAAATTCCAGGTATGAATCTAACACCGTTAATAGTAAGCAAGATGAATATTATCTACCAGTTGCTCTATCTACCTCTACTCCTCCAGACTTGCTGGGAAATTGGCTTATTGATAGTGGTGCCTCAAGGAACTTCACTGGTTAAATAGCAACTCTCTATCTGATAGAGAAAGAAACCAACTTAGAAATTGTTCTTGGAGATAATTCAAAATATCTCGTGAAAGGTGTAAGAAATGTCTCTCTTAAATTGAATCAGGGTAATACAATCCACCTACAAGATGTATTATATGTACCTAATCTTAAAAAGAACCTGGTGCCCATTTTGGCTATGGAAGATAAAGGCTACAAGGTGGCCTCCAGCTATAGCAAGGTACATGTAAGGAAAAAGAATATTAAAGAGGCCTTCACTCTTGGATTTTGAGTTGATTCATTATATCAGGTTGGAGGAAGTCCACTAGGTGTCATGTCTTGTGACACATCTCTTCAGTCCGAACTATGGCATCAAAGGTTTGCTCACCTTAATTATAAAGCTCTACCCGATGTAAGAAAAATGGTGACAGGGATGCCCGAATACCGAGTAGAGCAAGAAGGTGTATGTCCGGGATGTGCTGAAGGAAAGATCAAAAAGGGACCATTCCCCTCAAGCCAAAGCAAGACCTCCAATATATTACAGTTGGTTCACTCAGACATATTTGGTATGATGCCTGTGAAGTCCTTGGGAGGATATTCATATTACCTCACTTTTACAAATGATTATTTTCGCAAGACTTGGATATATTTCTTGAAAAAGAAGGATGAAGTGTTCTCCTAGTTTCGAAAATTCAAAGCCTTGATCGAGAATCAAACTTAAAAGAAGATCAAGATCATAAGGACTGATAATGGGACTGAATATGAATCCAATGAGTCTCATGACTTTTGCAAAGAGGCTGATATTAAGAGGGAGACTACTACAGCATATACTCCTGAGCAGAATGGTGTGGCAAAAAGGAAGAACCATAGGATTGTGTAAGCTGTCTGTGCTATGCTCCATGATCAAAGAATTTCGAAGTTTCTATGGGTCGAAGCTGCAAACACTGTCGTATATGTAAAAACCTGATGCCCTCATCAAGCATTGGGTTCTAAGACTCCTGAAGAACTGTTAACTGGTAAGAAACCTGACGTATCTCATTTTAGAATTTTTGGAAGCCCTGTATATTTTCATGTGCCGAAATAGAAAAGGAATAAATTGGGTGCATCTGGAAAGAAAGGAATCTTTGTGGGCTATAGTGAAAATACTAAGGGCTATAGAATCTATGTAGTTGGTCAAAGGGAAATCGAGATTATTCATGGTGTCACCTTTGACGAAGATATGGCCCTTAGCAAGGTGGACAATCTTCCTAATTTGAGGAGCTCTCAAGAAGCTGACACTAGGGAACCGAAGGAAAAAGAAGATGAGACAATACTCGATGTGGAAGAACCCTTGGATTCTATTGATACTCCTATGCTTGAGCCTTCCTCTTCAAGGAAGAGGTCTTCATGGCTTAGGGGGACACTTGATGATGCTGAAGGACACACAACACCCCAAGGAACCTTCTGTGAAAGTAAGAAACCAAACAAGTATCAGGGATACCTGACCATCATGAGCACGATCATCCAAAATGAGCCTTCATCATTCACAGATGTTGTCAAGCATCAAGTATGGAAGGATGCTATGACAAAAGAATATGACTCTATTATGAAGAACGATGTCTAGGATTTAGTCCCCCAAACCCAGGACAAGGCAGTTGTCACTTCAAAATGGATTTATATGATAAAGCATGCAGCTGATGGAAGTACAAAAAAGTATAAGGGTCGTTTTGTTGGTCGTGGCTTCTCCCAAAATGAAGTTATAGACTATGAAAAGATATTTTCTCGTGTTTCCCGATATACCACCATATGCTCGATCATAGCCCTTACTGCTTCACAAGGATGGAACCTACATCAAATGGATGTTAAGACCGCTTTCTTGCATGGTTCAATCAAAGAGGATGTCTACATGGAGCAACACGAAGGATTTGAGATTTAGGATCGAAAATCTCATGTGTGCAAGTTGAAGAAGGCCCTATATGGGCTGAAGCAATCACCTCGAGCATGGTATGAGAGGATCGATAGCTACTTGATGAAGTTGGGATTCACTAGGAGTGAAACCGACCCTAACCTTTAATTTAAGGTTATAGATGAAAAACCTCTCATATTGGTGCTATATGTTGATGACCTCTTCCTAATAGGTGCATACCCTCTCATTCACAAATGTAAGAGGGAGTTGGCTTTAGAGTTTAAAATGAAGGACCTAGGACTGATGCACTATTTCCTAGGACTTGAAGTCTGGCAAAAGCCAGGGGAGATTTTCCTATCTCAAGGAAATATGTGGTGAAGATATTGGAAAGATTTGGTATGATAGACTAGAAGCCTGTAACTACCCTAATGGAGCTTGACTTCAAGAAGTTAAGTGGTAGTGCTGCTGGACCTATTTTATGAAATTCCATCGAGTATCGTCAACTCGTCGGAGCATTGATGTTCCTAGTGAACTCCCATCTAGATATATGCTTTCCAGTCAACATGTTGAGTCAACATATGGTTGAACCTCACCACATACATTGGATTGGTGCCAAGAATCTGTTGATATATCTTCATGGCACAATTACTTATGGGTTAAGATACATTGTCGGAGATGTGATACTACTTGGATATACTGATGTTGTTGGGTAGGCAGTGTGGTGGACCATAGGAGCACTTCTGAGTGTTATTTCTCCTTAGGATCTACTTCGATATCCTAGATGAGCAGGAAGTAGAAGTCAGTGGCTTTGAGCATCGCTGAGGCAGAGTACATTACTACTAGCATGGCCTCCTATGAGGCAGTCTAGTTATGAAAGCTCTTCAGTGAGTTGTTTGGATTTACATTGGATACCACTGTGGTCCTGTGTGACAACCAGAGTGGGATTCGTTTATCAGAGAATCTCGTATTCCATGATCACTACAAGCATATCGATATCAGGTACCACTATATTCGAGATATGGTGTAGCGGGGAGCTATAAGGCTCCAACATATCAGTACAGATGAACAGGTAGCCGACATTTTGACAAAGCCCTTAGGAAAGGTCAAATTCCTGAATTTTCGAGAATGACTTAGTGTCATTCAAATACCCTCTTTTGAAGGTCAAGTATGATGTACTAAGCTCTGGGAGCTCCAAGGGTGCGCAGGGTACTTCTTGGAGAGACATATGACCACAGGGTAACTCACCATCCCCTATTGGTGCACTTTGTATAGGGTAAAAGGTTCAACCTTCCCTTGTGACACCCCGTGGCGACTATGGAACAAGATGATTAGTTCTCCTGTGGGTCAGGATGATTCATTCTCCATGGCAACTATGGAATAGGATGATTCGTTCTCCTGTAGGCCGGGATGATTAGTTATCTGTGGCATCCACTAGACAGGATGATTCATTCTCCTGTGGATAGGATAATTAGTTCTCCTGTTGAGGAATACTACCCATGTAGTCTGGGACACATGGGAAGTACCTCTCATCTGATCAATGAGCAGGGAAATGAGGATAGGGACCATAGTAGTTCTATCGATGGACGCATCATTGTATCTATCGTACTCCCTATGCTAGGATGACCTCCATTGATCTTGGATCAATGATACTGGTCTGGGACTAGTGAGAGTGGTACACACTCTAAGACTGACTTCAGGTCAGTGGAGGATGGTATGATACATCCTTGATCACTTCTTCTTCTTCATAGTTTGAGCAGAGCAGAGCATAGTAGAGTAGGGGTCAAGTTGTACAAGGCAATGCATTTGATGGATGAATAGTAGTGATGGTCAGACGAATTGCAGATGGAGTTCTCCCTAGTTGAGATGGAGTGTTAAAATTGGCAACTAGGGCCAAACTCCATGTGGGTCACCTTTTTCATGGTTGATAATATTTTTCCTAGATTCCTCTTGTCAAGAGGTGTAGGATTAAATATCATCCGATTCCGATAAGTATTTATGGATATATGAATTTATTTTGATTATGGACAAATTGACAAAGTCAACTAGCAACTTATGTAGGCTTAGAAGCCCAATAGACACATCTATTCATCTTCAACGTTTGCATATAAATACAGGATGCCTCCTCCTCATTTGGACACTAACTTCTCATCATATCTCTCTCTCTTGTGCAGAAAAGAGTCTCTTTCTCTCTCCTGCATAGAAAGACTCTCTCTCTCTCTCACATGTGGAAAAAGGATGCAGATTTCTAGGGTTACAAGCTATAGGAAGGTACTTTGACCAATGTTGACCAGTGTGGACTCCTCTTTGACTATGAATTTGGTGTGGCTAATCCTCCTTGGCAGGCCACAATTTTTGGCACAGAAATTGAGGTGATCTGACCTTTGGTTTGACCAATATTGACTGCCCTAGTTTAGGGCTGCAAGTTGACTTCAAAAATCTGCAATCGACTAAACTTTTGGGGCTATTCTAGGGTTGCTTCTTTAGGCTGTTCAAGGGCAAGTTGACTGGAAATTGACCAAGCATATTGGAGGTCAATTTCAACTCATTTGACCAAGTTTGACTTTGTTGATCTAGGGTGTGCTACTACTAATATAAATCAAATTTTTGTACTATTTCTCTTTGCTGAATTATTGAAGATAAAAGAAGATTTGATCAAAGGGTTTCCCCATATTGGGGTTTGTCCCTGGCTAGACACCACATCTTGTGTCTCTTGTCTTGGCTTGTTTTCTGTTGATTGTTTAAATGTTCTATCTGCACTTTACTTAAAGTACATGTTGGAAAATAATAAGAAAAATAAGTGAACTGCTCTAAGCATAGAATATACCATAATTTAACATGGGATAAAAGCTGAGGTGAAGACAAAGTTCAAGCAAGAGAAAGGGCAATCACCGAAGAGAAGGTTGGTAAGGCTATCTAAAAGAAACCATGGGGTCCTCAACACACTTCCCTGCTGAAGACAAACTCCGTGAGAAGTCTGACTACCATGGATGGAAGATGTATCTTGATCTAACATTATAAGAACAAGAAGTGTTGGACCATGTGAGAGGCACAATTGTTGAACCTCCATCAAATGCATCTGTTGCTGCTAGGAACAAATGGATCAAGGGGGAAGTAAAAGCAAGGAAGATCATCTGGGACTCTATTGACAAGCGCTTGGTGGCCTACATTTCTGACCTGAACACCTCCAAGGAAATCTACGATAGACGGGTGAGTTTATTTAAAGTTAATGATGCTAATCAAGTCTTGTTTCTTAGAAATAAGCGTAAGGAAATTAAGAAGGAAAAATATGAGAGTATGCAAGCATATTTCTTAAGGATCACAAAGATCAAGAATGATCTCCTATCTATTGGGGAAGTAATTTATGACAGGGAAATGACACTCACAACTCTTGGAGGATTACCATCTGAATGGTACGTATTTAGGACTACTATTCTCAACAATAACGTAATTCATGGATTCGAGGAATTAATGGCGAGATGCATTCAAGAAGAAACAAGGATGGAAGAGCAAGAAATGCCCATACCTAAAGGTCATCCCACAACATTTTCTTCTCATGCTAAGAGAAGAAATAATTCTGGGGCTAAATTCAAAGGAAAGGCTAGACCAAAGGGTGGAAGGAAAGGACGATGTTACAATTTCAATAAAATGGGTCACTATGCAAGGGAGTGCCCTAATAAAAGGGACTCACAGTGGGATGATGATCAAAATCCCTCTCATGGCAATCAAAGGAATGTCAGGTCTAATAGCAATGGCAAGAGAAGTGTCAGAAATCAATGAAGAGGACAACCATTCAAAAAGGCAAGAAATTCCAGGTATGAATCTAACACCATTAACAATAAGCAAGATGAATATTATCTACCAGTTGCTCTATCTACCTCTGCTCCTCCGGACTTGCTGGGAAATTGGATTATTGATAGTGGTGCCTCAAGGCACTTCACTGGTTACAAATAAGCTCTCTATAATCTAATAGAGAAAGAAACCAACCTAGAAATTGTTCCTGGAGATAATTCAAAATATCTCGTGAAAGGTGTAGGAAATGTCTCTCTTAAATTGAATCAGGGTAATACAATCCACCTACGAGATGTATTATATGTACCTGATCTTAAAAAGAACTTGGTGTCCATTTCGGCTATGGAAGAAAAAGGCTACAAGGTGGCCTTCAGTGATGGCAAGGTACGTGTATGGAAAAAGAATATTAAAGATGCCTTCACTCTTCGGTTTCGAGTTGATTCATTATATTAGGTCGGAGGAAGTCCGCTAGGTGTCATGTCTTTTGACACATCTCTTCAGTCCGAACTATGGCATCGAAGATTTGCTCACCTTCATTATAAAGCTCTACCTAATGTAAGACAAATGGTGACAGGGATGCTCGAATTCCAAGTAGAGCAAGAAGGTGTATGTCCAGGATGTGCTAAAGGAAAGCTCAAAAGGGGACCATTCCCCTCAAGCCAAAGCAATACCTCTGATATATTACAGTTGGTTCACTCAGACATATTTGGTATGATGCCTGTGAACTCCTTGGGGGGATATTCATATTACCTCACTTTTACAGATGATTATTCTCACAAGACTTGGATGTATTTCTTGAAAAAGAAGGATGAAGTGTTCTCCTGGTTTCGACACTTCAAAGCCTTGGTCGAGAATCAAACCGAAAAGAAGATCAAGATCTTAAGGACTGATTATGGGACTGAATATGAATCAAATGAGTTTCATGACTTTTGCAAAGAGGTTGGCATTAAGAGGAAGACTACTACACCATATACTCTCGAGCAGAATGGTGTGGTGGAAAGGAAGAATCATACAATTGTGGAAGTTGTCTGTGCTACGATCCATGATCAAAGACTTCCAAAGTTTCTATGGGCCGAAGTTGCAAACACCGCCATATATGTACAAAACTGATGCCCTCATCAAGAATTGGTTCCAAGACTCCTGAAGAAATGTTCACCGGTAAGAAACTTGACGTATCTCATTTTAGTATTTTGGGAAGCACTGTATATTTTCATCTGCAGAAAGAGAAAAGGAATAAATTGGGTGCATATGGAAAGAAAGGAATCTTTGTGGGCTATAGTGAAAATTCTAAGGGCTATAGAATCTATGTAGCTGGTCAAGGGGAAGTCGAGATTAGTCATGATGTCACCTTTGATGAAGATATGGCCCTTAGCAAGGTGTAAAATCTTCCTACTTTGAGGAGCTCTCAAGAAGCTGACACCAGGGAATCGAAGGAAAAAGAAGATGAGACAATGCCCGATGTGGAAGAACCCTTGGATCCTATTGATCCTCCTCCACCTAAGCCTTCCTCTTTGAGGAAGAGGCCTTCATGGCTTAGGGGGACACTTGATGATGCTGAAGGACACACAACACCCCGAGGAACCATCCCAGAAAGTAAGAAACTTAACAGGTATCAAGGATACTTGACCATCATGAGCACGATCATCCAAAATGAGCCTTCACCATTCATAGATGCCATCAAGCATCAAGTATGGAAGGATGCTATGACTGAAGAATATGAGTCTATTATGAAGAACGATGTCTGGGATGTAGTTCCTAGACCCCAGGACAAGGAAATTGTCACTTCAAAATGGCTTTACAAGATAAAGCATGCAGCTGATGGAAGTAAGTATAAGGCTCATTTTGTCGCTCGTGGCTTCTCCCAGAAGGAAGGTATAGACTATGACAAGATATTTGCACCTTTTGCCCGATATACCACCATCTGCTCAATCATATCCCTTGCTACTTCACAAGGATGGAACCTACATCAGATGGATGTTAAGACTGCGTTCTTGCATGGTTCAATCAAAGAGGAGGTCTACATGGATCAACCTGAAGGATTTGAGATTTATGATCAAAAATCTCATGTGTGCAGGTTGAAGAAGGCCCTATATGGGCTGAAGCAAGCACCCTGAGTGTGGTATGAGAGGATCAATAGCTACTTCATGAAGTTGGGATTCACTAGGAGTGAAGCTGACCCTAACCTTTAAGGTTATAGATGACAAAACTCTCATATTGGTGTTGTATGTTGACGACCTCTTTCTAACAGGTACAAACCCTCTCATTCACAAATGTAAGAGGGAGTTGGCTTCAAAGTTTGAAATGAAGGACCTAGGATTGATGCACTATTTCCTAGGACTTGAAGTCTGGCAGAAGCCAGGGGAGATTTTCCTATCTCAAGGAAAATATGTGGTGAAGATATTGGAAAGATTTGGTATGGTGGACTGCAAGCCCGTAACTACTCCAGTGGAGCTTGACTTCAAGAAGTTAAGTGGTAGTGCTGTTGGACCTGTTTTACGAAATTCCACAGAGTATCGTCAACTCGTCGGAGCATTGATGTTCCTAGTGAACTCCCGTCCAAATATATGCTTTGCAGTCAACATGTTGAGTCAACATATGGTTGAACCTCACCACATACATTGGATTGGTGCAAAGAATTTGTTGAGATATCTTGTGGCACAATTACTTATGGGTTAAGATACACTATCGGAGATGTGATACTACTTGGATATACTGATGTTGATTTGGCAGGCAGTGTGGTGGACCATAAGAGCACTTCCGGGTGTTATTTCTCCTTGGGATCTAATTTGATATCCTAGATGAGCAGGAAGCAAAAGTCGGTGGCTTTGGGCACCGTCGAGGTAGGGTACATTGCTGCTAGTATGGCCTCCTGTGAGGCAAATTGCTTATGAAAGTTCTTCAGTGAGCTATTTGGATTTACATTTGATACCACCATGATCCTATGTGACAACCAGAGTGGGATTCATTTATCAAAAAATCTTGTATTCCATGATCTCTCCAAGCATATCGATATCTGGTACCATTATATTCGAGATATGGTGCAGCGAGGAGCTATAAGGCTCCAACATATTGGTACAGATGAACAAGTCACTGACATTTTAACAAAGCCCCTAGGAAAGGTCAAATTCCTGACTTTCCAAGAACGACTTGGTGTCGTTCAGAGACCCTCTTTTGAGGGTCAAGTATAATGTACTAAGCTCTGGGAGGTCTAGGGGGGCGCCGGGTACTTCTTGGAGTGACATATTACCACAGGGTAACTCACCATCCCCTATTGGTGCACTTTGTACAGGGTAAAAGGTTCAACCTTCCCCCATGACACCCCGTGGCAACTATGGAATAGGATGATTAGTGCTCCTGTGGGCTAGAATGATTCATTCTCCATGGCGACTATGGAACAAGATGATTAGTTCTCTGTGGCATCCACTAGATAGGATGATTCATTCTCCTGTGGACAGGATGATTAGTTCCCCTGTCGAGGCAACCTACCCATGCAATCTGGGACTCATGGGAAGTACCTATCATCTGATCAATGAGTGGGGAAATGAGGATAGGGACCATAGTAGTTCTATCGATGGACGCATCTTTGTATCTACCAGACTCCCTATGCTAGGATGACCTCCATTGATCTGGCATCAAAGATACTGGTCTGGGACTAGTGAGAGTAGTATACACTCTGAGACTGACTTCAGGTCAGTGGAGGATGGTACGATACATCCTCGATCACTTCTTCTTCTTCATAGTTCAAGCAGAGCAGAGCAGGGATCAAGTTGTACAAGGCAACACATTTGATGGATGAAGAGTAGTGATGGTCAGACGAATTGCAGATGGAGTTCTCCCTATTTGAGAGGGAGTGTTAAAATTGGAAAGTAGGGCCAAACTCCATGTGGGTCACCTTAGTCATGGCTGATAATATTTTTCCTAGATTCCCTCATCAAGAGGTGTAGGATTGATCTAAAGATCATCCGATTCTGATAAGTATTTATGGAGATATGAATTTATTTTGATTATGGACAAATTATCAAAGTCGGCTAGCAATGTATGTAGGCTCAGAAGCCCAAAAGACACATATATTCATCTTCAATGTTTGCATATAAATACAGGATGCCTCCTCCTCATTTGGACACTCACTTCTCATCATATCTCTCTCTCCTGCACAGAAAAGAGTCTCTTTCTCTCTCCTGCGCAGAAAGACTCTCTCTCTCACACATGTGGAAAAAGGACGCATATTTCTAGGGTTACAAGCTGTAGGAAGGTACTTTGACCAGCGTGGACTCCTCTTTGACTGTGAATTTGGTGTGGCTAATCCTCCTTGGCCGGCCGCAATTTTTGACATAGAAATTGAGGTGATCTGACCTCTGGTTTGACTGATATTGACTGCCCTAGTTTAGGGCTGCAAGTTGACTTCAGAAATCTAAAAATCAACTAATTTTTTGGGGTTGTTCTAGGGCCACTTCTTCATGTTGTTCAAGGGAAAGTTGACTGGAAATTGACCAAGCCTATTGGAGGTAAATTTCAACTCGTTTGACGAAGTTTGACTTTGTTTATATAGGGTTTGCTGCTACAAATATAAATCAGATTTTTGTACTATTTCTCTCTGCTGAATTATTGAAGGTAAAAGAAGATTTGATCAAAGGGTTTCCCCATATTGGGGTTTGTCCATGGCTAGCCACCACATCTTGTGTCTCTTGTCTTTGCTTGTTTTTCGTTGGTCGTTTAAATGTTGTATCTGCACTTTACTTAATGTATATGTTGGATATTAATAAGAAAAATAAGTAAACTTCTCTAAGCATAGAACATACCATAATTTAACAATGGCTTTAGCATCATGGATGAATCATGAGGATGCAAGAGCTACAGAAATGAAAATAGTAATGGAAAGAGAAGAGACAGAACCCCTCATGATAAGAGTTGAGCAATCTAATCCAATGGCTATCATCAGCACCCACAACCTGATTACAAATGATCCTAAGCTTGCACCTAGGTACCTTGCTGCACAAGAGAAAGCAATCACACACTTTGAAGACATGTTCAAATTTCTAGGAGATGACAGCATGCAAGCTTGCCAAAGGAGATGGAACACCTTTCCTTACACCCTGAAAATCATAGAATACCATTCTCCCCAGAGGATGAGAGAGGCACTAAACAAAACACCCATGTACAAGAAATCTCTACAAAGACTCCAAGTCAATTGGATTGGCTTGAGACTCTGTCCACCATTGCTTTTAGGAATGTTAGAAGGAAGGAAAGAAGAAGAATAAAGAAATAAGTGGGAAGATATAGAGAGCAAGACAAGATTTTATTCACAAGAAGAAGAAACCACAGCAGAAGCATGGGATGTCAGGGAGGCCACCAGAGTAATGAAGGAAATGGAAGTTGCTCAGAGGATGAGCAACACTTTCAGTAGGGGGTGATGGTGAGCCACATCATTGGGTAACTATATGGACCTTAATACACCTCCAAGCTTATTACAATCAACTCTTCTCATAATTCCTTACATATTTTAATTATATTTTGCTTAACGAGATGAGTAAAAGTAAGATGTTATGTCTAGTGGTCTAGTGTTCATTGATTGCAGGTTTTTGAGAGCAAATCATGGAAATTTTGGGTGATTAAGGTTGGAAAATTGAATGAGACAAGAATGAGATATTATAGGAGATATATCCTCCTCATTTAATCCTCACCAATTCAAATATTCCTCAATCAAATCACACTAGCTCGGAGTTGCAAGCAAACAAGTCATGGAGATCATGGGCAACTGAGCTAGTGACAGTTAAGAGCTAGTTCATCTTGAGTTTGGGAGCCAAGCCTCCCTAGATTTAAGGAAGTCGTTGGAGACATTAGCTGTATAAATAAAGAGGCCTAGAGCCTCATTAGGATTCAGATTTTTTATGTAAGAGCACTAAGCATTTTCGAGTTCAAGTTTTGTGGAAAAACATTGCTATGTAATTTTTCTGATATGATCATGAGAATGAGCACTTCCTTGATCCCACAATGAATTGACTCAGAGGACTGAATCTCTTGGTTTAAGGCCCAACCCTAATAGCAAAGGCTCCTCTTCTTGTACTTGTATGCTTAGGTGATTTCATAGATTAATGATTGAATTAGTTTTAACATTGTTTCATTGCAAGTAATTGTGAATTTGATTAGTTTGCTTCCATTTGTGCATTGATTTAGCAGTAGCTTAGAAAGATAAAGGAATACCAAAAAGGCTGATAGCAGGTGGATCAAGGAAAATTTTAAGGATGGAAAATTTTCTTGAAGTTTAAAAACATTGGTGAATCTCACTAATCCCTAATATGCAAACTATAAAATGTTTATTGATATATTTGTAAAATTATTCAAATTTATAATGACTTTATATATAGTCTCTATATAATGTTGGTGAGTTTTAAGGTAAAATAATTTTATATTCTAAACTTTGGGTGAATCGTCTTTTATAAAAATTGGAAATTGGCAAATATTTTTTGTGGAAAAATCATGGAAAATTAGCCCACTAGGCGAACATTAGCCCTTAAAATTTCCATCAGGTGGATTTGGTCTCACTCCCCCCTTCAAGGACCATGGTTTGAGGAAAGAACTCCTATGCAGCCCTAAAAAGACAGAATTCTGATTTCTTATGGAATTTAGGGTTTTCTGCTACTTAGGCTAGCATATTTTCAGTTTTCAAGGATAGGATTCAATTGTCATTTATGATATCTTCAACTTTGTATTAGATCTCATAGTGTTTCACATTATTCTGCAAGTATTTCCATGCATGAACTAGACAACTAGATAATGAAATTATGTTTTCTTAAGTTGATTGAAAATCTTTCTTGTTTGACATGATTCATGGATAAATTCCAGTGATTGATGCAGTGTAGGAGTTTCAATAGTGCAGGAAAATATCATGACTAACAACCCCAACCTAACCTCATCCACCCATGATCACCAAAATCCACTAAGTCCCTCAACCAATTCATCATTCCATAAGAACAACTTTCCAGGTTTATTGAGCAAATCCAGCCATCTTACAAACTCTGTTTTGAGATATGAAGAAGTCCTAGCCACTCCTTTTCCCTATTTCTTCCACGTTTCACCTTCCCTAAGCCTTATACTAGCTTCCAAATCATTCCTATTGATCTCGGCTGGATCTGTAGGAATACAAGGGATCTTGTAGGAGCATTAGGACATCCTATAGGACGACCTGTAGTGTGTTTTGAGGCTGATTTGTGGAAAAAGCATCCTAAAGGATAGGAGAATACCCCTACCTGCCTCTCAAGCCATATGAATTGTCACCACCATCTCTAACCCACCTACCACATCACCAAGAAGATTCATCATTCACAATTTCACAAAAAAGGACAAAAAGGAAAAAAGAGTTATTGTGTTCATTCATATGCACACCCGTAGAATGTTTGGTAATTTCAGATTGCATGCCTAGGACAGTTAGGATTACACACATGTTACCCTAGAATCCTTTTGAAGCAAGATATCTTAGTAATTAGTTAGATTAGTAGTATGTTCAAAACATTTGATTTCAGTCTTTCCTTACTGCAGTAGACACTATTTCAATTCTCCTAGTTAGTGAAAAATTCCCCTTTCCTCATTGGTAATCAAGCTTCTTCTAAATCAACAGAAGGTTGGTTTGATAAAGCATAGTGGTATATCACCAATTTAGCATTGACAAAGAGTGGACCCATCGCATCTGCTTGTGTATACAACATTGTCACCTCCAAGTTTGTAGGAACCCCGAGTGGATAAAGTAAAGTTGGTGACCCTAGGAGTTGCAACTTTTTTTCTACAATACTGGTGCTCATCAATGCACCATACAAATAACAACTTAATACTTACCGTTTGTTCCCCATGCTCACCTAGGTAGAAGTGGCAAGTCATCCCTAATAGTTCATCCCGCTATAAGGGTAATCATCAATGTAGAGGGGCATTTGATCCCAATGTGTGAAAAAATCAGGTGAGAACACTCGTCCGACTCCCCCTCCTCCTCCTCCTCTTTGCAGTAGCTTCCCCCAATGGTGCATCCTGGGCTCCTATGAGCCCCCATATTAGATCTTTACATGAGGAAAGATGGTGGGTATCTTCTCAAAGAAGAATGCACATAGTACTGTACCAAAAGTGAAATCACAGTTCACCTACCCCCTACATAGACTTAACTATCGTTTCACTGACGAAAACATCATCTGGGCCCACCCATAGTAGGTCTCAGCCAAAAAAATCTCAACCAACATCATATGCCCACCAGTGATGTGGTGGAATGCCTGGCTGCCCAAGACCCATAGCATAGCTGTGGCAACAACCGGTGTCTCTAGCCCCTCTAGATCACTAATCGAGATAGTCGTACCCTTGACATGTACATCCTATGGACAGGAACTCCACAAACACAGTAATTTTCCTCTCATGAGGCAACACCGGATGAATATCCCCCACCACTCTAAGGGGAGGAAATCGGTCAAGAAATAAATATCCTGTCATGTGAGCTCAATCTTGTGACGCTGCACGACGAAGACCTGTTGGTCTAGATCCCAATAGCTCACAATTATTGATAGCAAGGGCTCACTTGTCCTCATCAATGGGTTCTCTACCAAATGAGAACTACATAATGAGCCAATGCCCCTCGAACCCCTTGATCCCTCTGGATCTTGGATCGAAGAGTACCCAAGTCTTGTTCATGGTAGTTGATTTTCAGCTTTTCCATGCATGTAAAACACCACATGTCTTTTCAGTTTAGAGAAGAAAACACTGGTCTGCATTGATCAACCTATAGCCCCAACCAAGCTAGCAAACAACCCTCTCTTTGTAGCCCCAAATCACAGTTTTTTGCCTAGAAAGTGCGAGCTCACAGGTTTCCAGCTATTTCCTATGAGCCAGATTGCACTTCTGGGCCCAAAACGTGTGATGCGACCGTGAAGAAGAGAAAGGGTCTCCTAGGGATCTTTCAAGTGCCAAAAATGAGGCAATAAACCACTAAAATGGAAGAGATGAGTAAGGTGACCTAAGTCACAGATCTTGATTTTGACGATTTGTTTGTTCGCTACGATCTCCACAAGATTTAGGGCCTTTTCCTCCTCTCCAAATTCACCACAGCTCACTTAGCAAATGAATCCAAATTGGAGGGAAAACGTCCTTTCATAGAAAAATCCATTATTTTTCTATCACCCATTATGACCAAGTCGAAGCTCGGTTTGAAAAACTGTCAGCACCGTTGGAAATGTCTCATCAAGTACTATAATGGGTCTTCCTCAGATTTTTGATGATTTGATACTTCACTAGGAAAACGTTTTTCCAAAAAGTGTTACTTCGTCGCCTCTCAAAATTGAATTTCTTCATAAAGCAACACTTGTATTTTGAGGTCCACCTCCTCTTCATACTTTTCATACCACGTGTTGATTTTCGTCATGAGTAACCATCACTTACTCATGTTTTGATGGTCCCCACTGGGCCTATTCTATGTGGCAGCGTCATCAAGTCACCCCTATTGAGAGCATCCACGATGAGTCACCATTGCATCCATGGAGTCCGCTTCATGTCCCAGTATTCCATCCATATTTGCATACCATTCATCCTGTTTTGCCCATTTTGGCCTCCATTCATATTGTCCCCATCCCCTCTGGAGTTGAGTCAGTCGCTACCAGGTCAACCATGCACTTTATGCTCTAACAAGGACAGTCGTCTGTTTGTCCCTCAGTACCACTTTTCCCATTATCCCTCGTGTCAGTCCATCATTCACATTACTAATTTCCCTCATGCCTTAGTTGACGATCCTCATTGCCTCATCTATCGCGGGCCATATTCTATCAACATCAACTCATTTATTCTAGAAGAATGGCCTAGAGGGTAGTGTATCTTGGTTCTAGTTTCCACTCTTGTTCAGTACCTTGGATCAAGTAAAGGGACTCATCATTTCCCTTTGACATGGTCATTTCATGTTCGTGATCCATACACTTGATGTCTAGTGATGCAACAGATTGTACCAGTGATTCTCGGGTGTGTGTGAGATGTTTTAGACCTCATGAGGGGGTGGCCCTTCAGGTAGCCCCCGACATGCCTGAATGCATTCCTATTATGTTACAGCCTCAGATGTATTTTCGTAGAGTTGATGGGCTCAGTTCCTATCGATCACGGTGTTCATAACATGCACTTCTCCTTCAAATGATCCATTCGGTTTTTCAGAGCCCTTCTGTGTTCAACATGGCTTCTACGGTTGTTCTACCCTCCCTCCCACCCATTTTTTGAGGGAAGGGTCCTTATATCTCATGTACTCAAATATTATTGTATTCAGTCCTAGCTCATGTTTTTCTAGGTTCATTATGTATATGGGATACATTGTATTATTTTCTGGCTCTGTTATGCCAGCATGTCATGTACCATTCGACATGTACTTCATTGCTCAGTTTTATGTTTTTGGGTGCACCATTATTTTTGTACTAAGAATTCTCGGTGGGTATACCTCCCCCACCTCATTGAGCTTCGGTACCACAACATAAAAGGAAACTTGAATTGGTCTCGCCCCCTCTGTCCCTATCCTCTTTCACTTCAGCTTTAATAGTATCTCTCATTCTCTCTCTCTCTCTGACTCCATTGTGTTGTTTAGTGATTGTCTCTTTACAATGTAACTCAGTCATACATTTTTATCCTAACACTCATACATTAAGGGGAAATATGTTATCACAAAAAATTGATCATCTAGCCTAATTTACTAGATGGATCGAAGTACACCATGTAAAGCCAATTTTACCATAGTATGAAAAATTACTTCATAAACCACCTTTGTTAAGTAATTTATAATTAAACCCATGAAGAATAATTAAATAAATCACTATTAATTTAATTTTATTCTAGGAATAATTAATTAAACCATTGGTAAATTATTATTCCTTGTAATATTTGACCCAATCATGAAAAATAAACAGATAAATCATTAGTTATCTTATTTTTCTCTAAGAATAATTAATTAATCACTAATTAATCATTATTCTTTGTCAAATTTGACTAAAACCCTTATGAATAATTAAATAAATCATTATTTGTTTATTATTCCTTAACCAATTTCTTGAGATGATAAATAAATCGTTTATTTATTCATTATTTCTAAATAAAAGTTTAAATATTTTTTCCCTCCTAACCAAATATAATAAAATATTCCAAGTGGTTATTCCAAGAATGGGGTTAATAATATTTTATTATTGCTCATTATTCAAGGATAACTCAATATTTTGTTATAAATAGAAGGTTTTTTTATCTGAATTGGATCCATGAAGATTATTACAGAGCCATGGCTGTATCAAAACAGGACAGACATCGAATTATGAGCACAAAGGGATCAAGAAGAGCTATGGACAATGGCAGTTTGCAGCTAGCGAGGAATGACGAGGACCTCGGTCAAAGCTTGCTGACCGAGGCCCATGGAGACCGTGCAGGAGGAAAAACTGGCACTTGGGAAGCCTGGATCGAGAAACAGAGGGCATTTCTGATGCACAATTAGGAAAGACCCTCGAGAAGCAAAGGCCCTGAGCACTCGGTCGCATGGAAGCCGGGAAAGCCATGGGGAAAGCACTGAAGGTTAAGGCGAGACCCGCGCTCCAAAATTGGCAGTATATCAGGGGTACCCTCCGGTGGTAAGCAGATTTGGAGAAAACTGAGCGATTTCATTCAGTTCCTGACACGTGGCAGGCGAAGGAGAGAGAAAACCGCCGCTCATCGTATGCTAACGGTCGAGCAAGTCAACCGCGTGAAATGAGTGAAAGTCGTAGGATCTGGGGGCTCCAGATCTGAGGGTGGAGATTGCGCCTGATAGAGGAATCAGATTTGACGGGGGAATTAAGCCTTATCATAAAGAATTTTTATGTCTAATTTGAATGCTGAGTTGGTGGATGACTCGTTCCACAATGTAACTGAAAAACTGAACCGACGAGGAAGAGCTGGTGTAGTTCGTAAGAGGACAAGTGGCCACTCCCTGTGAGCCATTGGCGAAAATGCAAAGACAGGGAACTCCAAGTGAATAGCAGCAGGCCAACAGAAGGGGCGGAAGAGGAAGCGAGAATTCATGAGACAGATTGGCTTTTAGCCATGAACAGGAAGAGAACAAAGGAAGACATAGAGGAGGACGAAGACAGAGAAAAGCGAGAGCAAAGAAGAGACAGTAAAGCAAGAAGTAGAAAGACAGAGAACCAAGCTGACCTGTGACATAAGGCAGCATCGAGCAGACATAAAGCTTGAGAGGTTCAAGCGATCCCTAAGAGGATCTGTCAGGAATCGAGCACCACATTGGGCTCCTTCCATTAAAGAACAGAGAGGTCAAGACTTGGATAGGAAAATAGTCTGTGTACTCTAGTGACTTTGGGAATCCAAGAGCCACCCTTCCAAGCATCATTTCTATTTCAGGAGACTCAAATTGAGCTCCTAATTGTAAGTCTCTACTTTAAAGACACAATAAAAGAAGGCCACCACTGAAAGCTGGACCAGAGATGTAGCCCTAGAGAATAGGGTGAACTCCTTATTAATTGTTGTGTTCTTACATTTGCTTACTCTATTTCTCTTTCTATTTTCCACTTTCCAGTGTCTGTGTATTTTGCAATCTAATCGATCCATTGCCTAAAATAACATAGACACACACTATCACATGAGTCTGTAATACCTTCATTCAATAAATCTTTAACTGAGATCACTCAAGGGTGATTTTCAAATCAAGTGGTATCAGAGCTCTAGGTTGTAAGGTTAGAAAAGCTTATGTTGGTTTAGCTGTTGAATGCTAACTAGATCAAAGCTCAAATTAGGAGAAGGAGAGTTGGTTGAAACTAATCCTAAAATTGGGAGAGTTTATCGTCAGAAGACAATGTCAGAAGAAGGTTCTATAGGACTAGACCCTTAATTCATAGATAGTTTCCTAGCCATAAAGTCCATGGTTGAAGAAGTGTATAGGGACTTTAGAAAACATAAGGAGGAAGATTCATCAGGCTTCAAGCAAGACAAAGGAGAAGATGAGTCTCACTTCCATGACCACTCAAAAGGAAAAGGGAAAGAGGAAAGCTTTCTCACACCTCCTAATAGCCCTGAACACAAAAGGAAAGCAACTTTGATCAAACTAGATGTTAAATTTGATTTACCTATATATGATGGAGAGTTTAATGCAGAAAAGTTGGACAATTGGATTAGACAAATTGATGTTTATTGCAGAGTATAGAACATCAACTCAGACAAGAGAAAGATTCAGCTGGCAAGCCTACACCTAGGAGGCACTGCGTTGGTTTGGAGGGAAGGTAGGACCCACGCTAACATAAAGAGACATGGTAAGACTATCTCTACCTGGAGTGAATTTGTTTTTGCAATCAAAAATCAATTCTATCCATTGGCCTACATGCAACAAGCCATGATGAGTTGGCAAACTCTTTGACAGTTGAAAGGAAAAAGTGTGCAAGGGTACACTCAAGAATTTAGAAAGAGAGCACTGATTCTAGGAATCTCATTAGAATCACCAGAGACTCTGTTGAAGTACATTAGTGGTCTACATAGCTACATGAGGCACACCATCCTCATGTTTAATCCCACTAGTATAGATGAGGTATATGTGCAAGCTACTCATCTAGAGGCTAGAGGAAAGAATGGAAATCTAGAAGTTGGGGGACCATCCCAACCCACTACAAGCAAGAATAAGGAGAAAAGAAAGAAAAAATGGAAAGCAAGGAAGGCTAACACTGCACAGAAGACCAAGGCTTCATGCACTCAGTGTAAAAAGGATGGGCATGATGATGAGCACTGTTGGATTCTACATCCAGAGCTGAGACCTAAGAAGTTCGAGGGCAAGAAGAAGAAGACTGCCGCAGCTATTCAGAAGGATTTGGGGTCAGACTTAGGAGATGAAACAACTATTGCAGCCACATGTATAAAAGGTAAGAATTCTGAAACATCTATTAGTAATTCTGCACAATCTATTATTGATGAAGAAAATGAGAGAAAAAGACATGAACTTTTCCATATTTGAGTTATTTCCAAACATCAAAATGTTAATACTTTGTTGATAGTGGCTCACAAGTAAATTTAATTTCTGAAGCAATTGTAAAGAAGTTGGGATTAGTAACTACACCTCACAAGAAACCATACCCATTAGGATGGTTGAACGATAAAGCACAACTACATGTGACTAGATAGTGCAAACTCAAGTTTTCTTTTGGGTCAGCATTTGTACATGAGGTTGAGTTAGACATAATTCCTTTTGATATATGTGGAATTGTTTTAGGAAGTCCTTACTTGTATGATATGAAAGCTATTTTCTATAGAGCTGAGAACAAGTATCTGCTTATCAAAGATGGAATCGAATACTTTGTAACAGCTCATAAGCTTAAGAATAATTATACTCTCATAAACTCAAGGTAGATGAAACGAATGATAAATTCATGTAAACAATTCTTATTGATGGTTTTAAAGGAAAGAAACCTGATAAAACCAATGTATTTGAGGGTTGTAATGCTGACCAACAAGCTGATTTAGAAAAGGTTATTTCAGAGTATGATATCTTGTTTCAAGAACCTAAAGGTCTGCCACCCAAATAGGAAATAGTACATGATATTATTTTGTAGCAAGATGCTCCATTGCCTAACATTGGAATGTACAGGTTGTCTACTTTAGAGAACGCTAAAATCAAGAAGCAGGTGCAGGAGTTGCTCGAGAAAGGGTTCATCAGACCTAGCATATCACCATGTGGGTCACAAATCATTTTGGTGAGAAAGAAAGATGGCTCGTGGAGAATGTGCATTGATTACCGAGCACTGAATAAGATAACAATAAAAAATCGTTATCCCCTTCCTCACATAGATGATCTTTTAGATAAATTGAAGGAAGTTGTTTATTTTTCCAAGTTAGACTTGCACAGTGGATACCATCAGGTCAAAGTTGCAGAACAAGATGCATGGAAGATTGCTTTCAAAACAAAGCAGGGATTGTATGAGTGGCTGGTTATGCCTTTTGGCTTAACTAATTCTCCTGCTACTTTCATGAGATTAATGAATGATGTACTAAGACCTTTTGTTGATGATTTTGTTATTGTGTATCTGGATGACATTCTGATATTTAACAAAACATGGGAAGAACACTTAAAGCATGTTAAGCAGACACTAGATGTTTTGAAAAGAGAAAAACTTTATGTTAAACTCTCAAAATGTGAATTTGGCAAAACATCTCTGAATTATTTGGGTCATATAGTAGGGGGTGGTGAACTGAAGATAGATCCCTCTAAGGTGGCAGTCATTGTGAACTGGCCTAAACCCAAGTCCGCTACAGAAGTGAGAAGCTTCTTAGGGGCAGCACAATATTGGAGAAATTTTATTTCTAACTTTTCCTTATTGCAGCTCCCTTACATGCTTTAACATGATTGAACAAGGTGTTTCAGTGGGGAGGCAAATAGCAGAAAGCCTTCAACGCCTTGAAAGAAAAGATTAGTAAAACTCCTGTATTAGCACCGCCTGATCTTCAAAGACCATTTGAGATCCAAACAGATGCCAGTGACTATGCCATGGGAGCAATGTTGACACAGCACGATAAACCCATAGGTTATCATTCTGAGACTTTTAATACTACAGTAGTTAACTATCCTACATATGATAAAGAATTGTATGCATTAGTTCAGAGTGTGAAAAAGTGGAAACATTACTTAATGGGCAAAGAGACAGTAATACATACTAATCATCAACCACTTCAATATCTACACTCCCAAACTAAGTTGCAGCAATCAAGACACTATAGATGCATGGGTTTTCTACAACAGTTTCATTTAGTCATCAGATATAAAAAGGGAATACATAATAAAGTTGCAGACATGTTATCTAGACCCATTATAAATGCATCTACTATACTTAAGCATAATTTTGTGTTCCATGAAAGTTACATTGAACAATATGCTCAAGACATATACTTTAAAGATGTATATGCAACTTTAAGTCAAGGCAGAAGAGTAGAAGAATTGGACTATTATGTAAAGGACCAACTCTTATACCATTGTGGGAAGTTATGCATTCCACAAACTGAAAGAGTAAAGATAATTCAAGAAGAACACACTTCTCTAATATCAGGTCACTTTGGGGTAAGTAAAACAGTTGCATAGTTGCAAAGATTTTGTTATTGGCCAAACATGAATGAGACAGTTTCTAGATATGTAAGAGGGTGTACTATGTGTGCTAAAAGCAAGCCCAGCAATAGAAAACTAGGCTTGTACACTCCATTACCAGTTCCTTCTCACCCTTGGGAAAGTGTTTCCATGGATTTTGTTGGAGGAATACCTAAATCTAGGAAAGGTCATGATTATCTATATGTTGTTGTGGATAGTTTCAGCAAAATGTGTATTTTGATACGTTGTAATAAACGGATTACAACTGAACAAACTGCAAAACTGTTCTTTGAACATGTATGGGTTCATTTTGGATTACCCACTTCCATTGTATCTAATCGAGACACCCAATTTGTGGGGAAGTTTTGGTCAATTTTGTGGGAACTGATGGACACCAAACTGAAGAAAAGCACCACTTTTCAACCACAAACTAATGGCCAAAAAGTAGTTAACAGGACAGTGATCCAGTTCCTCCACGGATATTGCAGCAAACATCCTAAGCTTTGGGATGAACATTTGTGTTATGTGAAGCATGCTTACAACAGAGCAAAACATTCTTTTACATAGAGATCTCCTTTTGAGACCTATTTTGGTTTCACACCAAGGTCACCTTTGGATTTTGTCTTTGATAAAGATACCATAGTTGAGGGACACAGTGATGTGCACAGGGGAACTAGGTTCATTGAACAAATCCAGGAGATCCACCAGGCAGTACAAGAACAGATGGAAAGGAGCCAAGCCAAATACAAGACAAGGCATGACAAGCATCAGATGGAGCATAGTTTTGAAGTTGGTGACCAAGTCTGGCTGTACATCAGCAAAGACAGGATGCAAGGTGAAGGTAAAAAGCTAAAGCCTATCAGGTATGGACCTTTCAAAATACTTGAGAAGATTGGTGAAAAATCTTTTTGCCTTGATCTACCAGCTTACATGCACATCTACTCAGTCGTAAATGCAGATTGCTTGAGATTGTTTGAACCTTCTCTTATTGAAGATCCTGAATAGCAAAGTCAATTTCCTTCTATTGATGACCTGCTACCTAAATATCTTAATGAATTGCAGGAAGACACAGTTTTGGACAGGAAGGTGAGGATGACGTGCAGAGGAGATGTTGAGTACCTCATAATTGGGCTCAAGGGTTCAAGGTCGAGCAGTGAAAAGTGGATAGAGATTGGACAAGTGAGACAATTGTACCCTCACTTAGTCGATGCTTGAAAACCAACTGTTGGTGGTCCAAAAGATTTTTCAGTGGGAAGGCTGTGATTCGAATTAGATCCATGAAGATTATTACAGAGCCATGGTTGTATCAAAACATGACAGACTTCGAATTATGAGCACAAAGCGATCAAGAAGACCTCTGGACAATGGCAGTTTGTAGCCAGCGAGGAACGACGAGGACCTCGGTCAAAGCGCGTTGACCGAGGCCCATGGAGACTGCACAGGATGCAAAACTGGCACTTAGCAAGCCCGAATCGGGAAACAAAGGGCATTTTTTATGCACAATTAGCATTAATTGTGCATCGCTGGGAAAAACCCCTCGAGAAGGAAAGGCCCCGAGCACTCGGTCGCATGGAAGTCGGGAAAACCATGGGGAAGCGCTAAAGGCTAAAGGCAGGACTCGCACTCCAAAACCGGCAGTATATCAAGGGCACCCTCGTGATAAGTAGATTTGGAGAAAATTGAGTGATTCCATTCAGCGCCCGACGCATGATAGGTGGAGGAGAGAGAAAATTGCCGCTCATCACATGCTAACGGTCGAGCAAGTCAACCGTGTGAAATGAGCGAATGTCGTAGGATCTGGGAGCTCTAGATCTGACAATGGAGATTGTGCCCGATGGAGGAACCAATTTGACAGGGGAATTAAGCCGCGGCATAAAGAAGTTTGATGTCTGATTTGACCACTGAGTTGGCGGATGACTCGTTCCACAGTGTAACTGAAAAACCAAACCGACGAGGAAGAGCTAGCGTAGTTTGTAAGAAGACAAGTGCCCACTCCCTATGAGTCGTTGGAAAAAACGCAGAGACAGGGAACTCCAAGCGAACAATAGAAGGAAAACTGAAGGGGCAGAAGAGGAAGCAAGCAGTCATGAGACAGATTGGCTTTTAGCCATGAACATACAGAGAGCAGAGGAAGACAGAGAGGAGAATGGAGACAGAGAAAAGTGAGAGCAAAGAAGAGACAGTAAAGCAAGAAGCAGAAAGACAAAGAGCCGAGCTAAACTGCAGCATAAGGCAGCATTGAGCAGACAGAAAGCTTGAGAGGTTCAAGAAATCCTTGAGAGGATCTGTCGGGAATTGAGCACCACATTGGGCTCCTTCCATTAAAGACCAGAGAGG
The DNA here is from genome assembly GCA_031772625.1 of Pinus tabuliformis. Lineage (NCBI taxonomy): Eukaryota > Viridiplantae > Streptophyta > Pinopsida > Pinales > Pinaceae > Pinus > Pinus tabuliformis. The sequence goes on from CM062819.1 coordinate 1,118,990,796, forward strand.
TCAAGACTTGGATAGGAAAAGATTCTGTGTACTCTAGTGGCTTGGGGAATCCAAGAACCACCCTGCCAAGCATCATTTCTGTTTTAGGAGACTCAAATTGAGCTCCTCATTGTAAATCTCTGCTTTAAAGACACAATAAAAGAAGGCCATCACTGAAAGCTGGATCGGAGATGTAGCCCTAGAGAATAGGGTGAACTCCTTATTAATTGTTATGTTCTTACATTTTCTTACTGTATTTGTCTTTCTATTTTCCATTTTCCAGTGTCTATGTATTTTGAAATCTGATCGATCCGTTACCTAAAATAACATAGACACACACCAGCACATGAGTTTGTAATACCTTCATTCAATAAATCTTTAACTGAGATCACTCAAGGGTGATTTTCAGATCAGTTTTCCATTCATTATTCACTTTTGATTATTTTCATTATTGCATTTAATATTGTAACTATGATTATTTTCATTGTCACACACCATATTTTTGTTGGGTTTATGCATTATAGAGGAGAGAGACTCTACATAAGATGAAGAGGTTTGAGGATAGCCACGAACCCATCCCATAGAGGGGGACTCGTAACATTTATTTGTTCCCTTCACAGGTGTTATAAAATCTATTCTTTGTATATCTGGTTTCCATTGGATGATTAAAGTTATTATTGTTTCTTTTTATTGTTTAACTATGATTGTGGCATAGATCAGGACTTTGGCAAGTTTTGTTTCTATCAATTGCTGCAGATCTACAATGTTTAGCATCCATTTATATTGTTGAGATTATTTGCCATCCACAATATTAAGTGGGTTCTTTTTGTACATCTTTGAGAAGAAAACACTACAACATACATGACATATTTTACTAGGATTTGTTGCAAACTCTAGATTTCATCATCTAAGCTAAATCATATTAATAATCGAAAATAATATCATCATGTCCTAGAATATAAATCTCTACTATGGTTTTGTTACAAAACCTAAATTTCAAAAACTAAACATTAATTTAGCATGCTCACATATACATATCTAGGACGCACTAGCATTTCACATCATATTTACTAGGTAAACCCAAGATACAAACATCAATACATCGAAGTTAGATATATAACAATTTTGACCAGGCTACAGTTTTGATCATATGGGAAAATGTACACCTAAGATTTCATTCCTAGGATATTCCTTTAGATATTTCAAAGGTTGTATTTATAAACTCTAATTCACTAAACCCTAAATAGCCATGGTTTCATTTAGACACTAACAACAAACCCTAAAATACTAAGGTTTTTACCATAACATTATCAAAACCATAAAATTCAAAATAATAAGATTTCTAGACTTTATCAACAATCCCTTAGTAGACTTGGGTTTCATAATCAACATTGACATACCCTTAGAAATAATAGGCTATGGTTTTACAATGAACCATAAGAGTTAGGGTTTCACAAGAATGATCAAATGATATTATAACGAAGGTAGATTCAATCTAATGATTAATCACCCTAGACATAACAATATTAGTAATGTAAAGAGAATTTCAAAAGAATAATGATCATACCTTTTGTATGAAGAGAACCTTGTAACAAAACTTGTATTCTAAGACATACCTTGAGTTGTAGTTTAACAAACCTTGTAGGAATTTAGTTCTTGAAGGGATTCCTTTGCAACATGACTTCTTTCATGATTCAAGTATTTTCTTTGAAGTCTCCTCCATAACCTTTGTACATTCTACAAGATTTCCTAATTAAGGAAAATATAAGAGAAAGGTCATTGGTATATAATACAAAAAAATTTCATTGTAAGGAGAAAACCAAACAAGAAAGATGAAAAAAAGAACAATATAATTATATTTTGATAAAATGGTGAAGGCTCCCTCTTAATCCAATCTTTCTGAGAGATACCTACAAGTAAAACAATTCAAAAAGTTCTAGAAAGATATATCTATGAACTCTAGAAATCAAAATAGAAAAGAAAACATTGCAAAACTTAAAGTAGAAGGATATGCAAGGGATAGTATCCCTAAGAGTCTCTAGAAAATAGATCGTTGACTTTAGATTCTTTAGTCTTTTTCTTCTTTGGTGGAGCTTCATAAACATAATTTTCATGTTCTCTTTCTCTCTTCTTATTCCTTGGATCTTCAGGAAAATAACTTTTGTAATAACCCATGTTATGACAATTGTAGCATTCAATCTTAGATAGGTAAACTTTCTTCCTTGGTCCTTTGAACTTCTTGTATGTTCCCTTCTTTTTGTGATGAGCATAGTAGGAATTTGAAGTGTTGTCATCTTCATCATCCTTCTTTTTATTTACTAATGATATGAAAGCTTCTTATTGACTGCATGCATTCCAGATTTGTTCAAAGGTTAGTGTATCCTTCCAACTGCTAATTCCTGATGCAAAATAGCTCCAAGATTTCAGTAGACCTAGTAATGTAGCAATCACGAGTTCTTTATCTGGTACAAGTTCATTAATATCTTGGAGTTCATCTCTTATTATAGATATACGTACAAAATAGGATTATATAGTTTCATCTTTAGTCATTTTTATTGTTCTTAATTCATTCTTGAGACTAGTTATCCGACTAATGTTCTTGATGGTAAATAACTTAGAGAGGGTTTCATACGTTTCTTCAGAAAATATATGTTGGATATGTATGGGATTATATTGTTCTTTACTCCATATACTATCATATTCATGGCCAAGATGTAGGTTTCCCTGAACTTCTCCTTTCCTACATCATCTGTAGGTTTCTTGACTTTTCCTTGAACGAGATACAAAAATTTATGCTTAGAGAGAATACGATCTATCCTATTCTTCCATGCTATGTATTTGGTGGCTCCTTCTAGCTTATTTTCAGACTTAATTTTATTGATATATATAGTATACTTTCCTCTTTTATGATCCTTTCCTTTGACTCTTTCAGTGGATCATCAAGATCCCTTTTCTTCCTTCTTTACCTTAACTCTGATACCATGTTAGAAAATCAAAAAGGAAGAAATATTTTCTTGTGTTGATAATTACTTATGTTATTCTTGTATTCTTATTATCTTATTTATGTTACATTTTTATATTATTTTCATGAAGCAATCATCAAATAAAAACATGAATATCCACAACACCAGATGTAGGCACTGAACAAGGGCTAAAACCCATCTCTAGAGGAAAACCTAGTCAAATGCTTCCACTAATCAAATTGATATAGACCAAGACCTTAGACCCGACCAAAAGACCTTCCTCCTCCACCAAGTAAACCTTCCAATATGATTCAAAAACCTTTAGTAGTCTCGTCTTGTCCAACAACTATAGCCCAACAATAACCAAGAATTTTTGCCCCCAACAACTCTAGAATTTCGGCCCAACAGCTTCATAATTTCGGCCCAGCTACAATACTTCAATTTTGGCCTTTCCAGCAACCCAACAATTCACACGTGTGAGACAAAGAGAAAAAATCAAATTCTTATGCTTCATAAAATACCTCCTTCTCCTTCACTAGGGTTTCCTTCCTCTTCTTTGAATTTCACACCTTTTTCTACCTCCAACAACTACAAGTCAAACTTTTTGTGTATGATCTCCAAATGAAGTTGAGTTTCTGCCTTTATATAGTGAAAATGTGAGGTAGAATTCCCTTATTGAGGGTGACTTTTCCTTATTAAGGCCGATTTGGTGAAAGAGGCCTAAATGACCTATTTTACATAAAAATAAATTTATTTTTTGATTGCTAATGCCCAAGAAGGGTTTATTACATTATGACATGGACAATGACACTTGACATAAACCCTAGAAGCCTACAATGGAGGATTTGACCTAAAAACATTGACCCAAGCATGAAACCCATGCTTTAATAAGTCAATTTATCTTATAATAAAATTTCTTTTTCTTTCTTTTGACAAATACATTACATCATGACTCAAAATACAATTATGAAGAATAAAACTAGTTACATTCTTCAACATGGAAGTCACTGCTTCTATCATCCTCTTGTGTAGATGATGAGGATTGTGCTTTACCATCTCTTTCTTCTTCTAGAGATTCGTCATCAGTTAACATGTTTTCTTATTTGGGTACGAAATTAACCCCATGCTCCACGGTTTCACCTATTCTTTTGTCATGATCACCCTTTGATAGAAAGAAATATTTTCCTTTACCAATTTCTCACCAGCGACTAGTTGTCCTCCCTTCTTACTATGATGGACAATTTTGATTCCTACCCTTTTCATTCTTACCCTTGTTGGCATAATGTGTGACCTGCAACCACATTGAATATAAATATCTTCTAGTTGTCTTCCTTTTAAACAATTTAATGTTGAGCTCAATTAATATTTCTAAGAGTTGATAAGCAACAAGTGAAACGACTTGCTCTTTCATCTACACAACCACCATATTTGGTTGCACCTACTTGGAAATGACATCATCATCGCCTAAATCAAAGACAAAATACTTTGCATGTTATCTTTTACAATGCCCAGACGATATTCTATGATGTTGGTAAATAAATAGTGGAATATATGGAAAATCAAATCACTCCAGTATAGATTGATCATAATGGCACACATTCTAGTTTTGGCCACCATATCCAAGATCTTGAGTTTCTTACCAAAGGTAAACGATCCTCAATATAGTGAAGTCCTTGGAAACTCTCCACAATAAGTTGTAACACCCTTCTTAGAATGTCATCATTTTAGGGGGCAATGGGAGAAGTTATCCCTATGATGTCACAAAAGCAAGAAGCAATTGCAAGTCTTACATCCTTACAAGGATGTTCCATAAATATGTGGTGGATCAAGGAAAGAATTGATGGCTTCACATCATAACTTATATCCTCTAATTAGATTATGCTAATTTGGAGAAGAATGTGGCTAACTCCTCCAATTTAAAGAGGAAATCCCATGTCTTCATAAAATTTAAATTTGATCCAAGTACAAACAACCAATTTCCTAATTCCTCTTCTTTTTGTATGTCCCTCAACTATTTTTGTTGAAGAGCAAGATGGACCCATTTGGAGAAGGGTTTTCTAATTTTCTTGATTCATTGCTCCATCAAAGCGTCCCAACCCAAAGATGTATGGTTGAACTACTGCAACCTTTTCACCAAGTTATTTATAGCTTATTTGAGGCCTTCTAAGCCTTATTTCCATTTATCATCTATAAGCCAGTAAACTTTAAAATTTTCAAATTCCTCTTAATAATTTCAATGGATATTATGGTAATCCCTTTCCATTAATACTAAATATGTTAATGTCCATTAAACGATACCTCCCAAAATTCAAAGGTTTGTTTCAAAAATTCTATGGCATAAATTTTTGCTTGAAAAACACCATAGAAATTCTAAGGAAAACCGACAGAAATTTAGTGGCACGTTTGTTTCTTGAAAGAAAATAATAGAATTTATACCACTGAAAAATTACCAGCAATTAATAAAATGCAAACTTAGAAATTAAGTTGCAACTATTGCATTGTTTTATCAAGGGAATTCTTAGGAGGAAATTTTTACATGGAATTTAGAACGGGAAACTGGAAATGTTCTTCAAGAAATTACTTTCCACCAATGAACTCTTCTATCGAGGGTTTCTGCTACGAATTGTGGCCCAGAAAAACTTGATTTATTCTTTAGATGTAGTGAAACCCTAGTGGATAATTGAGTCACCTTTTTATCCATTTCAGCATTGCAAACAATGAATTTGCTTATCCATTTCAGCATTGCAAACAATGAATTTGCCTTATCACCGGTTCCTTCAAGAATGGATCCTGCGCTATGGTAAATTTCCCCTCTTAATTTTAATAATTTGGCCCTTGATACCAATTAGTGAACTTCCTAAAATCGTCCTTGAAAAGATTACATTACTCGGCCACAATAATACAATGAATTCATCCTTGCTAGTGGCAACTTCTTCCTCAACTGAGTATCCCATGAATGCGGCCCTCGCTATTCAATGGATTCATCTTCAAACAATACAAATTCAACCACCATCGACATATTAAAATGAAGGTTAAATGTTTCCCTTGTAGAGACCCTCAAATTTGGCCCACGAACGGTAGAAATCATCCCAAATAATTTCAACGAAATTAGGCCTGTTATCTCATAAATTTGGCCTAGTAGACCCTAATTATTGAAGCATTAATTCACCCACTGCAAAAATAGAAAAAAATTTGCTTCGGAAAGGGTTAGATTTCACCCTTCGAGAAACCCTCGAATTTGGCCCATGAACTGTAGAAATCAGCCCCAACAGTGCCAACAAAATTTAGCCAAGTAAAACCTAGTTATTGAATCAGCTTTATATCAAAGAAATTATGGTGCTCAGATCATTTTGATCACAACCAAATTAATCTCAGCCCTTGCAACCTACATGATATATTAAGAAATCCTCCCTTCTGAATTGATTCCTTAGCCACAATATCAACCCGCCAAAAATACTTGGCTAGGGTTTCAAAATGCATTAATATTTTTAGCTACAGAAGCAAATGATAATACTTTCACTACTAAATCTCTCAGGATGGTAGGAAAATTGGCCCTGATGCCACCGTAATATTCCCTTTAATTAAAATTCTAAAAATTTTGATAAATCTTCTCTTAAAAATTCTTCACAAAAATTAACACATATAATTTTGTCATAAATTAAAATAACACCATGGCGCTTTTGCAAAAACTTAGCAAGACAAACACATGAAATATTTATCAGAAACTCAACCTTATTTTACTAAATGGAATATGATATTACATTTGAAATATAGATCAAAACATGTTAAAACACTAGCAGGATATTTGTATGGTTGATGATGACTCCTCCAATGTTATGCACCTATAAGAGATCTGATTAACCTCTCCTTGCGATCTCCATGTTAAGCCGAGTGAGAAAATCTAATTTGATCCCTCCTCTTCAAAGTAGCTAGGGTGGACCACTGATTGTTGAAACCAACCATGGGCTCTCTCCTAGACAAGCTCCAAGAGCTCAACTCAACAACAATAATACAATAATCCAAAATGCATGCCTAAGGAGTGAGATCTCATATCCTTAAATAGTCATGGACTATCAAAATCCCATAATTGATTAAAATGGCTTATAATATTTATTTTTCTTTAGTAAACTTTAATAAACTTATTATCCCATAGCCCATAATTAATTTTAATTTGTAACCCAGGCTAATGATATATTCTCATTTCCTAATGCTTGAAAAAAATGAACATTACGAAAATATAGAGAAGAATTCACAAAATGATATGATAAGTGTAGGACAATAGTGTTACTTATCATTGAAATAAAATTAAAATTTTAATATAATGAGTCTTTTTATGGAACTCCACAATGAAAATCATTTCCCCAGTTTTTAGAGTTGGAAAGGAAGACCCCTTAAATTGGAGGACCATAAGGAAGGATCAAATCTCCCACTAGACATAGTCTCAACCATAGAAAATATGGATGAAGATTAACTTAGACAAGGTAGCTAAAGGATATATAAGAAAGGTAAGGGAAAAATACATTAAAAGAGTTTTTGCAAGTTCAAGGCAATGTTTACCCATCATATTGACATGAGTGGTAAACATGATATTATGAAAATTAATGGGACCATTTTATCCATCCAAAGGTTGGAATGTTGGTGGAGGTTGCTTCAACAGTGTGTCACTTTCTTCATGATTCTTCATCATGGTGGGCACATCCTAGTCACTTGCACTCATTGTTGCAAGTTTGACCTCTAACATGGTGATACATTCAACGTAGTTCCCTTCATATTCATGTCATTTCCATAGTCTCACATAAGTAAATTGTCTATTTCAAGCATATTATAACTTTTTCTTAGATAAAATCCATGTCTCACATACATTTATCCACCTTTCAACATTTTATCATGGAAATTTGTGTATCAAACCACGTCTTAACCTTTTCCCTAAGACAAATATTTACTTTCACCTATATTTCACTTCACCCCATCTCCTAGGAAATGCATAGTACCTTTTTTCTATAATTCCCTAAGTCCTAAACCATATTTACCCGCAAAATTTCATATTTTCACTTTTTATGGTGTGGAAACATACCTAACTAGTTCAGTATACTTTAATTAAATTTTTAAAATCCTAAACCTTGTGTTGAGTTCCTAATATTGGTCTATTAGTACTTTAGCATTCTAATTCTTCATTTACCTAAGTTTCATTTACTAGTTTTTCACTAAGGGTTATAACTGAAGTCCATCGGGTACACATGAGACTAGGCACTCCATCTTTTGGCATAGATGTTGAGGAAAAAACATATGACAAAAAGAAAATGCACCATCACCTTAGCCTAATCCTTCTTCATATATGCTAAGACATTATAGTTTTGTTCTTATCCTTTTGCATGAGATTTGAGGATTTAGTTGAATTTTAAGTTGAATATGAAGACTATTTACCCATGCACCCTATGGTTTTAACCCTCCACCCCATCCACATTCTCCACTCATGTGCATATCCATAAGAGGTGTTTTCCTCTATGAGGATATATTGTATCCTATTCACACTTTGCACATATGTGATGTGACCAATGATTGTTGGACATGGTAAAAGGGTTCCCATTTGCACATGTTTTGAGGATTCTATGAAATTGATAAAGGCTCATTTGAATGAGAGTCAAGGATTCCCTTCAATGATGAGAAATTCAAAATTGACATGGTCAATTGGGTATAAATGCACACACTCTCTAGGATGAGTTCATGCATGGTGAAGGTTTAAATGTGAACACATGGCACAATTTTATGTGTTTATTTTAGTAAAAGTGGTCCACATGGCACAAGTACCAAGGGAACACTTGCTAAAAGATTATTTTAGACTGTTCTTATTCAAAGAGCTTCTAGAAAGAGAAATCAAGCATTACACTTGGAATATGCATACATTTCAAAACGACTTCTCTCATAAATACAGGCTTGCACATGGAAAACCACTCAGCTTCTTTGAATTGGCCCTCTCCAAATAAAGTTATTATTTAAATATGGTCAATTCTAGGAAAATGCTTTCATCATAGAATTGTTCACTTTCCATTCATGCACGCCTATTGAAAATTCTCCCTACCTATTTGACCAAGCCTTTTATTATTATTTTACATGTGAAGAAGACAAATTGTATCCAAAATTTGAATTTGCATGAATATAATGGTGGAAGAAGGTGAATTATGGCACTAGAATCATTTAGAACAATGTACCCAAGAAATTTTCTCTGAAATATTGACTCAATTCTCCCATTTGGATAGTTGTTAGAAATATTTTAGTATTTTTGTTGGAGATGATCATGAGGAAATTAAGAGTTAGAGCTCAAATATCTATACTATTTTCTCTCTCCATTTGTAAAATGGACTGGATTAGTGGAGGGTAATGTGAAGAAGCTTGTCTCACCCTTATAAAGCTATTATGTAATTGTAGGTTTTAACCCCGTACAGAAATTACCTGCATACGAATTCTAAAACACAGAAAATAAACAATGCGAGTGCATAACACATAAAACACATTAACACATAGATTTTCCCTTGGATCCCAAAACCGGGACTACCAACTGGATTTTTCATTATGTTCCTTTCAATGTTATAATACATATTTATACATGCCGAAGCATCTAATACCATGGACCGAAAAACCATAACATGTACGAAAATCATGCATAAAACCATAGGTGGGTCTGCTCATCCTAACATAGGGTCCAAAACCAAAATTTTCCGGGGCGATACCCTGGACCCCATAAAGTGGGGTTACAAGTATGCCTCAAACCCCTGTGACCCCCCCCGCTACACAATCAGCACAACGAAGCGGGGCTCCGCCGCCCCTCTAACCCCCTGGTTAACTACGTGGGCTAGTCACAAAAAAGATATAACACAACCCAAAATTCTCCCACTTGTTGTTTTCTTTCCACAGGGGGCCACAAGGGAGCTTAGTCATTTTTCCAACCCTAAAATGCCCATTGTCTCTCTACACTAAGATAACTTCTCAGAGCTCACAGACTTTGTCAATGCATCTACAGTATTATTCAAAGTGTCCACCTTTATCAGCAACACCTTTTTGTCTCCTATCATATCCCTCACAAAGTGATATTGAACATCAATGTTCTTTGTATTTGAATGATATGCGGGGTTCTTTGCCAAGAAACTTGCACTTTGGCTGTCACAATCTATCCTTATAGCTCCCTGTACTAACCCCATACTTGAACACAATCTTTGCAACCAAATTGCTTCCTTGATTGCATGAGTGGTTGCCATGTATTCTGCCTCTGTAGTTGATAGTGCCACTACATATTGTTTCTTACTCATCCAACTGACTGCACCTCCAAATAGGTTAAACACATACCCACTTGTAGATCTTCTCTGATCCATATCTCCAGCCTAGTCTACATCAACAAAGCGACAAATATCCAACACTGTCCAATCATGGTCTTCCTTGGTAGCACAAACCATAATCACTAGTGCCACGTAAATACCTGAAAACCCACCTCACTGCTGTCCAATGCTCCTTTCCTGGTTTTGACATAAACCTAGTCAATACTCCCATTGCATGTGCAATGTTTGGTCTAGTATAGACCGTTGCATACATCAGGCTACCAACTACACTTGCATATGGAACACGGGACATATCCTCTTCTTCTTGTGTCTTGGGACACTATTCAAAAAATAACTTTACACCTACAGGAATAGGAACCTTCACTGGTTTACTATCCTGCATATTAAACCTCTGCAGTATTGTCTCGACATACTTCCTCTAGTTTAACCAAAGCTTCCTCTTTGCCCGATCTCTTTTAATTTCCATGCCCAAAATATAGTTTGCAGCACCAAGATCTTTCATGTCGAATTTGGAGGACAATTGGGTCTTCAAATCTTGGATAATTTCTTTGTCATTTCCAACTAGCAACATATCATCCACATACAAGACCAGATAAATAACACGGTCACCAATTAATTTAAAATACACACAATGATCTGCTTTTCTTCTGGTGAAGCCAAGTCCCCATATAAATGTATCAAATTTCTGATACCACATCCTTGGTGACTGTTTTAACCCATACAGAGACTTCTTTAACTTGCATACCAGTTCTTTCTTACCCTTCACCGCAAAGCCTTTAGGTTGCTTCATGTAGATCTCTCTTCCAGATCCCGTGAAGAAATGTTGCCTTCACATCCATCTGTTCTACCTCAAAATCAAAAGCAACAACACAGATAAAAGTAACCTAATAGAAGTTACCTTGGCAATAGGAGAAAAAATACCACCAAAATCAATTCTCGACACCTGGGAATAACCTTTCGCTACCAACCGAGCTTTGTATTTCTCCACCTTTCCTTCTGCATTTGTCTTCTTCTTGAACACCCATTTGCTGCCAATGGGTTTCCTTCCAGCTGGAAACTCCACTAGATCCCAAGCCTCATTTTTGTGCAAAGATGCCATTTCATCAACCATGGCCTCTTTCCAAAGTTTTCCATCCTCTGAATCTACTGCTTCCTTCACAGTTTTGGGATCATCATCAGTAATAGATAAAGAAAAATTTGAACAGAAAGCAGATGGACTATACCTTTCTGGCTGCCTTCTTTCTCGAACTGATCTTCTTACACCTAGAGTTTGTGTCTCTTCATCTTTTGATTCCTCCTCTGCTGTAGAGTCTGATTCTTCCTCCTTTGGCTCAAACTCTATCTTCTCAGGTTCCTTTGGTTGGACTTCATGTTTAATAACATCTTTTACCTCTCTTAACACCACATCTCGGCTGTACACAACCTTTCGTGTGACTGTGTTCCAAGCTTATAACACTTTAAACCATCCTTATACCCAATAAAGATGCACTTTTCAGATTTACTATCCAACTTGTTTTGTTTCTCCTTTGGAACATGTACATATGCATCACATCCAAATACCCTCAGATGTGAAAGAGAGGGTTTCTTACCAATCCATACCTCTTGTGGAGTCTTATCCTCCAATGTTGATGAAGGTGACATGTTGACCAGGTAACATGCAATATCCACTGCCTCTGCTCAGAATTCCTGTCCTAACCCGGCACCACTGAGCATGCTTCTTGCCCTTTCCATCAATGTCTTATTCATTCTTTCTGCAACTCCATTTTGCTGAGGTGTATATGGAGTAGTCTTCTGTCATGCTATACCACACTTCTTATAGAATTCTTCAAATTCCTTGTTGTAAAACTCTCCACCATTATCTCTCCTCAACACCTTTATCTTCTTCTCTATCTGATTTTCCACGAGAGCCTTAAATTCTTTAAACATGTCAAAGGCTTCAGATTTCTTCTTAAGGAAATATATCAATGTATTCCTTGAGAATTCATCTATAAATGATATATAGTACACAGACTTGCCGAGTGATGGAACCTTCACAGTCCAAACACATCACTGTGCACAAGTTCTAATATCTGTTTTTCCCTCTTACTACCAGAGGGGAAACTCACCTGATTTTGCTTCCCATATACACAATTTTCACAGAAATCAAAACCCAGAGAACTATTACTCATACCTTCTACCATACCTTTATCATGAAGGATTCGAATGCCCTTCTCTCCAATATGTCCATGCCTTTGATGCCAGAACATGGTCTTCTCTCTAGAGACCACTAGATTTTCTGCTCCACTTTCAGGAACCACAGAACTGTTGCACCCATCAATAATAGTGCTACCTTGCAGCTTGTACAAAGTACCAATTCGAACTCCTTGCATCAATACTAGTGCTCCCCGAACCATCTTGCAGGTATCCTTCTCGAACATTTTTTTTACACCTGCATCATCCAGCTTGCTTACAAAATCCAGATTTCTGGCCAATGCAGGAATATGCAGAACACCTGGAAGTGTTCTAACCCTTCCACCTTGCAACTTCAACTTTACTTTTCTACGACCAACGATTCTAGCCTTCCTATCATCCCCTAAGAAGACATCACCACTATCGTATTTCTCATACTAACAGAACCACTCTCTATGGGGAGTGAAGTGAAAGGATGCACTTGAGTCAATCAACCATGCCTCATGATCTACATGTGTACTTGAAGAGGCTAAGTACACATCCCCACCTTCATCTGAGGTGGTTTTCACCTCTACAGAAGGAGTAGCATCAGATCCCTTTCCTTTAACATGAGCTTTAGATTTAAAATCCCTTTTGTAGTGGCCTTCCTTTCCGCATTTCCTGCACACCACATTTATAGGTTTTCCTAGAGACTTAGATCTCCCTCTAGATTTAAATCTCCCACTCGATGACTTATTTTTGTTTCTGTTCTGGGACCGTCCTCTTATAGACAAGGCATCACCATTCTGGCTCTCCATATTTTTCCGTCTCATCTCCTCTGTCAGCAAGGATGAGACTATTTCATCAAACTGCAAGGCAGTTGCATTTCTACCTATTACAATAACCAGACTCTCCCACGAATCTGGTAGAGAACACAAAAAAATAATGCACTTATCTTCATCTGAAATTTTAATATCAACAGATGCTAACTGACTTACCATAGTATTAAATGTGTTCAGATGCTCTGTCACCGAGTCTCCATCTTTCATCCTTAGGTTATACAACTTTTTCCGCAGGAATAGTTTATTCGCCAGAGACAGATTGGTACAAAGTCCCTAACCTATCCCACAAAGCCTTCGCCATAGCTTCTCCTGATACATTCAACAATACTGAATCTGAGACACACAATTGTATTGTGCTCTTTGCCTTCCGATCCAACTTCTTCCATTCTTCATCAGACACTCCCGTTGGTTTAGTACCCGAATCTACCACGATCCGCTGATCTTTATCCACCAATAGATCCTCCATCTTGAGTTTCCACAACTCAAAACTTTGACCATTAAATTTCTCGATCTCTATCTTTCCACTGCTTGCCATCTTCTTTCACCACCAGAATCGATCTTGGAGATCTCCCACTGAACAGGGTCTACAACAGGCCCGAGCGAAACCCCTCAGCAACAAAGGCGTCCCCTTGAAGCCAAAACTGCTCTGATACCAAATGTAGGTTTTAACCCCGTACAGAAATTACCTGCATACAAATTCTAAAACACAAAAAATAAACAATGCGAGAGCATAACACATAAAACACATATACACAGAGATTTTCCCCCAGATCCCAAAACCGGGACTACCAGCTTGGTTTTTCATTATGTTCCTTTCAATGTTATAATACATATTTATACGTGTTGAAGAATCCAATACTATGGACCGAAAACCATCGCGTCCAATACCATGGACCGAAAAACCATAACATGTGCAAAAATCATGCACAAAACCATAGGTGGGTCCGCCTATCCTAACATAGGGTCCAAAACCAAAATTTTCTGGGGTGTTGCCCTGAACCCCATAAAGTGGTGTTATGAGCACGCTTCAAACCCCCTGTGACCCCCCCCGGCTACATAATCGACGCAACAAAGGGGGTATCCACCCCCCTTCTAAACCCCCGTTTAACTATGTGGGCTAGTCATGGAAAGAATATAACACAACCCAACAGTAATCTTGTATATTCATTAATATATATTCAAGGGCATAGAAAAAGAGGGTTTAATGTTGCAAATCTTCATTAAGGAATGATCTATTACAAAAAAAACAATGCAAGTGAGTATGACTTGTGATCCATTTCATTTATTTGTGAAGTTTTAGTCTAGGTCTATTGTATTGAGGGTGAGTATCTTAGGGTGTTACTTCCTTACCCTATTTTTAGTTGGAAACTTTAAGTTTGTAATGTTTAGTTTAAGTTCTTTGGGACTATCCTCCATATGATTCTTGTATAGTTCATAGTTCCTCATTTAATGCTCACAAGAAATATTGTAAGATTTTTGGGGACTTCAAACATCAAAGATAATTATATGATTTTAGGTGGCTCCATAGATTGTATTATTATACCTACCATTTTTATTTTTCTCATGTAGTGTCGGAGGAGGAGGAATAAGTCTTTGACAAATAATAAAGTGGAAAAACAAGCTATCTATTATGATTATTTCTTTCATGCATTTGGGCATTCTTGGTTCGTGTATTACTTGTAAATAAAACTATGATGGATTTCTAATAAGTTTGAATGTGGTGTTTGAGGATGAGGCTTGGACCATCACTCCACATGGCTCTCTTATTTCTTCTTTATTATAATCAGATATATCAATGATTCCAAGGTTCTCATGCATTATTCCTTAAAGATCACATATCCCTAAGTAGGATTCAATTGTTACCCCTCATTTACATGAGTGGTAAACATGATATTGTGAAAAATAATGGGATCATTCTAGCCCTCCAAAAGTTGGAATGTTGGTGGAGGTTGCTTTAGGCATGTATATTTTTTTCATGAATCTTTGTCATGTTGGTTACATCATAATCACTTTCACTTAGTATTGTAACATTGATCTCTAACATGGTGATGCATTTACCTAGATCTGATTAAATTCATGTTATTTGAATAATTTTACCTAGGTAAATTATTTATTGCAAGCATATTATACCATTTTCCTAGATAAAATCCATGTATCACATATGATTTCTCCACCTCTCACCCTTTTACCTAGGTGATTTGTGTATCCCATCACATCTTGATCTTGTCCCTAGGAAAAATCCTCAATTATATAACATGCCTAGCCCCTTAATGCATGATTAAGGTTGTGGGGTGTCTAGATCCAACCTCCTAAGTCACCTTAAGGAAGTAAGGTCATCAAAAATCCTCTTCCTTTAGCCATCTCAAAACATCATATTCAACTCATCAAGATATTTCCAATGATATAACCTTTGCCCAATTTCAGGCTTTGGACATAATGTTATGCCCATTTGAATATTTTTCTCCTAATTCCACATAGCATATGTACCGTCTCCATGTGGCAAACATGTAGTATCCCATACTAGTGTTGCCATCATATAATGGCATGCTAGCTTCCACAGTGGCCTACCCAATCTATTGGTTGTCATATTGATCACTAGAACCTGGAGAAAAATTTTGTTGATTTAAATTATTCTCCTCTCATTTGATCTCCGCTCAAACCAATAACAAATCACCTACTGATAATGCTCAACTTCCCCTTCATCAGGCATTTTTGTCTACCAAGTTACCAAGCCATTAGGACACTAGGAGCACAACCAAACACCTTCACGGCTTTGGCCTAACCCAATGATGGGCATCAACTGATAGAACTCCACCTCCCCATCATTTTCCATTAACTAATTGATATTTTGGGTTTTGATCATATCATGGAGTAAGCCCTAATAGATGACATCCTGATTATTGAAACAAAATTGCCCAAAATCATGACATCTAACATCCTGATACCTAATATCCATGTCACTTCCATCTCAAATTATACTTGGCCACCAACTCACTGCCATAGAACACTTTTATCAACATCATCTTTCCACATCATCTTGCCACATTAACATGTCATTTCATTATGTCATGTCATCAAATACGTGCCTTTATGCCACATCATCATGACATGTCATCTAACCACTTTATCACACCACATCAATGTGACATTGGATTGCCACATTTTCAAACACACCTCATGTCAGGTCACCAAAACATGCCACATTTACACCTTATTAAGTTTCATCGATATTAGGAGGAAACCTCGATAGTTATGTCTTAACCTCTCAATACCTAATGCCCTAAAAGGTTGATAGTTGATATGCCACATTCAATTGATAAAAATACCCAATTAGAGGAAATTTCACCCTAAAAGTGCCCATGAAATTTTCATATAATTTCCATGTCATAATATGTAAACCAACCAAAATCCTTTAAATTTAAAAAGGCGTACATGTCAATATTTTGGAGGGAAAAGAAGAAAAACTATTCTTTTTAATTATATTTTTGGCTTATCTCCTTGTATGTTTACTCAAATTTCAAGTTTAGACACTAAGTTGGATGTGTAATTAAATTCCACATCCAACGAGTACCCAATATGCATACTTTTGAGAATACCAACATTGATAAAAATTGAAGATACATTAAAAAAACGTGTTCAACATTCTTTTTTAATGTATCTTCATTTTTTTTATCAATGCAATTCTTCTCAAAAGTATGTATATTGGGTGCTCGTTGGATGTGGAATTTAATTCCACATCCAACGAGTGTCTACACTTTAAATTTAAGTAAACCTATAAGGATAAAAGCCAAAAATACAATTAAAAAAAATAGTTTTCTTATTTTCCCTCCAAAACTCATAATCCTTATTTTATTATTTTTCCTTAGGAAGCCACTTTTAGGCTGAAATTTACTCTAATGATTATTTTATAGTTAACAAGTATTTTGAGTTATGATAGTATTAGGGGGGGAACCCCAATACAAAGCTTCCAACCTCCCAAAAACTTGACACCTAACTTTTGATCTCCTGATAAACCGATGCTAATAATTTTCATCATCATATGGGAAGTTTACATGTTAGATAATGGACATGTAAAAATCCATCAATATCGAGCAATTCTGATAGAGGTTACTTTGCTAGTTAGTCTTGACGCTCGACTCCCAATAGCCCAAAACTTCAATATCCCATTCTCCCAAGGACTTAATCCTCGTTTGGAAAATATATTAATCATGACTCCTATAATCCATATCACTAGGGGTTGAAGCTAAGGAATCCAATCCCAAAATTTTCAACACTTATGTCATACAATTCCCAAATAAAAGGGGAAATCCCTAACTTCTTTACGTTCCCAAATCTAAATATCTGGCAAGTCAATACTTGACATTTGATACACAACAAACAACTAATGAGGATTTCTCTTTTTCCACCAAAAACATATTGAGGTCTCTTACTATGGATATTTTTGGAGTGATGGTTCTTGATAGATCTATTGAAATCTGGTAGCTAAATGGTTGATGCCCGATGGCTAAAGGCTTGACAACCATTTTTAGTTAGGCTCCTGATCATGGAGCTTGTCGGGCCATGTGACCAAGGGTCAAGGCCAAATAGTTCCACCCAAAAATTTTGGGACTCTTGAAAATCTTCTCAAGATTATTTCTAAAGTCTGAGACTGACTGTGAAATAGCAAGAAATTTCCCAAAAAACTTCTTAAACTCATAAATATTCAACAACGTCTATGAGCATTCAAAACACTATCTTTAGCCATATAACTTTACCAAGAAAGACAAATATATGGCCAAGGGACAAATCCACAATTTTTCCTAGCTTAATGAGCTTTCTTTTACTCCTTTAGGGTTGTAACTTTAACATACCACTTCATAACACTAACAAAGAAAGAGGCAAGTGTCTTATCTTATCTTGAAAGGAACAAAGCCCCCTTAAGAAGAGAAGAACTATCAAGTCTATTTACTCATAAAAATGACATATTCACAACTATTCTATCCCACAATGGCTTGGTAAAGGCCACTAATCCTACAAAATACAAGAAAATCATGAGATCTCCATTCAACCTTTAATTTCTAGCTTAAAAAGCAATACATCAAAGTTATAACAAGGAACAAACTTTAAAGAAGTATTTGTATATACCTGAGTTTATTCTTATAAGAAAAAATAGATAGTAACTAAGCATAATTGCACATTGATTCAACTCATCATCATATTCTACTTAGTTATTTAGCATAACACCATTCAACTTATCACATATACATATTTAGGAAAATTTTCTAACCAATCTTGAGCTTATCCTTGCAAACATGCACAACAATCCAAATGAAAACTTTCATGAAACTTTGAGCTATTACTACCAAATCTACCAATTCATTTCCTGAACAAGTAACACATAAGTATCATGGGTAATTTTTGTGAACGACAATCTCTGCATACATAAACTTGTAGCTACTAACTGAATCCATTCACCACATTGTTCAACTTATCCTTACACAAGTACATAGTAGTCTAGTATAGAAATATTCATGAAACATCAAATAGAAATTTTATTTTATTAACGAAGGAATAGTGTACTTATCTTCTTTACTCATAATTTCTATAAACTAAATAATGGAGAGCCAATCTCCACCAAAATGTAGCCTTAGCTTCATTTCATTTTTCTTGCAACTACCCACCCCCAAGATAGATCTAACTCCATAGAGAAATATTCCCTTAGGGTTTTATAAAGTTAAATTCGAGGTAGAAGATATGACTTCCATTCTCCTTCACATTCAGGGTTCATAGTTCTTCTATTGTCTTTCCCCTCTCTTTTTCCTTTTATGTTTGTCCTTTCTATATGATCTACCTTCTAGGCTCTCACTTCAACCCCACAAACTATGCCCACCATGATAATTTGAGTCCCTATCTTGGGTTACATGGTCAAATAGAGGTTATTAGAAAGGGGTACACAGATCATATATCATGATCAATTAGGTAGCACTTCCCCACTCTTCTCATAATTGTTAATGTTGGGAAAATATACTAAATCTATAAAAAAAATCTAGACAATTAACTCAATGTAAGATAGGAAACTTCCCCAAATCCCCTTCACAACTTTCTTCTCAGGCATTAGGATCCATTTTCTTCATTTTCTTCTTCAACTTCAATATATATTTTATAAAGAGAAATATTACATCAATTAAAATATGGAAAAATATCTAGGTGAGTCATCCAATATTATTAGTCTTAACTACACATTATAAAAATGTGGAGATCAAAAAGGGGTGTTACAAAATTACACCTACTTTTAACTTCACTCAATTTCCCAGAAAGTTCATGGATTTTTTGTCTTTAACTCCTTAAATCGTAAATCATATTTACTCTCAAATTTTCATATTTCTACTTTTTCCATTGTGAACACACCTAATTCGGTCAGGATATTTTAATTAAAATTTTAAAATCCTAAACGTTAGCTTGAGTGCTTATTATTGCTCCATTAGTACATTAGTGTTCTAATTCTTCATTGATTCTGTTGCCCTAAGTTTTAATCACTAATTTGTGACTAAGGGTTATAACTTAAGTCCATGGGGTACACATGAGGACTAGGCACTCCCATTTTAGCAAATATGTTGAGGCAAAAACACATGACAAAAAGCTAGTTCACCCTCACCTTAGCCTAATCCTTGTTCACACATGTGAATTCACTCATTTTTTTTTTTTTTTTAATCTTATGGCACAATATTTAAGAAGTTAGTTGAGCTTTGAGTTGACTATGAAAGCTATTTACTCATGCACCCTATATTTTTTACCCTCCACCCCATCCACCTTATCCACTCATGCTAACACATCCCTAGGAGGTATGTTCGACTATGAGGATTTATCCACTTCTTCCATAACCTTGTTCAAATATTGCACACATATGAAGTGAATAGTAATGGTTTGACTTGTTCAAAGCACACAAATTTACATATATTTGGAGGGCAGCACATTAAATTAATGAAAACCCATTTGAACAAGTGTTAAGGGTGCCTTGTCAAGGGTGAGAATTTCAAGGTTGATGATTTGTAAACTTCCATGGATACTTCACTAAAATGGTTCATCACAAATACTAAAATATTGATTGTAAAGGTTAATTTCCTTTACATATCAAATTCTTTAATTGTTGATTTTATTTTAAATAAATGTAATAGTTGAAAAAAAGAGAGAGTAGAAAAATACACACACACCATCTACAAATAAACACAAGATCTACTCTAGGAAACCCATATGGATAAAACCTAGCTAGAAGATGAGGCTACTATATTGTTTTTTCTCTAGTATGGAAATATGAAAATACAAAGAAAGATGAACTCTTTTTCAAGTTAACTGGGACCTGTGGCCTATAAGGATACTATAGAATCTAATCCCCCTCTTTTCTTCTCTCTAACTTCCCACTCCTAGAAGATATACTCAACTATGAAACAAATACAATGGCAATGAATGGAAGCCCTTCTCCTCCTAGCGACCCAATATTTAACATGCTCGATAGCCACCTAGGGGTAGGTATCTGACTTCATCAACCCTAAAATAGAGTTATGTATTTTGAATTTATATAATATTCTTGAAATTCCCTACATGGCTATCCCAATATGCATGAGTAACAAGGGTTTACGTGGAATCCTATTAAACCATGGTGGCCAATGCAATTGGTCAACTTGCAGGAGGCATAACTTATGCATATGAACTCTGGTTGGTGTGAAATGTACACCATTATAAAGGTTTATAAGTGTAGATGAAATTCAATGGATCCAAGATAGATCTAGAAAAAAGTTTGACCTTAAAAAATGTCATTTTATACCTCAAAATGGCTCCAAAAGGTTTCATGCCACAATTTCCCAAACTAGGACCTACTGCTAAAATGAACCTACAAATTGATTCCTCCAATTTTTTCCACTGAAAAATCATCAAGATATATGGAAAATAATATAATGATCCAATATATATTAGCTTATTTAGCCAAAGTGGGCATAAATGCATATTATTCAAGGGCATGCTCATTCTCTCTCTAGGGTGAATTATAGATTTGGCCAAAGTGGGCATAAATGAATATTATTGAAGGGCATACTCATTCTCTCTCTCTAGGGTGAATTTGTGCATGTGGAAGGTTTAAGTAAACATATAGCACAATTTTACTTGTTTATTATAGTTAGAGTGGCCCAAAAGGAACAATTATAAAGAGAACACTTTTCAAAACATTATTTTTGAATTTTCCTAGTCAAAAGGCCTCTGCAAAGAGAAATCACATATTCCACTTGGAATTGGCATACATTTATAGAATATTACCCCTCATAAATAAAACTTTACACATGGATAACTACTGATATTTTTGGAAATTCGCCCTCCTCAAATGATATTATTATTTGGAGGTAATTCTTTCTACAAAAAGGCTTTCATTAGGGAATTTTCCACTTGGCATTCATACACAACTATTGGAAACTCACCCTCCCTATTTGGCCTAGCCTTTTATTATTATTTTAAACATGAGGAATACAAATGGTATCAAAATTTTGCATTTTCTTGAATATAACGGTGGAAGAAGATGATGTGTGGCACTAGAATTATCTAGAACATTGTATCCAAGTATTTCCATGGTCTCTTGATCTAATTCGCCCACTTAGGTAGTTATTGTAAATAATTTAGTATTTTTTCTTAGAGAATCTCATCATGAAATAATATTTCATTAGAAAGAAGTTAGAGCTCAAACCTATATAGATTTTTTTGTCTATATTTGTACGATCGATTAGATTAATGGAGAATAATGGAAAGAAGCTTGCCACACCTTTTCTTTGTGAGGTTTTAGGCTAGATCTATTATATAGGGGATGAATAACTTAGGTTTTTATTTTCATACCCTATTTAGTTTTAAATTTTAAGTGTGTAATACTTAGGTGAAGTTCTTTAAGATTAACCTCCTTGTTTCTCTTTCATAGTTCAAACTTCTTAGTTTGATGCTATTTTGGGACTTAAAACATTAAAGATAAGCGGGAAATTACTCAAGGGTGGCTTAGAACTCATAGCATAAGAAAGGTAGGCACTACTCTCCCATTCATTCATTACCCCAAACCCATCTTATATATTTATATCATTTTTCCATCACAAGTATGGAAAGGTTCTCTTTACTTCCACTCCTACCACAAAAAGTGAACCTAGTTAACCTATAGAAAACCTCCAATTGGATAGGATTTTCTTTTTAAGTCTAAAGTGCAAGGGAGAGTTGGTGAGGTGATAGTGGCCAACTTACCAAGTTCCATAAGGCTAGCACCTATATTTGGGACTTTGAGAAAATGTGTTGTATTTTATGGTAACTAATAGAATTTAAACTGAATGAAACTCTGAATGTCAAACTAAATTGTTATTGGAGATTATTTTTGGAGTCCAAACTTTGAAAGGTGATGTTACTCTCTAATAGGCACAACTTAAGGCCCATATAACCTTTCGTAGGAACATTTAACCTTTCCTTCTACACTTAATAATGTAATTTTTAGCTTTAATATGTTATTAGGAGGGTTAAGAGATTATTTCCATATCTTGTGTTCCTAATCCATTTATTGTACAAGATGTTGAGACTATTTGATTCATATCACATAGGATTCCAGCAAGAGAAAAATATGAGGCTTTTCCCTTGCTGAAGGATAATAATAAAATGGTTGGCTCTAATCCATTATCACTTCCATGTAGTTGTGAAGACATCATGGAACCAAATGCTACTTTTTATGGTTTTTGGAGGGAAGCAAACCTATCTTTAATGATGTTTCCCATCAACCATTTTTTTATAAATAAGAGGCCTGAGTAGCCCATTGAGGATTCAAACTTTTGGAGATTATAGTCAACAATAGTGAAGGATTTTTGCCTAATATTTTAGCTATGTAATATTTCATGTATGATCAAATTTCTTGATTAGTGAGAAATCTTTGGTGTCCAAACCGATTTTCATTTAAGGGACTTGAGTCTCCTTGGGTTAGGGCCCAACCTAGGTGCTCAATCCCCCTTCTTGTATTCTTACTTTCCATGTATTTAGTTTAATCATACATTTATGAAAATCTCATCTTTGAAAATATTTTCTTTGTGGGGTTAGTGAACGAACATGTGTCCAATTTTGTTTATGCATCTTCCTTAGATAAATTTAGCAATAATATATTTCATACAGTGATACTCTTTTCATTTTGTTAGAGTCAAATAATTTATTAGTCGAGGGTCTTCAAAATTTCATAGTTTTGCTATCATATAAAGTGTCAAACTCACAAACTGTTTCACTGTAATGAGTTTGACTAACCACTAAAGTCATCATGAACTTTATCATCAAAGTTTTAATCATTAATGGGAGGGGTTGTTTGAATTTTTGAGTGTTGTCATTATGATTTTTGATTCATGGTCTTGAGGGTCTGTTAGAGTGGTTCATTTGAACATATGTTTAAAGTCAAAAGGAATGATGTCAAAGGAGCATGGTTACAATATTACAGTTTCCTCCCTCTTCATATATAATCCATTCCCCTTATTCTTTATTCCTAATTTTTCCCTATTCCCTACATATCCTATTCCCTTATCCCCTTTTTCTTTCAAACTATCCCTATTCCAAAATAATCATGTTGTCCCTTATTCCTAGTTAGGCATAAATCCCCTTTATCTTAAGCTTAAGTCCCCTTTATCCTAGGCCTAAATTGCCCTTCCTAAAACACCATTGCAAATGATGAGTAAAAATTACCCATGTACCTCATACACAAGCACACCCATCTGCTCTGTTTTGTTCAAAACCATCAGCAAACATGTTGAACATGGACGTCTTCTACACTTTGCAATGCAATTTCCCCTGAAATTGACTATTTTAGTCATCATTTGTTCAAAATAGTTTTTGAACAAATGGAGGAGAATTTTCAAAAAAAGAAAGTGGTTTTTCTCAAGAACAGGTCAAAGAACAATAACCTCTTCCATATTTTGAAATGGTGTCAGGATCGGGAGACTTGATTTCATCTTCAAAACCTATTTTTTGGACTACACAAATACTTTGTTTTAGTCATGGTTTTGTAGAGAATATTCTGAGGATTTGAGGAAGAATTTGAGGAAACTGAAATAGACTTGACTAAAAAAAATGTGCATATACAAAAAAGTATCTCCGATTTTACACAGGTGCTATATTTTGAGAGTTACATGTATCAATTGGTGGCCCATTTTCGTCATTTTTGCTAACAAAATTCTGCAATTTTTGGGAAAAGTGTCAACGCTAAAATCTAAGGATTCAACTGAAACAAAAGCTACTCTGTCATCACCCATTGAATAGAATGAACCCACTCCTCAAGCCTCCAAGACCAAGGCTTCCAGCAGCAAGACTTCAGGCAAAAGAAAGAGGAAGTAATCAAGTTTCACTTCAAGTTTTAAATTTTATGTTAAGTTCAAAGGTTATTAATGCTACAGTAGTATGGATTTGATGTTTTGGAGTGGAATTTAGTGGAATAATGGCGTTTTGTTAGGACTAGAAAGAATTCAGCAAACAACTTTGGAAATCTGCTACGCAGTTGCTGTGCAGGCCATGCCCACACTATTACACACATGTTAGAGGGAAGCCACCTATCAGGTTTTCAAGGGGTTGACATGGAGCACGTGTGGCAGCCAGCTCACCTCCTCAGTAGTCTGCCACATGCCAGTTTCGAAAGCAAAAAGTACTAGTCACTGCACAACTGCTACGCAACCTTTTCCACACTCAGCAATCAGCCTTTGTGCTTTTTTTCATTTTCACTTCATGTTGATCATTGTCGAAGATAATATTGTTTCTTTTTAGAAAAAGTTTAGTTTTAAAGATAAAAACAATTTTCTATTTTTGTTTTTGAGGAATAGGACTTTGAAAAACAACAATTTTCCTCCTCTTGAATTTTTGTATCGATCTTTTTGTTGGATCAAAGATGCATTGAATTTAGACATTATGATATCTTATGTATGGTCTATATAAGTTGATTAATGGATATGGAAAAGGTTGTTGTTGGTTTCACTATTTCTAGGAAAACTATTGTAGTTTATTCTTGGGATCTGTATTAATGCATTTTCTTGAATGTTGAAGAGATTCCTGTAGAGTTGCATTGATACTTATGGTATGAATGTTTCGGAAAATGTTTCTTCTTAGTTTATATTTTATCATGTTGTGTTATATTCTTAAACTAATTTGAAGTTGTATGGAACAGTTGCACTTGAATTCATTTCATATGCTCATGTCTAGCTGTACAAAATATTTTAGTTTGCAAATGTAATATGTATACCATTGAAAGTTTTGTATTTTCTTCTCGATAGTCATTTATCTGAGTTGCAGTGATGAAATGTCATTTATTTTGCTATTTTTGATGAATGTATTAATACCCCCATCTTCGCTATACTACAATTTGTTGTTCATTCCGCACTTGTACTAATCGAGCCTCTGTACATGAAAATGATTGGAAAATACATCAGCATGTTGGACAAGGGAGGTCATGATCACATTATTAATTTTTCCTAGAATTCTCTACCACCCCCATACCAAAAATTAAACATTTTCAAAACTGGTTTCTGTCAAATATCATATTCAAAAGTTTTATCTCTGAGTTTGCTCAATGAGGGAGCCCCCTTAGGTTGAAGAAGACCAGTCTATCAACCAAAAGAGGTTTGTGGTTATCTCTGAGTTTTATCCTTTTAGCCCATAGAAAACTACGTAGTGATAACATATTGGCACCGTTGTTGGGGAACGAAGGTTTCATTTTCTCCAGGCAACGCCATCCAAATTTCAGATCTGATTGATGATGGTGGACATCAATAGGACATAGGAAGGCTGAACCATTCACCTAGCGACTCCACTATTCAAAGGTCATTAATTTTGGTTAACTATTTTCAATATGTGTTCAAGAACAAATTCCAGGTATGCAACTATGGACAGGTCTCATATTCCTTGTTTCCCAAATCCTATGCCTCATGTTGATTGGTTAACCTATCTTCCAATATTTAAAGATAAAAAATGAGATGATGTTGCTTTACATCTGTTCAAGTTTCATTTGCATGTACATAAGCTTGGGGATATGTTTCCTAAGGATTGTTTATTGAAAATGTTCATGGAAACCTTAGAAGACAAAGCTAGATCCTAGTATGAAGGTTTTCCACCTACCAGTTTGTGTTCTCATATAGATTTTCACACAATCATTTATGAGCATTTTAAGGAATTTGGCCTCCCCTGCCTCCGGATGAAAAATGTTGTTCATGTTTTGAAGCTTTCCAATATCTGGAAAATATTTATGGGGATGAAGAATGTATGGATGATGAAATTAAAGAAGCCCTTTGTGAATTTCCATCCCAATATCAAGGATAGAAAATAGAAGAGGCTTTTTGCTCAGATATTCATGAAGATTCCAAACACGCAATAATTTTTGTATTAGAAGATGAAACTGAGCAGATAGAGGTTGATAAATAAATGCAACAAGTTTTTCCTCTTGAGCATGATCAATGTATTCAACAAAATATTAATGATCAAGAAGAGGAGAGCAATGAAAAAGAAGGGGATGTTTTAGAGCCTTTTGCACATGAAGAGTTTGTCGAAAAAGAGCAGGTTGTCTCAGATCATATGGATGTGCACATTATTGCTATGGATAAGGTGGTTGCCTCAATTGAAGAGGACAAGAGAAATGATATAGATGTTCTCTTTCCTCTAGAATAGATTCCTTTTACAGATCATCAAGTGAAGTTAAGCAATTATATTTTTGAAGATTCTTTTGTTGTTCCCTTGGAGCTTGTGAAAGGAAATTTTTCTTGCCCCATGGCTAGTATGTTGCAGGAGTTTTGGGAGCTTGTACTCTTCATTGATGTTGGTTTTCAGGATCAATTGAGTTTTGAGTTGCCACTCTCTTTTTCCTTCTGCCTGTTCAAGGGAACAATGAGTGGCACTCAGTTGAGTAGCCTTCTGCTTGACTGACTACATTAGAAGGAGGTGATTACCCATATGCAAGATTCCATTGTTTATACCATTTTACTTTTGAATAATGCAATTGTGGGTAGTAGGAGTTGAGATTTGAAGCTCGAGGTGAAGTCCATAAGGTCGTGGTTTTCTACTGCCATAAATAAATTAGTTTTTCAGATAGGATTCTATTAGTTATTTAGTCATTTTTAGTTAGTTCGGCCACTAAATGTTTCCATATTTGTCAGTGTTTTTCTCAGTTTTGCACATTGTTTCCATTTCCAAATGGATACACTTCTGGTCTGTGGTGTCTTTCTTGGCACCTCATATGGAGGCTTCCATCCCTAATTGAGCCAATGTTAGAGTCAGTTAGTTTATTAGTCAAACGTATTAAAAATTTCATAGTTTTGTTGTCATACAAAGGGTCAAACTCACAAACTATTTCACTGTTATGAGTTTGACTAACCACTGAGGTCATCATGAACTTTGCCATCAATTGGTCATCAAAGTTTTAATCATTAATTAGAGGGGTTTGTTTAATTTTTTGAGAGTTTTCATTATAATTTTTGAGTCAAGGGCTTGAGGTTCTGTTAGAGTGGTTCATTTGAAGATATGTTTACAGTCAAAAGGAATAATGTCAAAGCAGCATGGTTACAATATTACAATTTTCTCCCTCTTCATTTATCATCTATTCCCCTCATTATCCATTCCTCATTTGTCCCTATTCCATACATATCCTATTCCCTTATCCCCTTTTTCTTTCAAATTAGCCCTATTCCAAAACATTCATGTTGCCCCTTATTCCTAGTTAGGCCTAAATCCCTTTTATCTTAAGCCTTAGTCCCCTTTATCCTAAGCCTAAATTACCCTTGTTAAAACATCATTGAAAATGATGAGTAAAAATTGCCATGTACCTCATACACAAGCACACCCACCTGCTCAGTTTTGTTCAAAACCATCAACAAACATGTTGAACATGGAAGTCTTCTACACTCTGCAATGCAATTTCCCTCGAAATTGACTATTTTAGTCACCATTGTTTCAAAACAATTTCTTACCACATGGAGGAGAATTTTGGAAAATGGTATGAGTTTTTTCTCAAGCATATGTCAAATCACAATAACCTCTTCCATATTTTTCACAGGTGTCACTGATCGAGAGACTTGATTGCATCTTCAAAGCCTATTTTTCGAACTACACAAATACTCTGGTTTAGTCATGTTTTTTCACAGAAGCTTCTGAGGACCTAGGGAATAATTTGAGGAAACATAGAGATTTTTCTCTCACACACAAGGGCATCTACAAAAACCGATCTCTGATTTTACATAGGTGCTATAGTTTGGGAGTTACACATGATAATTGGTGGCCCATTTTCACAGTTTTTGCTCACAAAATTCTGCAATTTTTGGGAAAAGTGTCAAGGCTGAAATCTAAGGATTCACCTAAAACAAAATCTACTCTATCCTCACCCATTGATCAAAATTACCCCATTCCTAAAGCCTCCAAGACTAAGGCTTCCAACAACAAGACTTCAAGCAAAATAAAGAGGAGGTAATCAAGCCTCACTTTAGGTTTTAAATTTTTGTGTTAAGTTCAGAGGTTATTGATGCTATAGAAGTATGGATTTGATGTTTTGGAGTTGAATTTAGTAGCATAATGGAGTTTTTTTATGACTGGAAAGAATCCAACAAAAAACTTCGGAAATCTGCTATGCAGGCACTATGCAACTGCTGTGCAGGCCATGCCCACACTATTACATGCATGCCAGAGGGAAGCCATCTGTCAGGTTTTCAAGGGGCTGACATGGAGCACGTGTGGCAGCGAGCTCACCTGCTCAGTAGTCCTCCACAAGCCAGTTTCAGAAGCACAAAGTATCGGTTGCTGTGCAGCTTCTACACAACCTTTTTCACATCCAACAATTATCCTTTGTGATTTTTTCTGTTTTCACTTCATGTTGATCATTGTCGAAGATAATATTGTTTCTTTTTAGAAAAAGTTCAGTTTTAAAGACAAAAACAATTTTTTGTTTTTTGTTTTTGAGGAATAAGACTTTGAAAAACAACATTTTTCCTCCTTTTGAATTTTGGGATCGATCCTTTGTTGGATCAAATATGCATTGAATTTAGACATTATGATATCTTATGTATGGTCTATATAAGTTGATGAATGGATATGGACAAGGTTTTTGTTGGTTTCACTATTTCCATGAAAACAATTGCAATTTATTCTTGTGATCTATATTAATTCATTTACTTGAATGTTGAAGAGATTCCAGTAGAGTTGCAGAGATACTTATGGTATGAATGTTTGGGAAAATGTTTTTTATATGTTATCATGTTGTGTTATCTTCTTAAACTGATTTGAAGGTGTATGGAATAGTTTCACTTGAATTAATTTCATATTCCCATGTCTAGTTGTACCAAATATTTGAATTTGCAAATGGAATATGTATACCTTTGAAATTTTTATATTTTCTTCTCGATAGTCATTTATATAAGCTGCAGTAATGAAATGCCATTTATTCTACTATTTTTGATGAATGTCACTGTACAACAATTTGTTGTTCATTCTGAAGTTGTATTAATCAAGACTATGTACATGAAACTAGTTGGAAAATACATCAGCATGTTGGACCAGGGAGGTCATGATCACATCACTAGTTTTTCCTAGAATCCTCTACCATCCCCATACCAAAAATTAAACATTTTTAGAACTAGTCTCTTTCAAAGGTCATATTCAAAAGTTTTATCTCTGAGTTTGCCTAGTGAGGGAGCCCCCTCAGGTTGAAGAAGACCAGTCTATCAAACAAAAGAGGTTTGTGGTTACCTCTTAGTTTTCTCCTTTCTACCTGGAGAAAACTATGGAGTGCTAACACATTTAGTAATTCAACTCATCCTTTATGTTATTTTATTTTGTGTAGTTGGTTATTTTATCAATCATTCATGCATTTTATTTCATTTAGAGAGTGGTTCTTTATTTAGAAAATAGTTCTTGGGTATAGTTAGTACTCTTTTTGTGCACTTATATGACTTAGATCATCACCTATTTTCTCACTACTACACATTTCTACAATCTACTAGTGCATAAATTTTTGCCTTGACAAGCTACAAGAAACTATATTTTCCTATTTGTTACACGAATTGATCCATCAAAGGTACCATGGCTTGGGAAAGACATTTTTACCCTTCTATAACCCCCCTTCACCTTATTAACCTCTCAAACTGCATGTAGAACACATAAAACTACTCTTGGGTGGGTTTCCTGTAGCAAAACAGGGGCATCATATAACACTCCATAGATTGCATTAGAACACCTCTAGTTTTGCACTTAAAGCATGGTAAACCTTCCTTAGCATGTTACAAATGCACACTAGAATTTGAAGATAGAATTTAGAAGTTCAGAAACCCCTTAGAATCCGTAACCTAGTAGTTATAGAAAAACCACTTTCTTTTCTGCAAATTAGTGTTTATTGTTTGAATGTTATCTTTCAATTGGAAGTTGGTTTACCATGCATAGACTTGATTTTTTTCCATCTTTCTTAAAAAAAAAAAATACTTTCCTACAATTAGAATAGGGTTATTTTTTTCTTTAGTTTTCTGCAACTAGAATAGGTTTACTTTATGTTCTTTACTTTTCTGTAGTTAGAATAAATTCACTTTTTGTCCTTTCCTTTTATGCAAATTAGAGTAGGTTTATTTGTTTTCCTCTACTTTCTTGTAACTAGAGTAGGTTTACTTGTCGTTCTTTTATTTTATACAATTTTTGAGTGTTTCATGATGCCTATATAGCACAAATGATCTTTGTATAACTTAGTTTCCCTTCATTTGCATCAGATCAACCATAGAAGAATACAATGCATACTACACACCTATTGATGACCCCTCTTAAGTTTGTACAAATCCTGTGTTGATAATTAAAGTCAATACCCTTAGTAGTTTCAACATTCTTATTGTAATACCGAGGGCCATCACTTTTCAGCATTGGTGTTGAGGAGGTGTTAGAGTATGTATTGCTTTTTCTCTAGTTGATTCAGTTCCTTTATTTTCTAAAAAAAAAGGAAAAAAAAAAATCATTAGCATTTCCATCTTAAAAAAATCAAATATTTCATGCCTCATAGAGCTAGGGATAACATAGGAAACGTTTTCCCTAAATTACCCACTCCTACAAACAACCAACCTTCTCTTGTTGAATGTGGGCCTCCCAATCTATCTACAGAGGATATAGAGGCCTTTTAGGTGAGCAAGTGAGGATTTCTGAGGATCTTGTAGGAGGAGAAGTACCTTCATCACCCAATGATACCATGGTTGGAAATAGGCAACCCAAAACTTTTCCTATTAGGGAGGAAAATGGGGAAGCCAAAATGAAAAATATGATCCCCACTACTCTTCCACATTTCCATGGAATGGCTACTAAGGAACCTGCCACCTTCATATTTTAATTTGTTGTAGTCTACAAGACATATGATTATACATCAAATGAGGAGAATCTCAAATTGTTTCCTTCTACCCTCAAGGATGCAGCCTTGCGCTAGTTCATAAGCTTAGAAGGAGGAAAAATAACTACATGGGAAAAAATTCAACAAGAATTCAACACCAAATATAGGGATTATTCCAAACAAAGAGATACAAGAGATGAAATATTCAGAATGATCCAAGGGCTAGATGAATCACTAGAAGACTATGTTACACTCTTGATTTGGATTCATTGAAACTAGTCTTTCTCTAAGGGGTCAGAGAAGAACTGATGGAGACGCTCAATATGCTGGCTAATGGAGATATTTATCAGTTCAACTATGAATACATCAAAACAATGTTCAAAAAGCATTCTAGAGATACTAGAGAAAGAGGTAGGTCCTACCGCGCTTTAGTAATTCACTCCTCCACTTCATCCATTAAGAATGAAGTAGGAGGTATGTTGGAAGATTTTAAAAGTGATATAATACACACCTTATCCATTCAAATGCACACACTACAAATTAAGAAGAAACAAATAGGAAGTAGAAAGGTCATTAGCCATATTCTGTCTTAGATGTACTAAGAGGCATCCTAGAAATGAGTGCCCCTTAAATATTATAAAAATATGTTATGTATGTGAAGAGAACCAATTGACTAAAAAATGTCTATCTTTTACAGGTTTGAAAGCAGTGTACCAAGGAACAAAATGAGGCATGGAGAAACTTTTCCTTTTGAACTAGAAAAGGCCACAAAGCCCTAATTTATATATGAAATGTAAAAACTATACCTCCTCTTCCAATACAATTTATAATGCATCATTTCAACCTTTGTATCCACATGGCACCTCACCTTGGTTTATTCCCACTCCATGGTCCTATCCTCTCCAACCCACAATTCCTCATTTTCAACCATACCAACACTAACCTCCTCAATGGGGTAATTCACCTTCAAGGTGGATTCCTCAGGAAACCCAACCACCTTACCTAATTCCTCCTCTAACTCAACCAAAATTACCCCAAATCAATCCTCTAAAACAACCACAAATTCCTTCTAAGTGAAAATAAGCATGCCCAACCAATCTACAGTGGAGAGACAGATTATATTACCTATGGTTTAGAAATCCAATAAATCAATGTTGGGTATGGGAAGGTAATTCCTAATGCTCACCCACCTTACCCAACATAAAAAATTTAAGAGAAGGAATACCTTACTCTTGAAGTCAACAAACCTCCCTATCCTAGAAGGTCAATCGCTCATAAAACACACACCCTATAATAAGTTGAAATGTTGTAAGAAATTAAAGTTTGTGTGTAAAGATTCCCCTCTTACAAGTCATCGAATATGTTCCTATATATAATAGATTAATTAAAGAGGAATGTCTCAGGAGTCCAAGAAGGATAATAAAATATTCCCCTACTATCAATGTCATAGGGGAATTGGTCGATCTCATTCTTGGAAAGGTCATCATCCCAAAGTATTTAGATCCTGGAAGCTCGATAGTATATGTGAACAATAATGATATTGTAGTCCCTAACACCATTATTGGTGTAGGGGATACAATTAACATCATGGCCACGGACATTATTCTCAATATTAATCTCCAAGGATCCCTAAGGTAAACAACCACAATGTTGCATCTTGCTCACAGATCCCCAGTAGCATCAAAAGACATCATTGAGGATGTCATGGTTTCTATTGATCCTTGGGAGTATCCTAATGATTTCCTTGTTCCTCAACACATACCAAATTTAATGTCTACCCTCTTATCTTAGGAATACATTGTTTGGCCACCACTGGTGCATACATCATTTATAGGGCTAAAAATATGCCAATCACAAATGGGTAGCTAAGAAAACAATTTGTAGTATATCCTCCTTCTTAACTCCTAATTGAGTGTGATTTTCCTTGGTGGGTAGAAGACGAAGAATAATAATAAATTTATTTGTCATCACCATAGCCCATATATACATTAGAAACCACTATTGGTAGAAGGAAATTGGATGAAGAAAATCTAGTTGAAAAAATTCTGCAAATTGAATATCTTTTTGCAATGAATATTGATGGTCTAAAAGAAAAATATTCAAGAGAGTCTACCTGTGCTCAAGACATCTAATTGGAAGATTTAATAAATACTAGTTCTGACCAAAGTAATGTGAAAATAATAGAAATCAACCCCTATAAAACTATGAAAATCAACCCCTTCCTTTCAGTTTATCAAGATGAAAAAATGCTCACTGTTTTGAGGCAGAATATATATGCCTTTGCATGGGATTACACGAAGATGAAGGGAGTCCAATCCTCTATATGAACTCATCATATATAAATTAAATAAGACCATAAAACTATTTTCCTACCCACTTTCAACTACCCATGGGAGACCTTCACATATAGGGTTATTCCATTTGGCTTATGTAATGCCCCAACCACTTTCCAAAGGGTTGTATTGAGAATTTTCTCTGACCTTGTAAATGACTCAATAGGTATTTACATGAATGATTTCACACCTTATGGATATTCCTTCCAAGAGGCTATCTTCATCCTATGTAAGGTTTTGCAAAGATGCATAGAGATGAATATTTCATTGAGCCCTAAAAAGTGCCATTTTTTTATGAATGAAGAAATTTTTTTAGGGAAATTTAGCTCTAAAGAAGGAATTCAGGTTGATCCCAACAAAATATCCATCATTAGAAAGGTTAATGTTCCTCAAAAATAGAAATCTGTTAAGATATTTTTAGGACTTGATGAGTAATATAGAAGATTTATTAAGGATTTCAGCAAGATTGATTCAACTTTGTTTTTTCTACTAACAAAAGATTCAGAATTATGTTGGACAAACCTATGTCAAAAGGCATTTGAAGAGATCAAAGATAAACTGACAACTGCACCAGTTCTAGAGGGCCCAAATTGGGCCTTTCCCTTTCACATCCACACAGATGCATCAGACAAAGAAATCGGGGCAACATTGGGACAACTTGAAGGTAAATTTCACTGTGCCATGTATTTCATTAACAAAAAATTATCCAAAGTTTAGCTTAATTACACAATTAATAAAAATAAACTTTTAGATGTTGTGAATTCTTTAAATAAATTCAAGCAATATATTATTGGTTATCTAGTTTTTTTACATATTAACCATGCAACAATTAAGTACTTGATTAATAAACCTAATTAAAATGTTTGAATCGTTACATGGTTACTACTGCTACAACAATTTTATCTAACCGTTGTTGATAAACCAGGGAAATAAAATTTTGTTGTAGATTTTTTGTCTAAACTAACCTTGATTATAGAGAATGAAGAGACGGTGGATGACCAATTCCCTCATGAGAACATATTTCCATATTATTATTCTCTCCATGGTTTTCTGACATAATTTTTTTTAGTTGCTGGCCAATTTCCTCCTTATTTATCTTCAAAGGAGAAAAGAAAGATTGTCAGGAAGAGTTCTCATTACACTTGGATTGAGGGAAACCTCTTCAAGTTGGGGATTGATTAGATCCTAAGAAGATGTGTAAGGGAATATGAGGTTTATGAAATTATTTTAGCCTATTTTGATGGATCCTATGGGTGCCATTTTGTTGCTAAAAGGACAACCTAAAATATTCTTTAGGCATGATACTACTGGTCTACCCTTCATCGAGATACCCAAAGATACACTGCACAATGTGATGAATGTCAGAGGATGGGGAAACCTTCTTAAAGGGATGAGACACATTTACAACATCAAGTTAGTTTCGATCCATTTAAGAACTATAGCATGAACTTCATTGACCCTATTGAACCTCCTTCTAGATAAAAGAAGTACATCATTTTGTGCACAAATTATTTGGCCAAGTGGGATGAGGTGAAAGTGGTCAAGATAACAATAGAACAAGAGGTAGAATATTTCTTAAGGGAAAACATCTTCTACAAATTTGGTTTCCCAAGATAACTGGTGATAGACCAATGTTCTCAGTTCACTTCTAATCTAATAGAAGGGATCATGAGGAAACATCATTTCAGACATAAACAATATACCCCATATCACCCTCAAGCAAATGGGAAAGTAGAGGTGACTAATATATCAATGGAGAGCACTCTAACTAAGGTAGTTAGAAACAACAAGAAAGCTTTGGAAGAAAGGCTTGTTAAGGCCACTTAGGCCTCCAACACCACTTGGAAAACCACTATTGTGTTCACCCCTTTTGATTTGGAATATAGAAAGAATTCCCTACTGTCCATTGAGTTTGAGTAAAATACACTAGTAATGGAAACATGACTTGACATGGATCTCACCAAGGCACAAGAAGTAGTACTACAACAACTAAATTCAATTGACGAGCTCAGGTTGTAGGCTCTAATGCACAATGAAGTGGTTTAGCTGTAAAGGAAAGTATGAGATGATAAACAAATTGAGGCTATAACCTTCCAAGAGGGTGATTAGGCCCTCTTGTATGACTCTAGGTTCAAAGATTTCAAAGGAAAAAACATGATCAAATGGATGGGACATTATCTGGTTGAAAAAATCCATGATAATGATTCAGTTCATATAAGGAAAATTGATGAATAGTAGATCCCACTTCTAGCGAATGGCTCTATATTGACGTTTTACAAGAAGCCCCTTTCAAGGGATGAGTTTACTAATTCAATAATAAGAGATTTGAATTTCATTGAGAGTATCATAGCTACCAATCCATTTAGCCTCTAATAAAAAAAGGAAAAAGAGAAAAGATAATAAAAAAAGTAAAAAGGAGAAAAAAACCCAGGTGAAAATCTCCCTTGAGGCACTTGAGGCAAGTTCATGGGTTGAAACCTCCCTGAGGTAGCCTATGAGTCTGTAGAAAAGAAAAAAATAAAAATAATAAAATATCCCCACGTGAAAACCTCCCTTGAGGAAGCTAGGGCAGGTCCACTAAAGTTCAAAACTTCCACGAGGCAGCTAGCGAGCCTCAAAATAATAAAAAAACCGAGGAAAAAAAAAGGAATAAAGATGAAAAAAAATTGTTTTATCCATTCTAATAAATGTGCAAGTACAACAAAGAACTAGTAACAAGATAAATAGGTCAGCCTATATTTATCAACACACTCACCTTCACAGAAATTGGGAAGCTTCTCCACATCCTTTTCTTCCATTCCTGAACTATTCCTAAGCTTCACCCATCATTCTAAGGTCTTTTCCATTTATTTTTCTCCACTGTCCTAAGTCTCTAAAAGAAGATCTTGTCGTGCTATAGGATACCAAAGAATGTACAGAAAAAGTGTAGGGCTAAAGTTTTATTCACTGCAAGAAGGAGGAAGGTACCTAGGGCTCTCTAACATCGATACACCTCATTA
Organism: Pinus tabuliformis; assembly: GCA_031772625.1. Lineage (NCBI taxonomy): Eukaryota > Viridiplantae > Streptophyta > Pinopsida > Pinales > Pinaceae > Pinus > Pinus tabuliformis. The sequence continues at coordinate 1,119,027,728 of CM062819.1, forward strand.
GTAAATGTCAACTTCCATCATTCCCTCCATTCTCTCTCACTATTCATTCATAGTAGCCCAACACTTCCATTTTTACCTATCCGTCACAAGTGAAAAACTCCCCATCACCATGAACAACTTTCCTCTAAATTATTAGAATTTTGTGAAGGCTCCAGCAATAAAAAAATCATGAGTTTGAGGAGATTATTTGACTATTAAAGGAATCACAGTCTTGTATCAACATTTAGAATCCCTATAGGCCCAAGTCTCCAGTATGTTTAAAATCGGCCACAGATTCCACCCTCTGAAGACGACAAAAAAATAGGATCTCTTGTAGGTTTCTACAAGATCTTCAACCACCTACAACAATAACAATTTAGCCATTGACAACAACAACACTTCATCCACCTATTTCAGAGTCATCCAGAGCATTAGCATCAACACTTAAAAGATTCCAAAAGGTCTCTAGAAGTAGTAGCAACAACATCATAATCTCCAACATGATCATCAAAGGCAACAACAACGGGTCTAAATCCTTAGAAAAATACTCAAAGGCAACCTCAACATCTATGTCAACAACATCCATGACACCTGCAAGAAATAATGAAGGTGGGGCACATGTATACATCTATCAGACCTCACCTTTTGAACCTATTATTGCTTGACAAAACATTAAAATTGTAAGAAGGAAAGGTTTTATAGCAAGATTTATTTAGCATAGCAACCTCAGCAATATCTAGCAGTGAAATTAACTTTTCTCCAAAAGATACGTACACATGTGGAAGAAGAAAAACAAAAAAAAAGGAAAGGACTCAAAAGGGTGGGCCAATATTGCTTACTTATTATGGAACATGGAGCATTGGCTAGGGTTTTTTAGAATTTAAGGGGCTTTGATGATAAAGTTGCTTTGGAAATTGCCTCAAATTTCCAACAAGCAAAAGGGCATGATGTAATTATTGTGGTTAGAGGAATAATTATTTATCTAAATGAGGATCTCATTAGTAGGATCAACACTCTTCCCAGAGGAGTCAAATGGAGTAAAGAGGAGAGACCTGAGGTAGTCATTGGAAAGAAAATATTTTTTCCTCCAAAAGGAACAATCTTTGGAGGATAAGAATGGAGTGAGAAGAGAAATCTTGCCACACCCATGGGATGAGGTGGGTTACCATATCCTCAAGTACATTTCCTATGAGGGAAGACTCAACATTGTATATTCCTACTAGTTAAGGCTGCTCTACTAACTAAGGTTCCAAGTGGACTTACATGTCCAAGAGATACATAGTATTCCATAATTTCTCCTTCAACACTTAAATGATATGCACATAAGAGTAAAAGAGGGAAAGCATAACTACCTAGCTCACCATGGTTTGATCAGATTGACAGTTATAGATTCCCTATAAAACCTATAGAACCCTATTTTTTGGAATAAATTCATTGAGGGAAGCTTCCTTGGAGACCCAATTAGAACCTCAATTAGAGCTATAGGAGGCAGAAACAAAAGACAGAATTGAGCTAGGGGTAGAAGAAGAAGTTGAGATAGAAATAGGGAATGAATCAAAGGAAGAATTAATAGAGAACAAAAAGAAGGAGGCAAAAAAAAGGCAGAGCCACAAATTGAACCAAAGACAGACGCAGAGATAACTAAGGCAGGGTTGGCCAAGCTAAATTTAATAGATTCAAAGGCTCAAGATATACTAGCATCTCAAGTAGTATCTCAAAAGCCCTAGGGGCTATTAAGACATAGACAAGACAAAAAAAATAAGAGGAGAAAAGGTGAAAAGTACAACACTGCAAAAGAGAACTTAGAAGAGGAAGTTGATGTTGCTTTAGTAGCCTTAAGCACCCCAACAGAGTCCAAAGTGAGAAAATCAAGAGACCCCCCTCTGTACTTTAGAAGAAGGAAGAGAGATAGAATAAATCCCACTATAAATTTAGAAAATCACAACCACCATCTCCTACTCTGATTACCATTGAAGAGTCACCTAGCCTTGAGGAGGAAGGACCTCAAGAGGAGGAAAAAAAATAATGATAACCTCCACATCACTTAAAGGAAAAGAGACACGGGCTTAGACAAAGGGGCTAAGCATTCAATATACAATATTTCCAAAACAAACCACAGTGCCATAGTTGTATAAAATAGAGCTACAAGAGTATAATACACAACTACGAGAGTATAATACAGAGCTACAGGAGAAGGTTGTAGAACCACAAGAGCAAGATATAAACCTATAGGAACCAGATGCTAAACCTAGCCTCTCTTCTCATTATTCTTGGATTGAGGCAGGGAAGGTGATCCCTATATACCTTGCACCAGTCTTATTCTTTGAGTTGGAGGTAGAAAGAGAAAAAACCCATAGATGGATGTAAATTGCAAAATCCAAATGGGTTGTTGATGTTGGCATCATGGAGGAGAGGATGAAAAATATGGGATAAGAAATGAACAATCTCAAATTTCATGAAACTAACATAATATATTATCGATAGAAGGAAATCAAGAAGCTAAAGGCCTAGTTGCAATAAACACAAAATATATTGTAGGAGAAAGAAAACCAAATTACCACTATGGCCAATCTCTCCTTGGAGGCTATAAATAGTAGACACCCTTCTAAAACTTATTCTTTGTTTCTAAAAGATTAGTGGTCTCAATTTTACATAAAAGAATTGGCACAAAGGGGTTCCCTTCCCCTGTAGGATGTAAGGAAACAAAAAAAATAATTTTGTCTCTAGAGCAACATTGAGTACAATGCTAAAATTGTAGAATTCTACATGCATAATTTAGTACTACCCGACATGAAAATATGGGAACCTAATTCTCAGTTGGGTAATGTACAATTGGTGAATCTAGTCTCATGGTTGATCTATGAAGAAATTAGGGTAGAGAAGGTCAAGAAATTATTAGCCAAGGAAGTAGAGGAACCATTATGGGTTAGGGTAAAGCTCCCAGACCCACATATCCTCATTGCCAATCACACGATTATAACAATAGATCCAAATCTAGAAACAATATATAGGTAAATGGAGGAAACCACAATCATTCACTTTGAGGATACCTTTAGGCTATTGGGTGACGAAAGCATGCTTGCATGCCAAAGAAGATGGCACACATTTACACATAGTTTAAAGATGAGAGAATATCATTCACCTGAAAGGTTAAGGACTGCATTAGCCAAAACTCCTTTGTAAAATATAATCATATAACAACTTAGAGTCCACTAGATTAGACTCAATTTCTATCCTCCCTTATTGTTGGGCCTACAAGAGCATCTGAATAAAGAAGAGGAAACAAGGGAATGAAAAGAAATTGAGGAAAATGCAGGGTTTCATCTAGAAGGGGCTGCTACATCTGAGATAGCCTAGGATGTCAAAAAAAACATGAGGAGAATGAATTAAGGGCATTAAGAAAAGGGATATGAATCAGTTTCTCAAAGGATGAGCAACATTTTCATTACAGGGTATGATGGGCCTCCCAAATAGGTACAACTTAAGACCCATCTAACCTTTTCTAGGCACATTTGTGCTTTCCTTTTACACTTAATAATGTATTTTTCAGATTTAATATGTTCTTAGGAGGGTTAAGAGATGATTTCCATATATTGTGTGCCTAATGCATTTATTGTGTAGGATATTGAGAATATATCATGTGGATCACATAAGATTCTACCAAGAGAAAAAATATGGGGCTTGCCCCTATTGAATTTGTAGCTATGGTCAATGTTCATCATCATTATTATTATTGATGTACTTGCATCAATATATTTCTATGTAAAGCATGCTCTTCATGTTCAAAGTAAAATTTTATTATTTATGTTTTTGTCAAAAGAAAAATTAGTAGGCATGTTCTTCATGGCCTTCTAAAAAGGAAAATTTGATTTTTAAATTTCGGTTTATTGCTCCATAAGAATACCAAGTTAGGAATCCTCCCTATCAAGTTAGCTTAGCCCTAAAGATGCACCTATTTGGCCCTCCAAGGGACTATATATATAAGGTCACTTCATCTCCCTCTTGGTGTAATTTTCATCTCATCATATCAAGTGTGTTTTTCTCCCTTAAAGAAAAGTAGTCATGGAGATGAAGGCTAAATACAAAATAAGATCTTTCTGCTCCCACGTGTGACTAGACTTCATGTGATGCATTTATGTGGAGAAGTATGATTTTTTTGTTGAAGAAAGAGACTTTGACTAAGCCTTTGAACAAGCTTTCTATTTATTGTTTTGGAGGGTTGACTTGGCTTCTTGGTGGAATGTTGGTCTAATCATCTTATTCGTCAGATTTTCTATGACTTTGATGTCTCTCTTATTGACTCGATTCTATAAGGAAAGGTTGTTTGGTTTTTTGCCCATGTGGGTTTTCCCAGGTAAACTTTTATGTTCCTGTGTGGCGGTCTCTTTATGATCCTTAATGAATTTGTGTTTTACTATTGAGCTCCTCTATGTAATTACTTTATGGTGGAAAATATCACAAGAAAAAATATTAAATTGATAAATGTCATAAGAAGTAACTATCAACTTAGAGGATTCCCTAGATTTTCAACATGGTATCATAGTGAAGGTGAAAGATCAACTCTTGAAGTGGAAGTTTTCTATGTTTCAAGTCATTATATATGTATTAATTAGTCATCTAGCCCTAGATGCCTAAACTCAAGGATCAAAATTACAGAAATTCTCTCTCCATTCTTCCAATTCAATGGTGAAATTATCCTCCTTAGCTCAAGATGAATCCAGAAATATTGTCATGCAATGTGTACCTTTTCAAAGGTTTTTCCTAGACGTAATATAGGAATAAAATTTATGTTTAAAGCATGATCTTAGACCGGATAAATGACTAAAGTCTTATTTTTTTATCCTCATTCAATCTCTTCAATAGGTCAAATTCCTCATATCTAAACTATTATGGGATGTCGAGACACCTTAATAAATTTTGTGCCTCTAAAATACAAAACTCACCAAGAAGTCAAATTATCATAGTCTATAATTTGTTTAGATTTTGTGTTCACAAGGATCAAAGTCTTATTCTATTGAAGCAAAATTCCTTAGATTTTGCGACTGAAGAAACCTCATAGGTTATCTCAAAAGGATAGGGGAGAATTAAGTATTAGGCCAAATATCGTCTTTGTACAAGTATTAAAGATAGAAATACCTTATGAATGACTTTAGAGAATCTTGAAATAATGGATTTTTTTTTTTAGTTTATAAGTTGTTCTTGTGATAAAACTAGGTCATGGTCTTAAGGAGCTCATCATGTTTTGAAAGATGTTGTTCTCTATTTTTAAGGGCATGCACCTAAGAATATATGTTTCAGTAATAAGAAAGGACAAAATTGTCTCATTTGTATCTCAATCAAGCCTAGAAACCTCTGAAAATCCTAAGAAATTCAAGCAGTTGTCTTTGCCATTGGAAAACTTAGAATCACTCATGTTTTCCATATTCACCATTCAAACATCATGTAGCATAAGTCAATCTATGAAATTTTGTTTAAACATTTGGTGCATGGAAAAACAATAGAAAAAGGGATGATTGATCAATAGCAGAGTTCAAGTGTAGTGGATTTATAAGAATACTAAGTCAGTGGATCCTTGAATACAAATTCAAGCAAGAACTACTACTCTATTATATCCTTTTGCAAATTGTTGGAAGGCTGATTTAAAATCTCCAATGTCAAAGCCCTTGTTTAAAATCAAATACGTCATATCTAAGATTCATTTATTATTGAGAAGCATGGTCAATTTATATCATATGTCTCACTTTGGAGGAATTAGCCAAAAGGAAGTCTCATAATGTATCTAAAGATACACTAGCAAAAGAGGGATTGATTTATGAGTCTACAAAACTACATGATATATTGTCTAAAAGTTATCTTGATATGGCAAAAAGAAATGATTGTGACTCAAATAAAGTCTTGGACGCATAAGGAAACATGTGCTCCTTATTCAAAAGTAAGCACCCTATTGAAGAAAGAATATTTTGATAAAGGAAAAGAGACCAAGTCCCTCTGCAAGGTTGAAGGTCAAATATTTCTTTGCAGTCTCAATACTGCTCTGTCACTTAAAGCTGTTGGCTTGAAATTCTTGAACAAATATGTTGTTACTAAGGCCTAAGATTCTAAATTATAATGATGTCATACTACTATGGGTATTTGAGAGATGAGATGCTCATCCCGAAATAATGAAGGGTCCTTTTTATTGAGGTAATGGTCAAGTTTCCAAGGGAAAGATAGTGTTGATGCTAAAATGTTTGGTTTTTGGATATAAACTTATTGGAAATATAGGGATTGCAAACCCTAGCAAATAATCAAGGGTTGGATAAGAAAATATCTAGGGGTTATGGTAAAAACACTAGGACTAGTCTTAAATCAACAATTCCATTGAAAGAAGAAACCTTAACCCTAGAAAGGAAGGAACATCATCATGATAACGACGTGGGTGAAGCTGAAAATGTTGTAGATGGATGCAAGAAGACTAAAGATCAAGAGGGATCTTAATTTCTTATCAAAAGATAAGTATTTTATGTCTATTTTATTGGATTATTATATTCTTATTTTTTATAGTAGTTAGTATATTTTCTTTATATTCTGTGCTTGGCTATAATTGTTCTTCCATGGCCTCCTAGTGAGGATTGTAAGTACATAGTAAATGCTACCAAGGCTTTGACAAAGAATGGAAGAAGTGGAAGAAAAAAGAAAATCATGTGACAAGAATACTTTTCCTAAATCACGAGTTGAGACGAGAGATATTATACTAGATGAAATATGAGCTCAAAAGGAGTTTATAGTCCAACAAGTTTGAAGAATGTGTGCAACATATGGAAGCATAATAAGATTAAAGTGAGAATTGAATAGAATATTCTCCCTATAAGAGGGAGGATCATGACAAGAATCCTTTATAGCTGTAAGTATTTTGAGATAAAGAAATTGTGTTAGATGGATAAGTTGTGGCAAAAAGAATTGTCTCTGTAATAGAGGTAATAGTCAAAGAGATTTTTCTTAGCTTCATAAGGAGTTGACCTCTGAGTTCGAGATGATGGATTGTCTTTAGAATTGTTAGAACAGATAGTTGATATGATGGAAGACAAAAGTGACAGAGGGATATTGAATTACCATAGTAGGATATGTCTCAATATGAGAGGGAGAACCCAGTTTGGGGGACGAGAAAGAATTTTTGATCTAGTGAAGGGAGAAAATTAATTTTTGGTTGAGCCAAGGTGTGTTGCTGAACATGTGTTGGAATACCAACATGGTATAGTTGGTCATGGATGATTTGAGAAGTACAACTATAGATTTATTTTGCGAAGAGAGTGTTGAAGATAAAAATAATTCATCGAGATGTTGCTTCAGTTTGGGCTCTTTGTTATAATTACTTGGATGAGAATGAAGCAGTCATTTGTCACACTCAGTATGGTAGAGGCTAAGTATATTGCAACTGGATTGGCAAGTTGAGAAGAAGTATGAATTCAAAGGTTACTTGCAGGATTATGTTGATCAAGTGTTAGTGATGATAGGTCAAAGAACATTGGGATCAAGTGTCACTTCATTCAAGACATGTTGCCGAAGGGAGTTGTGAAGCTCCAATACATCTCCACCTATGAGAAAATTGTTGATATTATTGCAAAGCTTCTTTCTAGAGGGGATTTATGTACTTCCATGAAAAGTTTGAGAGGGAATGTTGATGAGATTGTATTATGGACATACATCCTCCCTGTGTCATTATGACCTTGATTGGAGGATGTGTTATAGACATATTTGGGCACTACAACCCCAATCAAATATTTCCATAAACCAAGGGCTTTTAAACCCCTAAAAGTGTTGTTCCATACCCTAAAGGAACAAGGTCAGCTGATTACATCATCTCCCAGAAGTTCTCCATGAAAAACTACTCAGAACTGGTCAAAACTGGACCATATATTCTACTCCATGCATAGGGTGCGATGCATCCCACCTATTACACATGGGGGGTGCGAGGCATAATGGAAATCGCTTCTATAGGGTGTGATGAGCAAGAGCAGAAAAATGGCAGAAGCAGTTTGCTAGGTGGAAACCTAGAGAATCTTCTAGAAACTGCTCATATGACACTTGCCTCTCTGAATTCACCCAAGGATGAGTAAGATATCTGAAATCTCCAAGTGGAACCAAGAACTATCAGTGAAATGACACTAATCAAAATCCCAGAAGCTAACTCACTCTCCTGTAAACATCTATATATGGATCCCTCATCCTAGAGATCCAAAGGCTGGAATTTTGTAATTTGCAAGGAAGTGTTGTTGGTTTCTCTTTGAAGACATTGTTGGGTGATCTTTATTTGTATGAGGTGAAGAGGGCTTTCATGTTGGGAGGATGATGCTGGATCAGAAAGCCTGGTTGTAATCCTCTCTTCTACTACTTCTATCAATAAAGCTATTTGAGTTTTCCTCCATATGCTTGTATATCTCTGAATCTTGTATTGGTATATGCATTTATATGGTTAATGTACATCTGATCCTACGTTATTTATGGTTATACATCTCTATGCTTTGATAGTATTTTTCTGCCTTGAATCTACAGGTGTTCTTTGAAGTGGGACAAATGAGAAAGGAGTGGTGAGAGCTCTATCAAGGGAGAGAGGAAACGAGCAAGGAGACTAGCGAAAGACTGAGGTTGGTACTCTCTGCTTCTCTTTCATCTATCTCTCATAAAGGAAAACACAAGTAACTTTTTAGTTTGTTTTTTTCTAAGATAGCTACCCATCTTAGTGGGACTAGCAGCTCTGAATGGACACTAGTTTTATTGATAATAGGATGGCCCATTTCTCCCTGTGTCATTGTGACCTTGGTTGGATAATGGTTTGACATATTAGATAGCATCATGGACAAACATTCTTCCTATGTCTTTATGACCTTAGTTGAAGAATGGTAAAGTGGATTGACATTCTTCCTATGTCACTTTGACCTTGGTTGGAGAATGATCCAGTAGAAGACATTCTCCTTGTGGCACTTTAACCTTGGTTTGAAGAATGGTTTGACATAGGATATTCTCCCTGTGTTAGTTTGAACTTGGTTAGAGAATAGTCCTAGAGGACTCTCAGATGAGCAAGATCATCCTAGAATCATGCTCAGATATCTTTCTAGAGTGAGCTTTTTTATATTTGATGAGGCTTTTGGGTTTCACTTAGACTATGTCTATAGTTTTTTATGGTGAATCATGATTATGTTGATGTTGGTGATTACGATATTGATGATGATGATTATCTTAATCTTGATATTTCCATATAGAATCCTCAAATTGAGAACATACTGATATTAATTATGAATATCTCCCTAGCTAAGAGGGAGTGTTGAATTTTGTAGCCATGATTGGTCTTCATAATCATTATTATCATTGATGTACTTTTATCAATATATTTCTATGTAAATCATGTTCTTCATGCTCAATAGAGAATTTGATTATTTATGTATTTGTCAAAAAACAAAGTATAAGACATGTTCTTCATGAGATTCTCAAAAGGAACATTTGAATTTTAAATTTTGGTTTATGGCTCCACAAGAAGACCAAGTCGACACTCCTCCCTATCAAGTTTAATAAACCCTAAAGAGGCACCTATTCAGCCCCCAAAGAGACTATATATATATATATATATATATATATATATATATATATATATATAGTCACTTCATCTCCCTCAAGATGTAATTCACATATCATCATATCAAGCATGTTTTTTTCCCCTAAAGTGAATAAGTCAAGGAGATGAAGCCCAAAGAAAGAAGAAGATCTTTCTACGCCCACGTGTGACCAAACTTGGAACGAATTTTATGTGATGCATTTCTATGGAGAAGTCCAAATGTTTCTGTGGAAGAAAGAGACTTTGACTAAGCCTTTGAACAAGATTTTTAACTATTTTTTTGGAGGGTCGACTTGGATTCTTATTAGATTATTAGTCTAGTCATCTTGCTGGTCAGTTTTTCTATGAATTTGGTGTCTCTCTTGTTTACTTGATTCTATAAGGAAACATTTACTTTTTTTCCTATACTTTCTTGTAATTAGAGTAGGTTTACTTGTTATTCTTTTCTTTTCTACAACTTCTGAGTGTTTCTTGTAGTCTAGATAGCATAAGTGGTCTATGGGCAACCTATTTTCCCTTTAGTTACACCAAATCAGCAAAAGAAGAATACATTACATACTACACACATAGTGCTGAACCCTCTTAAGTTTGTATGAACCTAAGGTTGATAATTAAAGTCAAGATCCTCAGAAGTTTCACCATTCTTGTTGTAATACTTAGTGCCATCAAAAGGATCCACTGAATAAAATAACTTCCTTCCCTACACCAACTACTATTTGATATTATGATTCTATAAAAGAAATATAAAGTGTATTTTGTTTCTTTCAAGCCCAAGTGTCAAGTCTAGAACCAAGGTTGAATATATATCCTATAATAGACTTCTTATCATTGAGGTCACCTTCTCAATTAAAATTCATAATGCCAAATCCATAAGAAGATCCCCTTGAATGGTAATATATAACAAAATAAACTTGATCTGAATTATATCATTATGTCATATTCCATCCATATTTATGATTTCAGAGTGGAAACGTGGATGAATCAGCTCGCAAAACCATTTTTACTAACGGGTCCCAATTTGGCGAGTTGGGGTCTGAAATATTTAAGAAGTTATTTGAGGCATTAAATGGAGTTTTTGGGGGGCTAAACATGTGTGTGTGTGTGTGTGTGAGAGAGAGAGAGAGAGAGAGAGAGAACAAAGAGGATTTGTGTTCCTATAAATTATTATATTATAACAAAGAGGATTTGTTGCATCCTTATTCATGGCTTATTATAGAGAGCACGAGAGAGAGAGAGAGAGAGAGAGAGAGAGAGAGAGAGAGAGAGAGAGAGAGAACAAAGAGGATTTGTTGCATCATTATTCATGGCTTATTATAGAGAGCACGAGAGAGAGAGAGAGAGAGAGAGAGAGAGAGAGAGAGAGAGAGAACAAAGAGGATTTGTGTTCCTATAAACTATTATATTATAACAAAGAGGATTTGTTGCATCATTATTCATGGCTTATTATAGAGAGCACGAGAGAGAGAGAGAGAGAGAGAGAGAGAGAGAACAAAGAGGATTTGTTGCATCATTATTCATTATAGAGAGCACGAGAGAGAGAGAGAGAGAGAGAGAGAGAGAGAGAGAGAGAGAGAGAGAGATAGAGAGAGAGAGAGAGAACAAAGAGGATTTGTGTTCTTATAAATTATTATATTATAACAACGAGGATTTGTTGCATCATTATTCATGGCTTATTATAGAGAGCATGAGAGAGAGAGAGAGAGAGAGAGAGAGAGAGAGAGAGAGAGAGAGAGAGAGAGAGAGAGAGAGAGAGAACAAAGAGGATTTGTGTTCTATATTATCCCATTGCATCATTATTCATGGCTTAAACCCCAATTGGTCCAAAGAGAGAGAGAGAGAGAGAGAGAGAACAAAGAGGATCTGTGTTCTATATTATCCCATTGCATCATTATTCATGGCTTAAACCCCAATTGGTCCATTCTCTATGAACTAAGAGATGTTCTTGTAAATTATTATATTATGCATTAATAATTTTCCTAAGTGTCATGCATTGTTTCCCTCATTAGGGATTTGACCACATAAATATTTCTATCTTGGTCGTTGATCTATTTTGGGGTGCTTAACCTATATGGATACACCTTATTTTAAAAAAAATTCAAACCAAAAAGAGGTAATGCACCCAAGGAGATTGGATCCTTGGGCTCTTCTACTACAACAATAAATCTTTTCCATTCAAAATAGAGATTTTGTGCCTTGACATTTATGTGTAACATGTTCAAAGTTATAAAGTCCACACTACATATTCAATATGATATGAACATCAACTTACGCATGATAAATTGTAATATTCACTTCAATTATTTTTCTAAAATATCCATTAAATTTTCCCTTAAAAATTCTTTAGAAAAATTTACGCAGATAATTTTTTCGTAAATTTAAATAACACCATGGAAATTTTGTAAAAAAAAAATAGCAAAAAAAACACATGCAATATTTATTAGAAACTCAACCTTATTTTATTAAATGGAATATGATATTACGTGCCAAATCTAGATCATAACCTATTAAAACACCATCAAGATATATGTATGGTTGATGATGATGACTCCAACATTATGCACCTATGAGAGATATGATTAACCTCTCCTCATGATCTTCACATTGAACGAATTTGTTTTGATCCCTCCTCTTATGAGTGGCTAAGGTATATGTCTTAATATCAAAAACCCTCCTCACTAGATCATCTAGAGTGGACCATTGACTAACGAAACTAACCCTCTAGATAATGTGGGCTCTCACCCAGACAAGCTCCAAGATCTCAACTCAAAAACAACAAAAAAATAATCCCAATTGCATGGATAAGGATAACTTTACCATTCTAATTCTTCATTTCGCTAAGTTTTATTTTCTAATTTGTCACTAGGAGTTATAACTTAAGTCCATGGGGTACACATGAGGCTATGCACTCCCTCTTTTGGAACACATGTTAAGGAAAAACAATATGACAAAAAGAAAGTTCATCATCACCTTATCCTAAGCCTTTTTCATATATTCCAAGATGCTATAGTTTTGTTCTCATCCTTTGGAATGATAATTGAGGATTTAGTTGAATTTCAAGTTGAATATGAAGACTATTTACCCATGCATCCTATGCTTTTAACCCTCCACCTCATCCACCTTTCCACTCATGAACATATCCATAAGAGGTGTTTTCCACTGTGAGGATATATCCTTCCCTATTCACAATTTTCACATGTGTATTGTGACTAATGATTGTTTGACATGGTCAAAGGGTACCCATTTTCACATGGTTTGAGAAGACTATATGAAATTGATGAAGACTCATTTGAATGAGAGTCAAGGATTCCCCTTCGATGATGAGGAATTCAAAATTGACTTGGTCAAAGTGGGCATAAATGCACATTTTTCAACTCCAATCTCTCTCTCTCTAGGCTGAATTCATGCATGGTGAAGGTTTAAATGAGAACACATGGCACAATTTTATGTGTTTATTTTAGTCAAAGTGGTCCACATGGCACAAGTATGAAGGGAAAAAATTATAAAATATTATTTTAGAATTTTCTTAGTCAAAGAGATTCTAGAAAGAGAACTCAGGCATTACACCTGGAATAGGAATACATTTCCAAAAGATTGCCCTCATAAATAAAGATTTGCATGTGGAAAACCACTCAATTTCTTTGAATTTCCCCTCTCCAAATAAAACTATTATTTGGAGGTGGTAGATTCTAGGGAAATGCTTTCATCATAGAATTTTACACTTTCCATTCATGCAAACCTATTGAAAGTTATCCCTGCCTATTTGAACAAGCCTTTTATTATTATTTTACACGTGAGGAAGACAAATTACATCCAAATTTTGACTTTGCATGAAGATAATGGTGGAAGAAGGTGAATTATGGCACTAGAATCATCTATAACAATGTACCCAAGCATTTTTCTATGAACACTTGAATTAGTTTTCCCATTTGGATAGTTGTTATAAATATTTTAGTATTTTTCTTGAAGAATATCATGAGGAAATTAAAATTTAGAGCTCAAAAATTTATAATATTTGCTCTCTCCATTTGTAAAATGGACTGGATTAGTGGAGATTGTTGGGAAACGGTCCCCTGGGGTCGAATTTTGTAAAGTTTTGTTAAATATTGTAAAGTCTCCACATTTTAAGGAGTGGACCACAAGTAGCGCATGTTAATAGGAGTAAAAGGGGCTTTTAGAAGGTCAAATCCCCTTAGTTTGTTAAGAGTCAAGTTGTTTTGTGACCCGCCCATGGTTCGCGGACCAATGTATTATAATGAAGAATCATATAAAAAGGACTCATAGAAGAATCATATAAAAAGGACTCATAGAAGAATCATAGGAGGATATAGAAGCAAGAGCATAGAAGTGTAGGCTTTGGGTCTATTTTATCTATTTTGTACTTGGGCAAAGGGGAAGGCTCCTGCAGTTGTGTGCGTGGAGACCTTGGTAAGTCTGAAACTAAGTGCGTAGGCTCATGTAGTTTTGTGCACGGGGTTAAAAGGATTGTAATTGAAGATCTAAAACATAATAAAGACTTGTTTTGAAGAATTATCTGTGCCTCTAAGTATTACTTCTTCTCTCTGAATTTACTGTATTTTTGATCTCTTAAATGAAATTAATAGGGAAAAGGACTTAATATTCGCGAAAAAGTAGATTTCTTTAGTTATATGATGTTATGCATTTTTAGTGCAATAAGCGAAGGGCACAAATCTGCTAACTGTTAATTGCTGTAACTTTCGAGATAAGCCCTAAGTTTGGCATAAACACATCACATAGTCCTTTGGACACAAAAACCCGGTTCTTGCATCTCCTAATACTGCCTCAAGTGAGATGCAGCTTGCATTATGGGGGTTGTTGCTGAAAGGGTTGGTAGTGTAGGGTTTTTTTGGTTAGCACAACTAACTCTGAACTTGGGTCCAAGCCCCCTCAAGCCAACAAATGGTTATGCTTTCCAAATGGGGATCTATCTAACGAATGTGTGATGTGGCATAAATGGATACCAAATAAGAAGGAGATTGAAAAGTGGATAGATCGGAAGCTACACGAGTTTGCAGCCCAGAAAATAGGAATCCACACCTGTCGAAAGAAGAGTAGTTGCAGAGATACTTGTATACAAAGGAACAAAAAGTTTTCTTCTGCTATTTTCCGTGTGAATTATATGAATGGTTGGATAAATTGTCCGATGGTCAATCTACCTGGAAGATAAATAGCCCTATTGTGTGGACTCTAGATTTAGTGAAACGTCTCGAAGGATCAGAAAACAAGGTCGCAAAGGTTGTCGATTATTGGATTGATAGTAGTTTGGGTCGATTTACTATTGAGTTCGCGATTGATACATCTGTTAGTTATAGAGAAGTTGAATGCCGATTTTTCAAAAACCAAGAGGTAAATATCTCAAGTCTCTGAAAACTTGGATTAAAGTGCTATTGTGCGAGAAATGGGTTATGCCATTAAATTGATGTTTAAATGAGGCTTGAAGGGATCTATGAAGTGGGAGAACATTCAGAAGAGATCTAGATTCAAGTGCTAAGTATAGTCATTTTTTGGGAGTGCTTGATAGCGACAAAGAAAGTAATAGTCTAAAGACACCCTAAGGTGTGTCGTAGACGATAGATCAGGGTATTGCAGGAATACCACCTCCATCCACTCCACCTCCGCCATCACCTCCACCTCACACAACTACACCCCCACGTCCACCTCCACCCCTACTATTCAGTATGGAAAATGTTATGAAGATGCCTATATTCAAGGGTCTGGGCACAGAAGACCTTGATCAATTTTGGTTTGTAGCAGATACTGTTTGGAAGTCACAACATATAACGAATGACGATCTGAAGAAAGCACAGTTGGTCATGACATTACAAGACAAGGTGCTAAGTTGGTATATTAATAAAAATACAACTCATCCAACTATGGCGTTGAAAGACACAAAAGATGCACTGAAAAATGAATTCAGAAAGCCTAAGTCTCAAGCCAAGTATGTGACTGAGGTCAAAGAAATTAAGTAGAAGGTGAATGAATCTAAATGGAATTTTGATCAAAGGTTGAAATTTCTGCTACAATAGGCTAATCTACAGATATTAGATGAGCAACATAAGGATTGGTATATTGCTTCGTTGTTACCTCATTTGATATTACCATTGTCCTAGCAGAAGGTTAGATTGCAGGCTGAAGCACTGGAATTGCTATGAAATTAGAGGCTAGCCTACATATGGAATTGAGGGATCTCAAAAAGGGGAAAAGGTTCAAAATGAGACTCGCGCGGAATTATGGTGCTTAAAATGCAAAGGGCATGGTCATAAAAAGGATTATTTCCTGGTATATCAGAACCATCTAATTGGGGGAGGTACTATCCCCCTAAAGCTGAAAAATATTGTTGGATCGAGAACTAGTATAGTGCATGGTGTGCTATCTGCCAAATAACAGGGAAACATTCAACAAAAAATTGCCATTTGTTACAAAAGTTTGTGCAGACTCCCCAACAATTTTTCTGCAATTTTTGTAAGTCTATAGGCCATGATGAGCACAATTGTCAAAGCTATGAGTTATTGATGGAAAAAGATATGACATATAGAGTACAAGATGAGACACGTCCTTAGTAGTATCAAGACACACCTACAATGCAAAGGATTCCTGGGACAAGGAAGAGGATGAGGGGGAGAAGATGGAAGAGTCCACAAACAAATTATTTGTTACAATTGTGGGGAACCATGCCACTTTATGTGAGATCATCAGAACCTCACACACCCCTCTTGGCAATATTGCTGAAAGTTTGACCACATTGTAGAATATTTTACAATTCTCATCGCAAATATGCAAGAGAAGAAGAACCAACGACCCACTCAAAACATCCAAATGATGAGATCATAACCACACAAAGATGGGCCTAGTGTTAATGTTATTACGCGAAGCAGTATAGCCACTGGGGAGGATAAAACCGTAGGAAAACAACCAGAAGAAAATATATGGGTGTGCAAGGCTGCTAAAAAGGAAACTTTTATGGAGGCGAAAAAGAGCTTTGCGGATTCAGGAGCTTCCACATCAAAGGCTTAGAGTACATGAATGAAGAAGCCTAAAGACGTCATTACTGCACAGGAAACAAATCCTTTAGTGTTAAAATCCTTCTTACAAACCTGCGTGAAGCCCAAAAAGTAGTAGAAGGACTGCAAGAGTTGATAGATAACTACACTAGAAAGGGTATGTCCTGAATAGAACACAGTGCATAAAGTAGACAAAGGTAAGAAAAGGACGGGTCGGGAGATGAGTTTGACTAAACAAATCAGAAAATTTAAAATGGACCAGGTCATCCTATATTTGGGATCCAATGCGAATACTTTTCCTAAACAGACCTGGGAAATAATGGGAAAGTCGATGCTATAGTGGTCCCCAATTCAACTACGAATGGTGAACCAACAAAAGATTATTCCTATGGGTCACTTACATGGAGTAACTATAGACATTGAAGGGGCATGCACTATAGTTTATTTTGAAGTTATCGAAGAGTGGATGACAATAATCCCTACCCGACGCTGCTTGGAATTGATTGGGAATTTGATATGAACATGGGTATCAACCTGAAGAAACACATATTTGGCTGAGGGTGCCTGGTATACTAAACTAGTCCAAGATTACTATGAGGAGGATGATATTGAGCAGATCTATAAGCTTATTGCATGGAATGAGGATTGGATCAACCCTTCGGAAGATGGGTGAATTACTTGGGAAAATGACAACTTCTATAACTCAGATTCAGACGAGGAGCTCGAGCGTTGGCAAAATAGATTTCATGAAGTGTCAACACTACGATGAAATAGGCTTACAAAATCACTCCAATGTATATCTACTGAGGTACATAATTTACCCTATTATGATGGCTTAGAAGATGTAAATTTGTTTCTTGATAAATTTGAAAGGGATGTACCGTAAGAGCATTGGTTTGAGGCATTAGACATCGTGTTGAGGGCTATGCCTACTAGATGGTGGGGTACACATAAGAATAGTTTTTCAGATTGGAAGGAATACTGTAGGATGATGAAGCTATGGTTTGGATATGCCAACACCCGCATTGATGAAAAATATACAGGGAAGGATGATCCATGCTAGCATCTAGCTCATTGGACAAAAGCATGAGGAGAGGAACCACATCCTGAATGGGTGCACATATTTTGCCAGATTCTGCATACTATTCCGATGAACTGGTATTTCGAAACTGAGTTGCACCACAGAACTGCAGAGTGGGACATTCTGAAGGAAATATTTCTGTTAACATTTAGTTTTGAGGATGGTTTCGAAATTATTGATGAAGCATTATATGAATCAATGCTGCAATATTTAGAATTCTTGTAGATCCTGTCACATGGGTACAACCAGACTGGAGTACACAGTTGCGCCATGCTCTGGAGTGCAACAATGCTACCATAGAAGAAGGTGAGGAAGATCCCAGGAATATCATTA
This sequence comes from Pinus tabuliformis, assembly GCA_031772625.1. NCBI lineage: Eukaryota > Viridiplantae > Streptophyta > Pinopsida > Pinales > Pinaceae > Pinus > Pinus tabuliformis. The sequence continues at coordinate 1,119,045,729 of CM062819.1, forward strand.
TCCCTGAGTCAAAGGGACAACATGAAGTCATCGGACCTAAGGTATAAGTTCCTGACATCTCAAAACCATTGAAAACTAAGCAAGTGAACATTGTATCGGAACCACAGCCGAAGTTCACAAATATAGGTGATTACTAGGATGAGGACATAGTTGACAAAGTCACTGAGTTGAGGAATATCAAGAATTGTTTCCAACAAATCTCTCTAATTTAAAAGGGATAGTAGGTGATATGGGTGTTATGAAGATTAATCTAAAGTGAGATGTCAAGGCGGTAAAGAAATTCCCATACCGGTTGAATCCTAAGTACAAATAAAAAGTGCACGGAGAACTAGATAAGATGCTTACAATAGGTATTATTGAGCCTATAGAAGAATTAGACTGGGCTAGTCCTATAGTGGTTCAGGAAAATAAGACTAAGGGTGAAATCTGAATCTGCATAGATATAAGGAAGTTGAATGATGCTTTTGTACATGGTCCATTCCCTATGCCATTCACAGATTAAGCCTTGGAAAACGTTGGAGGTCAAGAAGCCTACTCTTTTACAGATGGGTTCTTAAGATATCACAAAATCAAAATTGCACCAGAAGGTTGAAGTAATACTACCTTCGCTACAAAACGGGGATCCTTTTAGTATATAGTTATGCCCTTTGGACTTAAGAACTCCCCTGTGATCTTTTCTAGAGTGGTAGTCGCCTCCTTTAAACAATTTATCGGATTCATATACGCTGCTTTAGTTAAGGATACCCACATGTATACGCAACTGTGTTTAATGCAACTAGTGTATATCCAATAAACTTATGATTCAGTTAGTTGATCTTTAATGAGTGCATCAGAACATTATTAACCATATGAGTAGTAAATAGGTGCAGTAAAACAGAACAGATCATCACACATCAGAAGCACACATGAACACCATGATATAAGGTGGAAACCCAATGTGAGTGAAAACCACCTGCTGCAATTCGTCTCTATCTTCTTTTAATAAGAAACTTCTTTTTACAATATTTCTGTACTAATTCTTATGCCAGTACACAGGCTTCTACCTGCAGAAGGCTACAACCTTCTCTTATTCTCCACCTTCTCCTAGAAGGAAGCTACAACCCCCTTAGCTCTTGTACTAGTTGATGTACTAGTACGTAGGTGTTGGCCTACAGAAGGCTACAACCTTCTCTTTTCTTCCAGGGACCACATTTCATTAATTTTTAGATTGGATCCATAAATACAAAACAATCACCACTGCAATACAATCATTAACTCTGAATCACCCAACAACTGAATCACTAAAACCCTGTCATCAAAACACAGTCACCAAAACATAGACCAAAGCCCAGAACTCTACAACAATCACTAGAACCAACAACAACCTAAAATATCAAATCTCATAATGTATACGCTACTTGACTGTGTCAAACCAGTGTGTATACACCCTTTCACCAGAGAGAACCCACGTACAGATCCAAAATTAATTACTTATACCTTCGCTGCAATTTTCAACTTCAGATATACCCAGAACATAAGATATAAAGGATAAGACATGCGTCAGTATTTAGATCTATTCATGATTATACCATATAATGATAATGCATTTTAATCTTCATGATCCTGGTCCATCAACCTTTATCAACCGCATAGGTGCCTCCTTGGTTCAGATCAAGCAAAGCATCACAAACCCATAACCAGCATACTAGATCTCACACTTCATCATATATTCATCACTTGCACTCTTGCCCCTCTTGGCCTAATGATCTTCGCCTTATATAGGTTTAGGCCTCTCTCAATACCATGGTGTAAAACCACGTAGAACCAATACCTTGGACCCAATACTTGGGGTCAACACTTCAGACCAAATACCATGGACCAATACCAAAATACCATGGACCAAATACCACAAACCAAAACTTAGATTCCCAACATGTACGCACCTTTCCTTCTGTAAACTTGCATGTGTACGTATATACGACTTGGTATATGGTTCACCCATGTGTATATGCTGCTTTGTTACAGCACACCTGCGTATACCTCTCTGATCATTAATTATTTGCTATTTACTAGTTGTACTATGATCTGTCATCTGAGTGAGTTGCCATCAAGGACAACACCTGTATCATACCTGTATCATAATGCCAACAATCTCCCCCTTTGGACTTGATGGCAACATCCACACCAAGTCACTCTCCCCCTTTGACATCAAGGGCAAAGGATGGACCAAGATATTATCTCCCTTGGTATACATTCTGTTGTCCATTCTCCCCCTAAGTGCACGCTGAAATATCTGATTGAGCTACCCCTTTGTACATTTCAAGATGTACCAATCCATCCATGCTCCCCCTGAGCACATGCTAAGTCTAAACAAGACCATGATAGTCATCAATAACTGTCATACACCATATGATCTACATTATAAGCATATGTCACTAGCATCCAGACTTGTAACCTGCAATCCATTCTCTTGGCCAATCAACAATCAGTATCAAGATGTGTCAATAAGCATCATCACCAAATACTTCTAACCATAATGACAAAAATGCATTATTCAAAGAATATGGTCCCCCTAAGCCTGTGCCAACCATCATATACCATGACTGAACCATTTCATGAGTCTGTTCTGCTGATTTTTCTTCAGAGCTCCATATACACGACTCTGCAGCCTCTAACTCGCATATATACACGACTTATCTTCATAATATCTGTGTATGCAAATTGGAATACTAAAGGTCTACACTTTCAGTTTCCCCTGTGTTTATTATGTCAGCTAACTGCGTTATGCCACATCTTTCTGTCTCTAATTTTGTCTTCTTCAATACCTGGAATTGTGATGATGTATGATCCTCTTGCTTTGGAGTTTGAATTTTGCTCCTACATTCCCTTACTTTATGTCCAAATTTGTTACATGCATAACATCTTACATGTTTCATATTCCTCCTATAGCAGTCAATGGCTTTGTGACCAAACATATTGCAAGCAAAACAATATCCCTTGAAGTACCTGGAGCATGATGATCTTTCTGTGTGATGGTCTTGACCCATTTTTCTTCTGCATCTAGCTGCAATATGTCCAAAGTTATGACATACATAACATTCAACATTATTCATTTGAGGAAATAACCGACTATCACTTCCTTAGTTAAGAGAAAAAGATCTTCTTTGAAGAATTTCTTTCCTTGGTTGTTGCTGGGGTCGACCACTTATCTCTTCATTGATCACTTTAGATTTTGCATTAGAATTCCTTTCCTCACCCTGTGAGCTAGATTCACCTTCGACAATTTCATAAAAACCAAGACCAGTTTTGATAGCAGGAGCTCTTTGACTACTAATAATATCATCCAAAATCTTAGTACTATCTTGAAATCGTAACAATTTATCCTTTACTTCTAATTTACCTTTTAAGATATTTACCTCAACCTAATGTTGTTCTTCCTTCTCTAGATATTGCTTCCTTATGTTTTCTTCATCTTTTCTTCCTTCTTCCACTTGTTGCCTTAATTCAAGCACTTCATGTTCTTGTTCTTCAAGGAATTCTTTATTCTGCTTCTTTGATTCTTTAAGATCTTCTTTTAGAGAGAGGATCTTAGATTCAAGTCTCTGAATTGTTATGCTTTGATCTTTCACTACATCCTGCAGCTGCTCCCTTACTCTGGTTACTGTCTCTAGCTGTTCTTTTAATCTAGTAACTTCTTCTATTTCTACATCCTTATTTTCATATGCCATGAGAAGTATAATGTTATCATCACTATTGGACAATTCATTACTTTTATCATGAGTATAATAGCTACTATCTTTATGAGGGCATCTAGTAGCATAGTGACCAACTCTACCACAAGAAAAGCATTTGAAAGGTAGCTTACCTTTGAACCTTCCAGATCCACGTTTTTATTTTTCCATTTGTTGATACTTCGAATGCGGCTTCTCTCATATCTGATGGTCCTCCTTTTCTCATCTCAAAATAATTTAAGATTCCGTGAAGCTGCGTCATAGTGATTTTCTACAGATCCTCCTCTTCTATGGCATACACTTTGGATTCAAATTTAGTAGACAAGGATCTCAAAACTTTCTCAACTAAGACAACTTCCTTAATTTCTTCACCCAGATTCCTCATACAATTGACAATCTCATCTATACGCAGGAAGTAATTAGCTATGCTTTCATTACTATGCATCTTAAGAGTTTCATACTGTATTCTGAGAGTTTGAAGCTTAGCACATTTTACCTGATCATCTCCTTCGTAGCTTAGAATGATTTTATCCCATATTTCTTTGGCCGATTTGAATTGCATGACCTTGACAAATTCTGATTGCGACAAACTTCCCAATAAGATAGTAACAGCTTTGGCATTGAGTTCATATTGCTTTTTTTCTACCGTATCTGTAGGAATTACTGATGGATATGTATATCCTCCTTCCATGATTCCCCAAACATCCATTCCAAGCGATTGTAGATATGTTGTGGTTCTTATCTTCCAGTAGACAAAAGAGCTCGCATCGAAGATTGGTGGTCTGATGGATCCCTCTCTTTCGTGATTACTCATCCTAATGGATATTCCTTCAAGTGATAAAGCTTCTTTTGAAGGACTTGCTCTGATACCAATTGTTGGAAATAATACTAAGAGGGGGGGTGAATCAATATTAGCAAAACAATAATCATTTTGTTTCCATTATCAAATTCATATATGCTGCTTCAGTTAAGGATACCCTCGTGTATACGTAACCGTGTTTAATGCAACTAGCGTATACCCAGTAAACTTATGATTCAGTTAGTTGATCTTTAATGAGTGAATCAGAACATTATTAACCATATGAGTAGTAAATAGGTGCAGTAAAACAGAACAGATCATCACACATAAGAAGCACACATGAACACCATGATATAAGGTGGAAACCCAATGTGGGTGAAAACCACCTACTGCAATTCGTCTCTATCTTCTTTTAATAAGAAACTTATTTTTACAATATTTCTATACTAGTGCAGTCTTATACCAGTACACAGGCTTCTACCTATAGAAGGCTAAAACCTTTTCTCATTCTCCAACTTCTCTTGGAAGGGAGCTACAACCCCCTTAGCTCTTGTACTAGCTAATGTACTAGTACGTAGTTGTTGGCCTACAGAAGGATACAACCTTCTCTTTTCTTCTAGGGATCATGTTTCATTAATTTTCAGACTGGATCCATAAATACAAAACAATCACCATTGCAGTACAATCATTAACTCTGAATCACCCAATAACTGAATCACTGAAACCCTATCATCAAAACACAGTCACCAGAACACAGACCAGAGCCCAGAACTCTGCAACAATCACTAGAACCAACAACAAACTAAAATATCAAATCTCATAATGTATACACTACTTGACTGTGTCAAACCAGCGTGTATACGCCCTTTCAACAGAGAGAACCCACGTATAGATCTCAAAATAATTACTTATACCTTTGCTACAATTTTCAACTTCAGATATACCCAGAACATAAGATATAAAGGATAAGACATGCGTTAGTCAGATCTATTCATGATCATACCATATAATGATAATGCATTTTAATCTTCATGATCCCGGTCCATCAACCTTTATCAACCGCATAGGTGCCTCCTTGGTTCAGATCAAGCAAAGCATCACAAACCCATAACCAGCATACTAGATCTCACATTTCATCATATATTCATCACTTGAAAACTTTCCCCTCTTGCCCTAATAATCTTCTCCTTATATAGGTTTAGGCCTCTCTCAATACCATGGTCCAAAACCACATAGAACCAATACCTTGGACCCAATACTTGGAGTCAACACTTTGAGCCAAATACCATGGACCAAATAGCACAGACCAAAACTTAGATTCCCAACATGTACGTGCCTTCCTTCTGTAAACTTGCGTGTGTACATATACACGACTTGGTATATGGTTCACCCGCATGTATACGCTGCTTTGTCACAGCACACCTGCGTATACCTCTCTGATAATTAATTCTTTGCTATTTACTAGTTGTACTATGATCTGTCATCTGAGTGAGTTGCCATCAAGGACAAAACTTGTATCATACCTGTATCATAATGCCAACAATTTATTCATAAGTTTTTGGAGGTTTACTTTGATGATTGGAAGGTCTTTCGGTTAGTGAAAAACCATGTTGCAAGTCTCTGTCTTATGCTGGATACTTGTAGAAAGTATTAGATCTCCCTTAATCTAAAGAAGAGAATATTTTGCATACCATATGGGATACTTTTGGGCCACGTTGTTTGTAAGAAAGGGATAATGGTGGACCCTGCTAAAATTGCAGTGATTATCAATTTGGAGCCTCCAAGGAATGTAAAGTAGTTTCACACAACATTAGGCCATACAAGATACTATCAGAAGTTCATTAAGGCATATGCATAGTGATGTCACTCACTTCTTCATTAGTCTTTAGTTTCTTATAAAGTCAAATACCAATGATGTTTGATGCTAAGTTTTGGGCCATAGAAGCTATCAGAGCTTAATTGGTCCTTCTCCATTATCTAGTGCTCAGAAAGATATTTCCAACAGTATATGGAAGTCCAAAAATTGACTCCTGGAGCAAAAGTTAAAGCATTTTTAAAACTACCTTGGAAATCCTAGAAAATAAAAAATGGCTAAGTATGACAAAAAATTGTAATCGGGACTTGGGAGGGTTATCAAAATCACAAATCAGGCTTTCTGGCAGGTAAGGAACATGGGAAAAATGAAAAATAGTGATCCACCAATCACTGATATCGCATATCGGAAGTCAACGGGTCCGATCACAACATATATTGTAGTCCTGCAGTCTCGCGATATCGGTGATCGGTGGATCGACATAGTTCATAGTTCAAAAGACTTGCAAAATGTCAATCATGCAATAAAGTGGTGCATTTCTAAGGGTTTGAGGAAACCAAATACAAAGGAAATGGCTGACAAAACAATGGTCGGGCCTCCCCTTTCTCTCTCCTCCATGTGGCAGGTTTTCGCATCCCGACGACCCCACATCCCAAAAGATAGTCATATTGGTAGAGTTCCAAAATTGATAGACCATCTGAGGGCCAATATTGCGATATGGTGTTGTATCACTAGGAGAGGGCTGAAAATTTTATAACATGAAAGTCTTACAAAATAGGTACGGGCAGGCGCTTTTCTCTCTCCTCCAATGGGACACGTGGTGACCTATCATTGGTCCTCTAAGCTGACAGGGCAGCTGAGATCATCAGTGACGTGGAAGTACGGTTGATGTCATGGTAGAAGACACATGTCACCTAGTTTCAGTGTTTTCATTGGTGACATGGGGCCATTTCTAGGTGCCACATGTCACCACTCATAGGGTGACATGTGGTAGTGATGACGTCACCCCACAGACCGATGATCACAACGGATAAGGGGATAAAGCTTAATACATTGGTGCTAAGAAATTTCAATATGTGGGACTTCCCTTCCAGATGTGACAAAGTAATATGGTAGGGTCTGTCACACAGAATAAGTCGATCTTACGGACAAGATAGACCTTCCTAGAATCTAAGAAGACCTAATGACAAGCCAACCAACCAGACACTATCTTTCTCTAAATATGCTTTGATAAACAATAGCAAACAAGTGTTTTTAGGGCCTACCTTAGGTCCAACGCAAGCTTGTGGATGCCCTCGCTCCTTCGATCCAAATGAGCTCCTTTTTGCGAATCTGTAAACACAAACAAGGCAAACAAATTAAATAGCACCTGAAAAGCCAATTGCATAAAACATATTTAACATGAAATTCAAGGAGTCCATGAAACAAATAACATAAGATACTTGTTGAGAAAAATGAGTTTGATTGTATTAATTCAAAAGAAGAAGAACTTTACAACCTTTGCCTTGACGCTGTACAAGCTCCTCCTAGGGTCCAGCAAGAAGTCTCCTCTACTTTGACAAGTTTCACTCACTCCCTAATGAAGCCAAAAAAGATGTGTGATCTCTCTTCTTAAGCTCAACTAGGAAGTCTTGATTTCACCAGCATTTACCCTAAAAAATGTTCAACTTCTAACCTCCTCAGCAACCAGCCCAATGCCTATATTTATAGTGCAATGGAGGGAGGTTACTAGGTCCTCCTTTAAAGGGATAAAGCCCTCCTTCAAAGGGATAGCTCCTCTCATCAAGGGATTAGCTCCTTCTCTTTTGGGATGCATGAACCACCTCAGAGAGAACAATCCACGTCAAAATTCCTTCTAGAAACCTCTAGAATCAACCCAAAGAGAGTTTTTTAAGATAAAACTTGCGCCTTTTGACTTTCATAGGGGTCCGCACCTACACCGTTAGGGACAGAGCGGGCAGGTCCGCAGTTTTTATACACAGAAGGTGTGGGACCGCAGGTGACCATGAGAGAAAGTGAAAAACCAGAGTTACATTGATTTTTAATGTCTTTCTCTCATTTCCAAAGCTTGATTTGAAGAGCTGAGGTCTGAGACCTGCTTAGGAGGACAGTACAAGTGATGATAAACCCATACTGACTGCAAATAATCATGGTGATGATATTTTTGTGTAACAGATTGCCCCCCAAAGTGCGAAGTCTGTAGTAGATGAGGATTTCTTATCATTTAGGAAGAGTGAAGTACTTTATCATTGCGAGGATCATCTTGTGGAGAGCCCGGTTGGAACCTGTAAAAACATTCAATGCAAGATATATATATGAGATCATATCATCGCTGAGGTAGGCATTCCCATACTCAGATCAAAACTGACTAGAAAAACTAACTACTGCTCTGATATAGGAACGATCTTGTAAAACATTACAAGTATAGACTCATGTGGACACAGTATGGATGCAGCCATCTGTTTATGAATAGTCCATTATATAATGAATACAAAATTCCTCGCAACCTGGATTGTGGAAACTAGATCCAGGGTCTTCATTTCTACTTCCTGAAATAGTACGATTCTATCCATGCGAATGGATGTGTTGATGTCGAACATGGTAGAAACCACTTGATTACCAGTCAATGATGTAAACTGTTAACAAGTGTGAGAGAAACCACCAGTGATGTCAATGGCTCTCAAAGTACCCAGTACAATCCATGAGATGCGAATAAATGTGTTGATGTCGAACATGTCACGGAATCCTTTGATCGAAAGTCAATGATGTAAACTGTCGTCAAAGGCGAGAAACCTGCCATTGAGGCATGCAGATCTCAAGGTACTGACGATTCCTAGACCATCTTTCTAGATAATGAGCTGATGTTGATAGAAAGCGATCCATCGTAGGCAAGCCCACAACATGAAATCATAGATCAAGTTGAAGAAATTTAGTTGCAAGGACTGACTCAGGGATGGTCAAGAAGGATGACAAATATTTTGCAAATGAATGGCTTATTGGCAGTGACCTCTTGAAGACATAACGACACGATAGATGGCTTGGTGACAATTGACCCAAAGTTAATACCCAGAAACTGGCTGAAGACTTTCAATGTGGTTTGATCAACTATTAGGCAAAGGATTTCCCAACCCAGGTGAATGAAAGTGTCGTGTTCAAGAGTGGTTACAAAGTATGACAAATAGGCTCATTTTCTCTCTTTTCCCCCACCATTTCTGGCAAGTACCTCTTTATTTTTGACAAGCTTGAGGAGGATAACATTTGCTTGATTCTAAGCTCATCCTTCGGATGAGTCCAACTTAGTTTAAATTCGAACCCTAAGAAGGAGTGGTTTGTTCCCGTTTGTAATTGAACAGGTCCTTTACTGTGAAATTTTAACGAGTCCAGTATAGGAGAAACTCGGAGTTTTTCAATTTTAGAGAGACTGAAAAACTTAAGAAGACTCCGGGGTTGACCTTTTTTGTAAATTTGTGTCTCCCAAGCCTGAAAAAGTATAAAATAATACTTGAGAGAACCGCTTGATCTTTTACGACCAAGGAGTACTTTTCGTCATTAGTACCCTTGACCCGAAAAAGTAAAAAAGTGATCAACGACACGTTGTTTTATAACCAATATCGAATTTGAAACGACAAAAATCCGGCGATCTTTTCATGTTTTTACGGTTGGAAAAGAGCTGTAAGTGGACCATATTTTAATTCTGTTTTAACAAGTTTAAAAGAAACACTCGGAAATCTTTTCATGTTTTAGGAGTCAGAAAAGAGCTTAAAGGTGACTCTACATGTTTTTCCGTCGAAAATGGTAGATTTTGCCTGAATAATCCTTTATTCTGCACAAAAACACAAATATTACTCATACCTATTTGAAATGGATAAAAATGTCGCAAAATACCTTTTCAAAGTGAAACATAAACAAATTTGCAATTTATTTACTCAAAAAACTTATAAAAAGGGCCTTTGTCAGTTCATTTTTACCGTTTGAGTTTGGGTGAGAAAATAGTGCTTTTGCTCAGAAAACTTCCCGTGAAGATTGCGGAAAATCCAACCGTCGGAATCAAATGCCGTATTCTCCAGGTAATCCACTTCATCCCAATCTTCATTTTTAATCATTTAATTTTTTGTTTTAGTCATTTGTTTCATTTTTGGGAGGGTTTTTAGGTGCAAAACCCGCGCGCGGGGGCCCGCAAGTTTACCTTTGCGAGCCTGCGGACCCCGACTTTTTCTCCATTGCGAAAAAGCTTGGCGTCCACACCTTCCATGTAGACAAAGTGCGGTCCCACGCACTGTGTCTAACCTGGAGGGTGCGGTCCCCGCCGCAAGGGTTTTTAACCCAAAAATTCTCAAAAATGGACCACACAAAATATTTTCTAGCATTTTAATTTGTCTTTATACTTGATGCAGAGAGTACATCACGCTAGATTGGTGTGAACGAGAGCATGAGGACGTGGATGCTGCCGCATGGAATCATCAACCTTCACTTGATGCTTTGAGGGCATGCGGATTGTACAAATTCTGGGCCATTCCTGGCATGAGGGCTCAGGTGGATTTCTTACAGTGGCTGGTTGACAGATGGAGCATACAGGACCAGTGCTTCTTCATTGGCAGCCACCAGCTCGAAATCGAGCTAGCAGACATATATTTCTTGACTGGTTTGCCTAAGAGAGGCGAAGACTTGACTCTGCATGGGACTAGGCCAGGTGGCCAGTCTGTCGATAGCCTCCGGCTAGAGTACTGCAACAGCCAGGCTAGAGACAAAGGGATAGACATAAAGACCATATCCCGTCCTGAGCTCATGGTGATTGCATTCACTGTCACCAAACTTTGTGGAGCTGCCGCATTACATATTGCCACCGGATCCCAGATGCGTATGGCAGTTGATTGCTTCCGAGGCACCATCTTCAACTGGTGCAATGCCATGTTGGCCAATGTGAAAGGCCAACTGACCAGGGCCAAGAATGGACGACTAAAGACCTTTGGTTATGGGGCTTTGGTTGTTAGTTTTGGCCTGGAGAGGGTTCCTATGCTGATCCCACAGCACCTTACTGTTGGAGCTGGGCTTCCTCGAGAGCCCAAACTGATGCGATGGGTCGCAGTTATGGCCCGTCACCCGGACGAGAGGACAGAGGTTGCTTGATTCAAACCTGAGTATTTCCAGTGGTTGGAAAACCAGGTCTTTTCCATTCAGGACTTCCCTTACGCTGGGATAGATTTTCGTGGTGACCTAGACATGGTTCTTCCACCAGGAGAGCAGTGGGACGAGTCAGGTAAAATCCTTTTCAACATTTTTTCTATTTTAATTTTTTGTTATTTTTTTCATCGTCTCAAAACTGATAGTAAAAATTTCAAATGCAGATGTGGGTCCACAGCAACCAGCCGCTCTCCGGCCTTACGAGAGGAGGCAACCAGTTGCACCCGCGCCAGCCCCACAGGACGAATCAGCAGAGGTTTTGGCCGAGTTGGAGGGTCATCTCGAGCGCTTGGCAGGAGATATTCCTGAGACCACTATAGACGACATTCCTCGTCGACTTCAGCGCTATGTGATTGGGGTCCCAGGACCTTTTAGGAGGTTCCTTTGCAAGGTGGCCCATGCAATGGTTTCTTATAGAGATCATCACCAGTGATAGGATGATCGCCTATTGTGGGCACATGTGACATTTTTGTTTTTTGTACTTATCATTTTTGCCGATCATAAGGTGTTTTTCAACCTATGATCGAGGACGATGTATTTTTTGACACACTCCTATATATATATCACTACTACCGGCTTATCTTTTAAATCATGTTATGGAATGGTTTTAAATTTACATGTATGATTATTGCAAATGTCTATTTAACATTCGAGAAGCAATTGCATCTACTAATGTATTTAAAGACCTTGGAATATGCTGATATTCATTATAATCAAATTCACGTTCCAAGAGACGCACTCTCAAAAATAATCTTAATAACACTGGATTTCTAATGGCATACACTCTATTAAGTTGTAATACAACGAGTTCAGAATCTAACCTCACTATCAAACTCCGAATCCCAAATGAAATAGATTCAGATAATAACTCAATCACTGCACTATACTTGACAATGTTGTTCGTTGTTTGACCAAGGCTTACCCCATGCATAGATACTAACTCATCAGAGGGCGAATAGATAACCCAAGCCGCGGAAGAGATGTTCCATGTATTACGACAAGCACCATCAGCGAAACCAATGTATGTTTGGAGAGGCATCGACATCTGCAATATCAAGAGTAAAACCAAGATAAGCAGGAATAATGACGAAAAACACTCTCTAAGCTAAGCACACTGTTTAAACTAAAACACACCAGCTAGAAAGAAAAACTATCCTAACTAAAAGTCTCCATACCCATTCTTTTAAGCATAATACCTCTTCAAGTAAAGGCCATTTCTGGGTTTACCCAAAGAGTCCCCGTCAAAGTCTACTAATTCATAGGCCCCTTTGGCTAGCTTTCGCTTGACAACATAGGGACCATGCCACATAGGAACGAATTTTCCAGCGCCTAATTTATCATTAGCTTGATCGTAAACTAAGACTAGATCTCCTTCCTAAAAATTTCGAGAGGTCACATTTCGATCATACTGAGCTTTCATTCGTTTTGCGTGAGTTTCGATCGCCAACGCAACATCACGTCGATTCTCATCTAATTGAGCCAAGTATAACAAATGCTTTTCCTCTTCGGAAGTGGCTGGAAGTAACTCGATGGCCATTTGCAGTGACAGGATTTCGCATTCAATGGGTAACGTAGCTTCCAAACCGTAGACTAGTTGGAAAGGAGTGAACCCTATTGATGTTTTTACTGAAGTTCGGTATGCCCAAAGCGCTGAAAATAGCATGTTGTGCCAATTCAACTGATGAATCCCAATGATTTGTCAGATCATGATTACTAAAACTTTGTTGATGGATTCAACCAGACCATTCGCTTGTGGATAATAAGGGGTTGAACTATCGTGATGTAAACCAAGCTGGCCTGTAAGTTCAGTCATCATAACGTTTTGAAAATGACACCCATGATCAGTGATTATCGCTTGCGGGACACCAAACCTAGAAATTATAAGATTGAATATGAAAATTGCAGCTGTCTTGCCGTCTGCCTCAAATGTAGGCGTCGCCTCGGCCCACTTAGTAAAATAATCTACCGCAAGGATGATATACGCATGCCCCCCGGCCGAGTGAGGGTTACATGTAATAAAATCGATACCCCATTTGGCAAAAGGACCAACGACAATTATAGGGTGGAGAGGAGCAGGTGGAGTGTGCATCTTACGATAAAAAATTTGGCAGTTGTGGCATTTTCGGACTGCTGTAATACAATATTTAAATAAAGACAGCCAAAAGTAGCCAGCGCGCAATATCTTTTGGGCTGTGGCAAACCCAGAAATATGACCGCCACACACTCCAGAGTGACAGTCATTTAGAACCCTTTCATCTTCCTCATGAGTTAAGCAACGTCGAAAAACAGAATCCGCCCCACGACGATAAAGAGTATCTCCAATAATCTTGAATTGTTGGGACTGGAATCAAATTTTTCGACATTCTGACCTTGATATTTCTGGCCGAAAGGATTGGGTCTGGAGATAAACGATGATATCCCCATACCACGGATCTAAAGTGCTGATTAGAAACAAGGATTCGTTCGCAATGGACTCCTTTGCCACAGTTTCCGTGTCAGCACACGGGAAGTCACACATTAACTCCGCAAAAACTAAAGATTTCTTAGACTTAGATTTCTCAAATTCCATGTCGAACTCCTGTAGGATAATGATCCATTTAGAGTACTTGCCCCCTAGCAATTGCTTGGTCAAAATGTAGATCATAGGGTTGCAATCCGAAATTACCGTAGTTTTGCGTAGTAGAATGTAGTGACGAAAACGTTGGACAGCATGAACGGCTGCCAATGCCAATTTCTCCACATGTGAGTATTTTAGCTCAATTGGATTTAAAGTTCGACTAAGGTAATCTATCACATGTTCATTTCCGAATTCATCTTCCTGAACTAAAACCATTCCAATGGTGGAATGAGAGGCGACAAGATACAAGAAGTAATCCTGGTTGTAGTTGGGAGGATGCAACAACGGTGCATGGGTCAACGCGTGTTTGAGTGCATCAAAAGATTTCTGAGCTATCTTATCCCAATAGAATGGAGTATTCTGCTTCAACAACTGGGTAAAACCCTTTGTAACCTCGGTGTAGTTAGGAATGAATCGTCGTAAAAAGTTTGCTTTCCCCTGCAAACTTTGGAGTTGGCGAAGACTCGAAGGAGGAGGCAATTGGATGATAGCTTCGACCTTCGAGGGATCAACGCGAATGCTGGCTTTCAAAACTACAAACCCCAGCAATCGACCCATTTCTATACAGAAGACATATTTGTGTGGGTTCAACCGAATACGATAATGCCTACACCTCATAAAGATTGCTCGTAAATGAACGAGGTGATCAGCTTGACGTAATGAATGAGCAGGCAAGTCATTGAGATAGGGTTGCACAATGTGCTTGATGTCATGAAACGCATAAGACATCGCCCTTTGAAAAGTTGCTCTGGCATTCTTAAGCCCAAAAGGTAACTTGCAATAAGCAAATGTCCCCCATGGACAAATGAAAGCCGTTTTTGGTTGATTGGCAAGTAGAATATTGATTTGATTGTATCCAGAAAAACCGTCCATGAAGGAGAATATTTCGCTGCCGGCACAATCATCAATGATTTGATTGATATAGGGAGTTGGGTAATTGTCCTTTGGACAGGCTCAATTAATGTCCCTATAATCGATGCATATTTTTATTGTTCCTTGCTTTTTGTTAACTGGAACAATATTCGATACCCAATCCGTTAGCGGGATCGGATAAATGAAACCTGCTTTCAATAATTTTTCAACTTCTGCTTTAATTGCAGCAGCTTTTCTTGGGTGAATCTAACGCAAACGTTGCCAGATGGGTTTAGCGTCCGGGTAATTCTTGATCTCATGAACAACAATCGCAGGATCAATTCCTGGCATTTCCTCATAGGACCAGGAAAACACGTCGCTGAATTCTTGAAATAGGGCCTTATATATTTGAATTTCGTCATCTGTACACGAGGCACCTATATGAATCTTCTCAACAATTTCGGGCTTAACCGAAATGTCAATAGGAATAGTTCGAGAGACGTTTCCCAAATTTAACTCTGAATCGGGATGTTTCATTGGATTCTGAGGTTCCTTGACATATTCAGTTGTAAAAATTGATGAGAAATCATTTTCAAAACGATCATCCTCAGGTAAAAACAAAGATCTGTGATGGATATCTTCCCATGGTAAATCATCTACACATAGGATTTCATGAATTTGCTCATCAGAGTGAACAAGTTCAGAAAACGTAGTTAAATCCGAGGTTGATGTGAAAAGTGATTCCTCACGGACCACATTCATTAAGTCATTTTCGGTTGAAAATGGGTCGGCAAAAGACTGCACGACTTCATAGGCAATTTCATATGGACTCAAAGGCATGGCATTACCAAATGAGTCTATCTCAGATTCAGAAGGAATGATCCAAGGATCATCATAAATAATGGTGTCTAATGTAATCATATGAATAGTTGCAAATGAAGATGATACGTTGATTGGAGGAAAAGGAAAAGTTCCCAGTAAACCGGCATCTTTAACTAATCCTACTCCAACATCCTTATATGGGATAGTCGTTTTACCAACATGTTGAATACTCTCTGAAGAGGCTGGGTAGGATGAAAAGTAAGCCAGCTGGTCTATTGTTACGATCTTCCCATTATGTGGAAACTTTATTACTCGAAAGACTGATGAAATGACCGCTGTCATAGCGTAAGACCAACTTCGACCCAAGAGAAGGTTGTAATCTAGAGGGGCATCAACCACCTCCACATCTAGACTAACGGTTTTTCCTTCAACCCCTATAGGCAAATCTTGTAGAATGCCAAAAGGATGAAACCCACGGCCATCAAAAGCCTTTAGAATCGTCGGGGATTGATTTAGCGAAGGAGAACCAAGCGATCTCCAACACTGTATCGACATAATACATGTTGAGGCTCCCTCATCAATTACAGTCCGATGAATAGGCTTGTTTTTTACTATCAATGGAATCTGGAAAGCCATTTGATGAGGCAAACGCGGTGTACTATTTTCTAGATCGAAGATTATTAGGTTCGGGTCCTGAACATCAACAGCTCCTATAGCTGACAAAAGTAATTTACGTTGTGCTGGACATGATTGCAGCACTTCCAAAGCCGACATTGCTGAGGGTGAAACAGCTAAATCCTCAACAATGTTATAATTCTGAGCCGCTCTCGCATGTGGATTGAAAGCTGATTTTCGAAGTATACCCTTGGCAGGCGGTTTGATTACCAAGTCTGGATTAGGTTTCTCGATCTGTAGTGGATCGGAAACGGGAGCTGAGGTTGATGGATTAGAATGAGAAGATTCTGCTTCTTTACCATCAACAGGACTTTTACTACCATAATCTTGCGATCGAGTCGCAATCCGAACATGGGACATCATCAGTATGGGTTCTTCATTGGAATTCGAGAATGAACCTATCATCTTACTGTCTTGAGCCGGAAAAGGATCCTTCAAAACAACAAGAGTTTGGGAACCCTTAACAATCTTCACAACCTCTGCACGATGAGGGTAGTCTCTTGTAAAATGTTCATCGTCACAAATGAGACAAGGATAATGAGGTTTGCGCTTTTCATCATTGGAATCCACCTTTTCAGGTTTCTCCTTTGAACTTTTTTCTGTTTTATTCTTCTTCTTTCCTTTCTTCTTCCCACCGGATTTTGATTTGGCTGTAGATGACTCTACAACATGAATATCGACGGAAATCTCTGCAGAAGAATCTCCTGTTGAGGAATCAGGCAAGGTTATGATAGGGTAAGAATTCTTGGAAGACTTCTTCTTACTTTTAGTGTTAACCGTGCCAATCATACCATCGGCAGCATGAGATCCCGAAGGAGCTACAGTGATTTGATTTTTCTTGGGAAGATCGAGGATTTTTTCGTGTAACGTACTCGACTGAGTATAGACCAAGTCAAGGTACTGTGCTTGAGCAATGACTTGCTCCTTAGTAACAACTCCGGCTTTAGCAACATCTTCAGTGATCTTTGGCAACAAAGATTTTACAAACCACTCAGCCAAGATCTGATCCGAAATAAATACCTTCGCTAAACGTCGTCGACATCTCCACTCATGAATATGATCTGAAATTTAAGTGGATGTCGATTGTTTTAGCGAAGTTAACAATTCCGTGCCATTTTCATATCGGACTGGCAACTGAAAATGAGTCAAAAACGAGGTATCTAACTGACTAAAATTATAAAAAGTGCCTCGTGGTAACTCAATGTACCACTTGGCCGCGAGACCAATTAGAGTGCACTGGAAAAGTCTAAGACGGATTGAATCATCTGTAATGGAGTTAGACGCACACCAGAGGTGGTAAGTCATCACATGGTTCGACGGGTCCTCTCCTGATTTACCTTCGAACTTGGGAATGTCACTGGGCAACTTATTCGGCATTGGCGGCCAAAACGGAAGATAATTAATGGGATCGTTCGTTAGGCGCGACAAGTCAGGTAAGTCCAAAGTTGCCATAAACGGTAACTGCCGATTAGGATCCCTAAAACTCTGGGTCATGAGACCAGCCCCAGGAGGAGGATATCCAGGATAACTAGGAATAGGAATGGCGTTCGGGATATTGTATCCTCTTGGAAAACCAGGATTAACCGGACCGTACTGGGGTTGTTGAGGTTGTTGATAAGTGTACCCAGGGTACGGTTGATACTGATAGACTCGCTGCTGCACAACAGGACCGAATTGGTACTGTCCCTGGTACGTTTGATAGGTGAATTGTGGTTGAATTGTGACAACCGTACTTAAACCAGGTTGTCCTACAGGCATCTGAACCGAAGTTTGAACTGTAGATCCAGACGGTGGTAAAGATGTCTGAGGAGTAGATACAGGAACAGTAAAAAATGGAGCTGTCGATACTCCAGAAGTAGGTGGGGTAGATTGAACAGATGTTGCGGCAGTTGTAGCAGTCGTTTGAGGCAGAGTACGAGGTGTACTAGGCCCAGGCTGAGAAACTACCGAAGGTACAGAAGTTTGAATGTTAAACTGGACTGGTTGCTGGGGTGTACCAGAAACTAAGGGTTGTCCGGTTTGAGATGACAACTGTAGACTTGGCTGCAATACCTGTTGGGTTTGCGATGGATCCCACACCATATTCATTCCGGGGTACTGACCCATAACAGGTTGAGAATACTGAGGACCATAACCGGGTTGAGGGTAGGATTGATAATTAAAAGGTACATTTCCCGTTCCTTGAACATACGTTTGACCTTGGGGTGATTGAAAACCTTGGTTCGAGTACTGACCTTGGGGTTGATACCCTTGAGGCACATACTGATACTAGGGTTGACCTTGAGGTATAAATTGATACTAGGGTTGACCTTGGGGTACATATTGAGTCTGGGGTTGACCTTGAGGAACGTACTGTCCCATAGGTATGTAATGTCCTTGAGGTTGCCCCCCAGATGCAAATTGTGTACCTTGAGGTTGCCCCCCAAGCGTTAATTGAGGCTGCCCCCCAGGCGGTAACTGGCCACCTTGAGGTTGAGGATTGGGAATAGAACCTAACATCATAAGAATGTCTTCTACGCTCAACGGCTTAGTACCATTGTTTCCAGTTAATAACCCTTGCTCAATGGGTTGAGGAGATGCTCCCGAAAAAGTACCAGAAAGTGACTGATACCCAGAGGGAACAGAAGGACTGCTGTACAAAAAAGATTCGGGCAACTGAGTAAACATGGATGACTGTCCTGCCATATTGACGGGAGTATAAAAACCTCTAGGTGTTGGGTGATAAGGAGCACAAGGTGGTGAAAAATTTAACCCTAAGTTTTCTAGAAAATTAGTCAAAGAAATATACCAAGAACTACTCCTAGGTGGACTGTAAAAAATTGATTCACGCTCCCTTAGTTCAATAACAGGTTGATTTTCAGGGATAGGGATGCCTAGTTCTTCTTTTGGAGCAAGTTCTTCAATAGCAATAAGTCCAGAAGGAAGATCTTGGGTGATTACTCTTTCTACCCTAGGTGAACCAGGACCACTAGAAGTTGGAGAAACAAACCCCGATGTCAAAGTAGCAGCAAATTCACTTTCAGGCTCGGATATTTCAGGTTCCTCACTTATATCACTAGTAGATGAAAAGCTACCAGCAATCTCGGAAACAGACACTGACTGTGGATTATAATCTGCTACTAACGGTTGAAAATCAGGATGTACTATCAAAGAAGATTCTCCTTCCTCAGGTGACCCAACTCTATTGTCTCTAGGAGTTATGAGGACTTTCAAGCCTTCAAGTTGACTCGGTACTTCCTCAGGAGGTTGGCCCCGAAGTCTACGGGACTTCCTTAGTAACTCAGCCACGTTTACAAACTCAGGAGACTGGCCCCGAAGTCTACGAGACTGTCTTGGTAATTCAGCCACAGTTAAAGACTTTTAACTACTTCACACGCAAACAAAATAAAATCTCAATGAAAAGCACCTAAAGTCTCTAAAGAACCAAACAAATTTGAATCACACGCCTAAAGAATCTAGGAGATCAAACACACACAAACAGTAACTTTCTGGACTGAAAACACTAGTTGGTGATGAAATCCAACGTCGCAGAGTTCAATACAGAAATGGCGGTTGGAACAGTTACCCTGGCAACCTGCTTAATGAATAGACTGGCACAAGTTCCTCCACTTAACCGTCTCGAGTGAAGTGAACCCCCCAGAAAATCCAAGTGAGTCTAGCCGACGTCTGCTCCAGGTACAGTGGGATCTTCCCACCACTGTCACCTGAGGCAGAGTCCTAAAGAATATGGCCACTAAGGTTACCAACTGAGACAAATACACCTGGGGGAACAGTCTAAGATCCGATACGCACGCAAGGGCAGAGTAGCAAGCTCAATCCCCTTGAAGGCTCCTTGAGATAATCCAAGGTTTACCAACAAGTGACCCCAGGCTCCTCGACAATGGTTAATCCGAGGTTTACCGTTTTTAATACGTGAATATCTGGTGTCGTTCCCAATGAGGAAGGATTGATTCCCACACTGGTTCGGACACGATCTCGTGCTTCTCCTTTAAGAGGAGATTTCCCAGAGCATAAATGTAACAATTGGATTTCTTCCCTACCACAAGATACAACTACTTGTTTGTTTTTACTTTCTTGGAGAGTTAATTACTCTCCTACTCCAAGACACTAGCCTAAGCTAAGTTGGTGTATCAGAGCCCTAGAAATAAAAATGTTACTAGGTGAATTTTACTTTAAGCATTAATTTTAGTGGTTTTTGTTTAAGTCCAAAGGTGCGGAGATGAAACTCGTGGTATGAAGACGCGACTCAAAATCACTAAAAATGCACCTAAGATGATCTAAACAATCTTTTTCTCTTCGATGAACTTCTAAACTAAGAAAGAGTTTGAGAATGCAAATACTTTGTAAACACAAATCTTTCTCAATTAAACAAATTAAAAGAAGAGCTTTTTCCTTTCCAAAGCACTCAAAATGAGACAACTAGTTATTTCACAAAAAATTCCCTTTTCGTTTCAAAGCACTCAACCACTACAAAAAACAAACTTTTTTCCAAAAGAGATTTTTATATTTTTTAATAAAACACTCAAAACTATGAAAAATGACTAACTTTGAGATCTACAAACTATAAAAAACCTATTTGAAGTCAAAGCCTACTAAAAGTATTTTTTAAGGATGTTTTACTTAGCTAGATGTAAGCTAAGGACCAATTTATGCAGAATCACAAATAAGTCAAGAACAACCAATTTTGTTTCCTTTTTGAAAATGAAAATCCAAACTCTCAAACACAAGCTTTTCGAAGTTTTGTAAAGAGAAAACTCAAAGTGGATTCCTCAAACAAGATGAGATTTCATAAATGGTCAGAATCATAAGAAGGCTGGTAGACACTAAGGTGATCTGAAGTCCCTACAGCTTCTAAGCTCAGAGCCACTACACAACCAAAATGAAAACCAACAAGCAAAACTCCTAGGAATTTCACCTAAAACCCTAACACTAACGAAATCAATCCAAGGAAGCTTCTGACAAGTTATATGCAGGTCTGGGCAGTGGATAACAATTTCTAAACACAAACTAAGCTGACTAACAGAGGAAATCTTAGGGTTTTCAAAATTTTGACAGGGTTCGCAGGCCCACAGTTGGCACAGGTGCGGTCCCGCTCTGTGCTAAAAGCCAGGCTGCGGGTAGGTACGCACTGTGTCAAACGGCTAGGGTGCGGTCCTCTCCCAAAGCTATGAAAAACAAAAAATAACCCTGGATCTACAGATTCTACCCAATTTTACACACAACAAGCCAAAAACAGAAACAAAAATAGAGTTTCTCAGGTCAAAGTAAAAAAAGGAAAACAATCAATTCCCCAGCGGAGTCGCCATTTTGTCGCACAGAATAAGTCGATATTGCAGACAAGATAGACCTTCCTAGAATCTAAGAAGACCTAATGACAAGCAAACCAACCAGACACTATCTTTCTCTAAATATGCTTTGATAAAAAATAGCAAACAAGTGTTTTTAGGGCCTACCTTAGGTCCAACGCAAGCTTGTGGATGCCCTCGCTCCTTCGATCCAAATGAGCTCCTTTTCGTGAATATGCAAACACAAACAAGGCAAACAAATTAAATAGCACCTGAAAAGCCAATTGCATAAAACATATTTAACATGAAAGTCAAGGAGTCCATGAAACAAATAACATAAGATACTTGTTGAGAAAAATGAGTTTGATTGTATTAATTCAAAAGAAGAAGAACTTTACAACCTTTGCCTTGACACTGTACAAGCTCCTCCCAGGGTCCAGCAAGAAGTCTCCTCTACTTTGACAAGTTTCACTCACTCCCCAATGAAGCCAAAAAAGATGTGTGATCTCTCTTCTTAAGCTCAACTAGGAAGTCTTGAATTCACCAGCATTTACCCTAAAAAATGTTCAACTTTTAACCTCCTCAGCAACCAGCCCAATGCCTATATTTATAGTGCAATGGAGGGAGGTTACTAGGTCCTCCTTCAAAGGGATAAATCCCTCCTTCAAAGGGATAGCTCCTCTCATCAAGGGATTAGCTCCTTCTCTTTTGGGATGCATGAACCACCTCAGAGCGAACAATCCACGTCAAAATTCCTTCTAGAAACCTCTAGAATTAACCCAAAGTGAGTTTTTTAAGATAAAACTTGTGCCTTTTGACTTTCATAGGGGTCCGCACCTACACTGTTAGGGACAGAGAGGGCAGGTCCGTAGTTTTTATACACAGGAGGTGCGGGACCGCAGGTGACCATGAGAGAAAGTGCGGAACCAGAGTTACATTGATTTTTAATGTCTTTCTCTCATTTCCAAAGCTTGATTTGAAGAGCTGAGGTCTGAGACTTGCTTAGGAGGACAGTACAAGTGATGATAGACCCATACTGACTCCAACTAATCATGGTGACGATATGTTTGTGTAACAGGGTCTATAAGGACATTGTGTTGGGACTATCGACCTGCTACAAAGAAAAGGGTAAGGGGATTTCTCCTCCAATAGGCAATTGCGATATGTGGGACTTCCCTTCTAGACACGATAAAGTATTATTGAAGAGTCTATAAGGACCTAGTGTCCGGACTATTGGCCCACTCCAAAGAAAATGGTAAGGGGCCTTCTCCTTCAGCAGGCGATTGCAATATGTGGACTCTCCTCCCTGGATGTGATAGAGTATTATGTCATGCTCTATATGGACCTTGTGTCTAGACCATCGGCCCGCCCCAAGGAAAAGGGTAAAGCAAGGTTTAAAGCGCTGATATGTGGGATTTTTTATAACAAAGGAAAAGGCTCTGGATGCAATATTTCATAAGCCACATTTCATAAAGTTTTCATGTCTGGGAGATTGTCTGATGCGTGTGTAAGAGGCATACAAAGGCAAATTCAAATTATAAAGGAAAAGGCCCGCTGCATGGCTGGTCAAAGCCTTGGCACTCAAAAGACTAAACCCCTGGTCCCAACCCCCGGTTATATTGAGAAATGTCACACAAGGGGCTATGATAAAGGGGGCCAAAGGGGAAATTAAAAATGCACACATGTCCATCTGTTTTTAATGTTAAAGGCATGCAACCATGTTGCACAGAAAGCGTTGTCATAGAGATTTAAATGGGTGGACAGGCCGACAACTAAGGAATTTAATGCAACATCGCACAACTACAAATTTGTATTGGGGGAAATCAAGAAGACTTAATGGCATGACATGGTGCTCCATTCCCTTTACACATAAAAGGACCACTTGGAAACACACCTTTCCCACTCTGCTCCCTATTCCACTGAACAGGTCACTCAAGCAATTAAGGCAAAATTGACAGAAATCGACTGAGCAGCAGTTAACTTCCTCAATAAGATGAAAATAATCCTGATGATGACATGGAAGTGACCCTATCCAATGCCTCCACTGAAGCAGCAAGAGTACACATCCTCTTTCCTCTCTCGATTTTCGTTCTCTGTGCATTTATTTCTGCATTTTTTCCAAGAAAGGGATTCCATCCCTGTTGTAATATTTAGGTAGGTGGTAGCAGAGCCTTACAGATATGAGATAGCTAGTCTAGCATGACAGCTGGGGCTCGAGCTCAGATATTTTGATTGTAACTCAAAGCTGTCCCCCTCTTCTTAGAAATAGGGGGTTGAAATCTATAACAAAGGTTCCAAAATTTCTCACCCATGAGGGCTGGATCCTGTGATACCATTTTTGGCTCATAAATCTGTAAGTGTGTGACTTGTATTTCAGATTGTGTTACTTCACACATGCAGATATTTCAGACATAGCAAAGAAATGGTGGTGATTCCCCCTTCTAAGTATCACAATATGTTATCCTCCTATTAATTCCATTACATTCATATTCTTCTCTGCATTCATGATAAATTACTGTTGTTAGAAATATTTTAAGACCTCCTCATAGATTCATTGGTATCAATATGTTATGTATGTGCCTGTAAGTTCCTCAAAGATTCATTTTCATCAACGTTGTTAATTCTAGTGCCTGTATGGATTATTGAAATTATATCTTTAATAGTTTCCCTTCATGAACCATAACACATAACCTCTCTTCCTCTCATTATATCTCTTTCTGACTCAGATAAGTATAGGAATTTTTAAAGTTGCAAGCTCTATGTGTTATGCATGGAATTCTTGATGCCACAAGCTCCATATGATGAGTTACATGTCCTAATCCTCTATCATTTACTCAACAAAGCCTATTAGGTTGTAATCACTTTTGAAGTAATCAGCCTCCGCTGTTCTATATGATACTTCTGGGAACTATGTGTGTGAGGGAAAACCTGAAATACATCGCTTATACCTTTGGATGAATGAACCAAGCCCCCTTATTATCTTTTCATTACGTGACAATTGGAGTGATGCAACACCTCACGTATAACCTTACAAGCACTCCTCTATTTAAGATGTCCTAGGCACTAGTCTATAATCAACCCAGAGGTTGTCTCTAAGAGGATTTCTATCTCCCCTGTAGCACTTGTGCCATAGGGTGCTATATTTAGCCACATATTTCTAGCACCATTGTCGGGGAACATATTAGAATAATTTTCCCTGGGTACAACAAAGTTTTACATTTTTCCTATTAGGTGAGCTAGGGAAGTGTGGGTTGAAGATCTCTCACCTTGGAAACTCCATTTCCAATTCTATGGAAAACATCTAGGCGACTCCACTGTCCATATCTCTATTTTGATCATCCTTGATTTCAAGCAACCCTATACTCACTCAGATACTACTACAGCCAAATCTTTCCCTACTTTTGAAACTGAAATCATTCATATAGCGAGGTTTTCAAGATGGCCCTTCCTGCATTTCTGACCAACCGATTTGTCCCACTGGATTTTTCTTCTATTTCTGGTTTTCCCAATCATGTCCCTACATATCATAAGTGGAATACATATTTTCCTAGATTCAGTGGGAATTGTTGGACACCTAATCCTCTAAGGGTTCGTGTGGAAGCTGAACAACCAGAAGGAGTCCAAGAAACCACTTGGAATATGAATCCAAGGGTCACACCATGTATTATAAATGTATATCATTTGTTAATCATAAATATACTCTCCTTCTTATCTTTCCTATTTTGTCGCTGCCATGTGTGTGCATAACATGGTATCAGAGCAGGCGATCTCCTGTCTTTCTCAAGTGTGAGCCACCTGTTTTTGTGGCCTTTGTAAACCAATGTTCTCCTCCTGATTATGCCTTTCTGATAATTTGTTAGAATAGAGGTTGTTACCTCTATCAGCTCTGTCATTCCTATGTTGTGAGCAGACCTGCCCCTGCGACTGCAAAGAGGAATATTGCCATAGCTGTCCCTCTCTACCAATGCAAGGCTCTAACACTCTCTGTCAGTTTCATGCTCCCACTTAGACCTGTTCCTGAAAACCAACGGAAGTTGTGCGCTCTTTCTCCATTCCTCGTTGAAATTTTACCTCTACATTTTAACTGTGCAATAATTCCGCATGTTTTGCCATGTTAGCCTTCGCTTACACCGTTGGCTCTCAAAAGGCGTTTTCTTTGAAATTCAAATTCCAAGTCCATACTCCTAGCGCATTTTTTGTGATTTTATTTGAAGTCCTAAGAAATGAATTGAAGTCCTTCTTGTTCTCAAAATACACTCCACTCCATCTGGAAGCTTCATAATCACAGAAAAATAGGCATGACCATTGTATCATGATTTCAAGCAATTTATACTAGACTACTCAGGGCTGGATAGTATGACATTCCTATATGTGATTAATGAATCACTGCCTATTATGTGACCCTATTTTAGCTTGCGATGGTTTTACAAGATTACTCCCATTTGTAGGGAGGCCTTGCAGATCCATTACTTGAACAGTTCATTGCCTCTTTGCAGTTTCTGCTTGTTGGTATCGTTCCTAAAGCTTTCTTTTAGAAGCTTCAACCTTTACAGATATATCAACTAAACATGTTGGCTTATTTCGAGGTGGAAGAGAAGCATCCCTTATTTGATTCTTCATTCGATCAATGCAACGACGAACATTGTCCCTAAGTTCATTCCTCTGAGGCATTCCACTTGTATTCTTAACACACATGGAAGTGGCAGCTCCATCATTTGGAATACTAATTGAATGTCTATGATCAGTATTCTTCTACTATTGAATATGTGACTTTGTGTCTCTCGTTGCCTTTTTATCTCCCAGGGTTCCTTGTTTACCATTTATTGCACCTTACCTTACAACATTGCTCTGTTGAATAGACCACTTGCCATTACTCGAAGGTGCCACTGTGCATTGTTTTTCAAAATAACCATCATCTCCATCTTTGTCATGTCCATTGGTATTTTGAAGATTTCCATCCTCATCCATTCCATCAAACAACTGAGACATTTCTATTGATGTGGTCTGAGATGTTAAAAAGGCACCCTCATCAAGTGGAGGAGAAGGTAGACCATCATCATCTTTGAAATATTTTGGTGAAACTGAGTTTGGAGAGGTGCCTATAGCCACCACAACAACATCATCAGCAGTCTTTGACCATACATCCATAAGATCTTTCTAAACATTGATTAGCTTCTTTACGATGGACTTAATTCTCGTTGAACTCTGTTCTTTAATCTATTCACTATCCTGCCAATAGCAGTTGCCTTTAGAATGTTGATAGAAAGTTGCATTAACTCCAATATTCTCAATGAATCGTATAGCTGATTTTCTGACTCATCTAAGTTTGAAAGAGTGTCTTTAATTCTATCAACTTCTTTGATGTGTGGTAATGCAAAAGTTGCACGGAATTGCAGTTGAAGTCTAGTTGTTGAGCTATAACAAAATACTAAAACTAGACATGCTCTAGTGTCGAAAGTACTCAAAAAGGGAAAGAAAAGGGTGGCACTGTGGAGCTAAACCATATACAAAACCCTAGCAGCTGCCATGCCATTTTTTGGAAACCAAAGCCAAAGAACTCATTGCTACAAAAACCATTCGAACTCAGCCATGTTTTTCGTGGTTGCTAAAGTCGGCCACATCAAATTTTTTTGAGTTTGCAAGCCAAAGCGACAACGAGGGTACCCTCACTGAAATCTCTGTGCCCATAGAAGGACACCCACAATCACTACTATTCGAAAACCTTTCATGGCTGTGACTGGATTCTCTGGTCCTATTGCTTGATGGCTAGAAGAGCTTCACTACATAGATCCATGCTTCACTACCTTGATTCCTTATTACTTCGACTACTGCATAAGAGTTTGGTGGGTTGTATGAAGGCAATTATTATTTTGGAAATTAAAAGTAGTCTGTTGTGGAGGAAATTTTAGTCATTTGTATTATCGGAACATATTGCATTCTATATGTTGGTCATGAGTGAACTCTTATTCTTATGTAATGGATTGTGAATTCATTACAGTAATTGGTGCTTGCTGGTTTCACATTGGTCAATTGGTGCACATTTATAGAGGATATTGATGTGTCTTTGTACTATGAGAGGGTGTTACTTTTCTGCATTGGGTCATAGTTGTGATCAGTTTTTAAAAGGTGTAATTTTGACAATGGAGAATACGGCTCAAATTACTGAAGTATTAGAATTCTTGAAAACTTTGGTGCATTCTACTGATCATGATATAGTGAAAATCAGCAAGAACACTCTCTGTGATATTAAAACCTATCTGCAATATACACAAGAAAGGTAGAATTTTTGGAGCTTGAATCTCAGCTTTGGCAAGAAGAATTAAAACAGAGGATTCATCATTCTGAACCCGTTTTTATTCAGAACATTGAAACAGACTCCCATAAGCAACAATTTCATTCAAATTTAATACCCAATGAAGTAGTAGTTGTACATGCAGATGCAGAAATTCAGTATGCACTTCCCAAGCCCATCATCTCACCTTGTATCTGACAGGGGGGAATTGATGGTCATCTACAAGCTTCAAAGCCACATCAAGCAAGCCTGAGCCACAATCTTCCATACTAGATTTAGAGTTGTAGCCAAAGACAAAGATGCCCCTGAGCATGCCTTCAGTCAGTGATACCTCTTCAAAGAATTGGGGACACTTCCTCTAGCAGAAGACTTCAGCTTCTTGCCAATTTCGGAAGAGTTCCAGGAATTGCATTAAGCATTCCAGAGTTGTTGGTCATCCTTAAACCATAATAGGTTGAGAATTCCCTTTTTAGGCTAAAGTTCTTCCTTTTATGCAGGGTGAGACCTCTCTTTCATGGTTGAAGGTTTCCCTCTTCAAAACATTAGGAGCACTTCCTCTAGCAGAAGACCTAAGCTTCATGCTAGAGTTGGAAGAGTTCTGGGAACTGCAATAAGCATTCCAGTGTTGGTGGTCATCCTTAAACCACCCCCCTTATATCAACATTTTAGAGAGCACATTCAGCGTAGTGCTGCCATGCATTTTTGCACATTTTGTATTACAACTCTATTCTTGGACTCATACATAACCCTTCGGATTAAGGGGGGGGGGAATGTTGGACACCTAATCCTCTAAGGGTTGGTGTGGAAGCTGAACAACCAAAAGGATTCTAAGAAACCACTTGGAATATGAATCCAAGGGTCACACCATGTACTATAAATGTATATCATTTGTTAATAATAAATATACTCGTGCTTATCTTTCCTATTTTGTCTCTTCCATGTGTGTGTTTAACAAGAACTTAGAGAGAAGACTTGACCAACACCTCAAATGCTTTCATGAATGCATGGAGAAAAAAGGTATTCTTATTGAATATGTACAAATGAATTTGTTCAAATTGCCTTTAGAGGGGGATGCTAGAGTCTGGGACAGAATGATACCTCGTGGCAGTATATATTCCCTAAGATTTTTCATATAGCGTACTATCAATATTTTAAAATATTTATCCATCGAATGATTTATTTGAATATTTTTGTACACCTCTTAATGATGAATACATTCCTGAGGTTGAATGCCTTGTTGAAGATGCTAGCAGAGCTCCACTTAGAGAAAACATCTACTAGCATCTGGAAGCATCACCCAATGAGCAAGAAAGTGAAGAAGGAGATATCACTGAGCTGCCAACAAAACCTCAGGGGTCTGATTTAGCCAAACTGAATGTTTCTCCTTCCTCTAATGAATACGACTCTACTGTAGAGTCAAGTGATGCAGAGCCACGTCACTTCTAGTAAGGGAAGTTGCGCAAGAAGTGAAAGCCCATCAGGAGGTTAGCGAAGAGCCTCTAGTTTACAATGATCATCTTTTGCCTGAAGAATAAGACCAAGACCCTCCTCCCATTTGTGATTTAAATTATTCAGAGGAGGAAGAGATGGCCACAAAATTTCAAAAGGAGTTGTTTATGAGCAAGTGGGGAAATAACTCCTAGCAACAAGCTTCTCTTGGAGAATCTAAGGCTGAGGAGCTGAAAGATGTTTTTGGATGCCCTGGCCAAGAGGACATTGGTAAGAAAATTTCCTATGAAAAAGAGACAACTGCAAGCACTCCTTGTCTATTACATGACCCTATGGCTGAGTCAGTGAGTATATGAGCATATTTTAAGCCAACAACGGAGGTTATGTCTAGAGCATGTCTCAGGTTACATGTTTGAAAATTTTTCATGGTGCATGCTAATTTTAATTTTTGTTTTTCAGTAGTGTGAAGGCATAAGGCCCAACACTCTAATGTTTTCCTAGCTCCATCGTAGGGTTGAACTAACTTAGGTGAATTGAGCCCTGAGCATAAGTAGGATTGTGCAAATATAAGCTCACTAGCTAAGAATTTACTTTCTAGTTAAAGTTTTTTATTTTTTCCGCATTTTAGATTCAAGAGGAAAGTCCCATAGAGATTTTACTGATTAAAAATTTCATATATTACTGACTTCATGCCCAATGGTGAAGGATATTGGTCTATAGGTTCTCAACACCTTGCAAGCAAGGCACTGTCTCTAGTAGGAGCCAATGTTGTCACTCACTGCTTCATCAATGTTGCTTAAAAAGTCAAATAACAACCATGTTTTATGCTAATATTTGGGCCAAAGAATCTTTCAGAGCTTAATCAATCCCTCTCCATTGCCTATTTCTCCAAAATATGTTTCCAACAGTATATGGAAGTCCAAAAATGGACTCCTAGAGCAAAAGTTAAAGAATTTTAACAATTGCCTTGGAAAGCCCAAAAAATAAAAAAAATAGCTAAGTATGAGGGAAAATCACAATTGGGACCTGAGAGGCTTATCGAAATCTCAAATCAGTCTTTCTAGAAGGAAATGAACACGATCAGAATGAAAAATAGAGATTCATCGATCGCTGATATTGCATATCAGCAGTTGACGAGTCTGAGCACAACATATATCACAATTCTGCGATATCGGCGATCGACACAGTTCAAAATTCAAAAGACTCACAAACTTCTGATCATGTGATAAAGTCGTGCATCATCAGGGGGCAGGAAAACCAAATACAAAGGAAATGTCTGACAAAACAAGGGTCGGGCCTCCCCTTTCTCTCTCCTACACGTGGCGGGTTCTCGCATCCCGACAACCCCACATCTCGCAAGATAATCATATCGGCAGAGTTCTAAACTTGATAGACCATGCGAGGGCCGATATTGCGATATAGTGTTGTATCACCGAGAAAGGGATGAAAATTTTAACACAAGAAAGGCTTACAAAACATGGTCGAGTAGGCCCTTTTCACTCTCCTCTAGGGGGCCACGTGCAGCCTCTGATTGGTCCTTTGAGCTGATAGGGCAACTGACATCATTAGTGACATGGCAGTATGATTGATGATGTGGTAGAGTACACGTGTCGCCCAGTTTTAGAGTTTTCAATGGTGACTTTGGGCCATTTTCGAGTGCCACGTGTCACCACTCATAGGATGACACATGGCAGTGATGACATCACCCTGTGACTTGCATTGAGAAATTGCAATATGTGGGACTTCCTTCCAGACATAATAAAGTATTATGGCAAGGTCTTGTTATCACCCCAAGAAACTCTCCTAGGTTGTATATCAGAGATGGTCGAGAACATTACAAACTTAACAAAAAGTTGGAAAAGTGGTGGATGAATGAAACAAATGCTACATATTCATTCCAGATAACCACTTCTACTATGATTGACCCCAGACATGGGTGAACACCCCCAGACTACAAGGCTTTAGACCACCAATTACTCATAGTTTAAGGAGAATGTGATGATGGAGAAGACTGATCACACCAGCATATGCACAGACCCTGTGATGGCCAGCTGCAACCAGTATAAGGTTTGTAAATCTGTCTTTTAATACACAGGCAGGATGACAGCTCTCTGGCATTAAAACAACAGAAACCTGCAAATAAATTCATTAATGCATGCTAAATCCTAACACAGAGGTGGGATGACAACCCCTCTAATGCTAAACATTAATAGCACATGAACAACTGCAAAACAGGCACAGCTTGGAACAAGGAGAAGAAGTGGAAAGTGAGCAATTAACAATAAAAGAAGCTTGTATTAGCTGGAAATGTAGACCAAAAGCTACAGGTTACAAAGTAGTTACAGTCTCTAGAAGTTGAAGCTTACAACAGAATAACACTCATCCAACCCTCATCACATTGTTTTTATGGGTATATATAGAATATTTTTACAAAATATCTCTACTAGGTTATGCATGGAGGTGTCTTAATGGATCACCAACCACATTTACAGTTAGATATGGGTCTCTGATAACAATTTGATGGTTTTTAATGAACAAAATGGCTCTTTTTGAAATTTGATGTCCTATCTGAGCAAATGGAATGTAAAGTGTACGAGGCTCCATGACTGATTCATCTCTGGATGTGCTCGAAGCCATCCTTCTTGTTCTTGACTGTGGTGTCTTTGAATGTAGGTAGCTGAGGAATTAATGCGCCCACTGCTATATTATCACTCCCTTATTTGCATGCATGAGCCGAGCCAAAAACATTGAAAAATGCCTTGAAAATGGATGAAGAGCCGAGAATGAATAATGGTCGTTAGATGATGCAGATGGACAGCCGAGATCGGGCTGCACAGGCCATCGAAGGACATATGCAGATGAAAGAGTTTGGGTTGTCAGGTCAAGAGGATTAACAGTAGAGATTTGATCTGAGAAGGCTATCAGGTGTAAACAAGGATAGGCAGACGATGACGGTTGGATCGTGGCGAGAATGATCTAACGGCTGACGGGAGGTAGAGATAGGCGCAAGTTAATGGGCGGGAAGCCAGGTACGGTGGCAGGAAGTGGTTTCCCCGCACCGCTTTACAGGAAAGGTGGTTTCTGTATATAACTATGCGACGCAATCAAATTAAAACACGTGGCTGATGGGAAACCGCTTCCCCGCAGGCTAAAGGACAAGCGGGTTGGCGGAGCGGGGAAAGCGTATGGCATCGGATCAACAGGAAAGATGATCGAACGGTCATGGTAAAAGGCACGTGCTCCTAGGTTAATATGATAGGTGAGGGCCCACGAGTTTATATATATATATATATATATATATAATGTATAATTTATATAAGGTTTAAACGGTTATCGGGGTTTATAAAGTTATTATGGGGTTTTTTTAAGGTTAACAGGGGTTTATAATATTAAAACAAAATGCCCAAAAGCCTTTTAAATAAAGTTTAAGCAGTTTAATAATGTTGAAACAAAATATCCCCGGGGTTGGTTAAAAAAGGTCTAGGTGGGGATTTGTAACCAAAACAAGGATAAAGGGGTTTTAAAGAGAATAAGGAGGATTTAAGAGGAGGGAGGAAACAGAGTTTAGTGGGAGTTATAAGGGGCATGAAAGAGAACAGGAACCAACTTCTTCAAGCCTTATAAAACATGAAACAAGACTGCCGCCCCTGCTCTCCTTCCATCAAAGGTCACAAAATGTAGCAGAGCTAACATTGGATCCTTCTGGGGATGAGATCCTCCCTGTGAGGTCTCAAGAACCTGCAGACCAATGCCTTTCCAGCTAAAAACAAATTAGCCAAAGTTCCTAGTGTTCCATTG
The DNA here is from genome assembly GCA_031772625.1 of Pinus tabuliformis. Classification (NCBI taxonomy): domain Eukaryota; kingdom Viridiplantae; phylum Streptophyta; class Pinopsida; order Pinales; family Pinaceae; genus Pinus; species Pinus tabuliformis. Next base: position 1,119,079,022 of record CM062819.1, read on the forward strand.
GGCATGGAGTCTATTTTGCCTACACAAACTAATAAAAACAAAATATTTACAGCCTTTAAGGCCCAAAGACCTTAAACAACATAAACCTTTGTTGTAAGCAGAACTTCGGCGAAAATCACATGAGGAAAGACCTTTGTCGACGCGTTTCAAACCAACTAGTGTGGTTCATCGTCAGGACAAGTTGAAGAAACAAATCTAGCTAAGCATGTTAACTAGTCTGAGGAGAGACTCCAACGGCTAAATCGACCAATGACTAATTTTGACCTACGGACCAGGTCAAATTACAGTTCATTAATTTAATTTTATTATTATTTTTAATATTAATACATAAAATATTTATTTAATGGTTAGTTTTAAAAAATTAATTAATTAATTTATTAATATATGTATATATATATATATATATATATATATTAAAGTACTAATAATAGGTTATTAATAAAAGTTATGGTTCAAAATAAATAAAATACTGTTAGGGTTAGTTTAAGAAGGTAATTCACTTATTTATTTATTCACTAATTTTTGTTAATATAAAATAAATAAATATAGATATATTCCAATTAAAATATATAGTTAAGGTTCAAAAATATCAATAAATAAAATAATATAAATGGTTAGTTAGAAAAGGCAATATTTAATTTAATTAACTTATTTGTTATTATATATAAGTAATTTTTTTGTTTAATTAAGTTATTTATTAATTAATATTATATTAGTAAAATAGTATTGATATTAATATATTATTAAAATTGGTAGACAAAATATCATTATTAATTTAATATTATTAATATTAATATTAATATTATTATTATTCTTATTAGTATTAGTATTAATATTAATATTAGTATTATTATTATTAATATTATTATTTATGGAAAAGAGTGAAAATAGGTAAGATATACTTATTATTATGTTATATCTTATAAGTTATGGATGAAGTCTAGTTTGTTCACATGTTCAAAGAGTGACAAACAAGCGTAATTGCTAAAATAAAAAAGGTTAAAGTTAGTTAAAAACATTAATTTAATTTATTTATTTAAATTATTTATTATATATATATATATATATATATATATATATATATATATATATATATATATATATATATATATATATATAAAAGTAAGTAATAATATTCGGTTATTTAGATAAAACTTAGGAAAAATAAAAATAAAAAAATAAAAATAAAAATAAAACTAAAAATAAAAATAAAATAAAATGAAATGAAAATAAAAATAAATTAAATAATAAAACTAATAATAATAATAATGCACAAATCAATAGAGTAGTAACAGTGCTCGTCTTAGAACGGAGAGGAGACGAGAGCCGACAATGAACCCTAGCCGACTCTTCGCCGCCTCCCCTGTTTCGGCCGCCGCCCGGCCCCTGATCAGCCATGTCGCAGCCGATGATGCGAATCCAATACAGGAAACGCAGGTATTGACTCTCAGCCATGTCGCAGCCGATGATGCGAATCCAATACAGGAAACACAGGTATTGACTCTCTTTTCTAGCATGCGTGATATCAAATACTTACTGAGAGTTTCCCCCCATCTTCTCTTGGCCGATCTGGTCGCTGGGGCAGACTGTGCGTGGACCTCATATGATGCAACCAGATATACCCTAAAGCTCACGAAGTTGAGCACTACAGCCGTCGCAGACTCAGCGCCTTCGGCCTCCGTTTTGCTGCGGCTCTCTGCCGTTCAGGACGCAGTTGCTCAGCTTGGACTCGAACTGGGATTTCGATCTCCACCCACAGCCGCGCAGGTTATTACAGTTATCCTTCTGCCCAGCGTTCAGGACAGCCGCAGCAAGTTCAGCTCAAGCCCCTCTTGCCTTCACGGAAGATCTGCAATTGCCATTAGGGTCTTAACCGGTCTAATATCTGGTTGCTTCCGCCACGAGCCAGAGCAGTTGATCTCATCACTCGCTTGGTCTCCATACGGATCAGGGGCGATCAAATCCTCTCCGAAAGGCAATCGTAGCCTCAGATCTGACAACGAATGGCCAGATCCGGTCATCCAGCAGGCAGAACAAGACATGCCATGGTCAGATCCAGAGAGCAGTAATCATCTAGGCATAGGATCAAGGCCTGTATCTGACTCCTTTCAGATTTTAATCTCTCAGCCTTCAGGCAGAACCATCATGCAATGGGTTCGCCCTTCAGACCTGGTGCAGGAACTTAAACGGAAGCTAGAGTGCAGATTGGGGATTCCATCAAGCACTCTGCGACTTCTCTCTCAAGGTAAACAACTTGAAGATCCTTTTCAGCTCTCTGCTTACAGCATTTCTAGGAACAGCTTGGTGGTGGCGACCCTTCGTTTAAGAGGAGGGGCAGTGGGGCAATCTTCCTCTACCCGGCCTTTCTCATACAAAGATGCAGTCCACTCTGAGAACCCGAAATCTCCGGAAGCCCCTAAATCCAAGGTCTTCTTGGTTGACAAGATCGAAGAAGTTCCCTTTGTTGAACTCATTCATGAAGAAATGGCTTCCCAGCTTCAAGATTTTGCTGAAAGAGCCATCATCTGCAGATTTAATGGATTGTGGCCGCGTTCTCAGGATCTCTACACCTGGATCCATGCAAACTGGACACATCACTGCAAGATCTTTTTCTGTTCGAAAGGCTACTTCATAGTGCTATTTGATAACAGTAAGCACTATGAAAAAGCCTTAGAAGAGGGCCCGTGGTTCATGGGAACTGCAGGGTTATTCTTGACTCCTTGGTTCCCAGATTTTGATCCAGCCACTGCAGTCATTACCAAGACTCCGGTATGGATTCGGCTTCCAAACTTACCTGCCCACCTATGGAGTACTCGGGTCTTCAGAGCCATAGGAGACACCTTGGGCAGCTTCCTCAGTGGAGATTTTTGGCGGGAATCTAAAGGTCTCTACTCATATGCAAGAATATGTGCGGAGTTAGACCTGAGCAAAGGTCTTCCAGAACAGATCAACCTTAAGATAAACGACTTTGTCTGGACCCAGACGCTGGACTACGAGAATACTGCTTTTCGGTGTCGCCATTGCCACCAATCTGGGCACTTGCAGAATACATGCCCATCTCGCCCGGCAAAAAAGAACAAGGCCAATGCCTCCAAGCCCAAGTCCAAACGTTGGACTCCTTGCTCTCCACCGCCAGTGGTGGATTCTGGTTCCTCCAGCTCTGAAGATGAAGACAATGATGAAGATCTGGAACAGGCCCCTCATTCCGTGGCCCCCTCCACCGATGGTCTGGCGCCTCCCTCGGACTCAGCCATTGCTCAGAAACGTGTTCACTTGTCCTCCTCCTCGGATTCAGAAAAGGAGGGCTTCCCCAAGGAGGGATCCCCGGTGGAGGATCCCAATCTTCAAGTTGTAATCGCTCATCCACCTCAAAATGGCTGGGTTGTAGTCAAAAAACGAAAAGGGAAAAAGCCACGTGTTGAAGCCTCTACCCTCTCTGGGTAGTTTTCCATGTTTCTTTCAGCTTCTAGTGACTTGCTGTAGCTCCTTGCTTGTTTAGCTCTTTTTCCGGAACCGAGGTTGATAGGTCTATCATTTCCGGTTGCCGGTTTCTTGCATCTTTGGGATGTATCCTCTTGTACATTATTTTTTACTTAATAGATTTAGTCTTAATCGAGAAATAATAATAATAATAATAATAATGCTTAAAAAATAAATAAATAAATAAATAAAATAAAAATAAAAATAAAAATAAAAAAATAAAATAAAAAAATAAAAATAAAAAAATAGAAAAATAAAATAATAATAATAATAATAATAATAATAATAATACTCCTAAATACTTGTAAATATAGGGTATATAAATGAATAAATAAATAAAATAGAGAGAACGACAAAAAAGGGGAGGGACAGGAAAAAGACCAAAACCAACCACAGAGCAAAACGGATCAACCCCAGAAGGAAGGCTCTAGGGGGAACACAAAAAACTACGACGATAGGGCAGGGATCCAACAGCTACTGATTTTCCAGCCGTCATCTCTATTGAGATTGTTAGGCCTTTTTTCAATCTCAATAGCTTCCCTGAATTTGCGATGATGGAAATGAGCAATCTTAGCAACAACCTTGGCCTCTTCAATACATGAGGTTTGTATTGAAGAGGCCAAGGTTGTTGCTAAGATTGCTCATTTCCATCATTGCAAATTTAGGGAAGCTATTGAGATTGAAAGAAGGCCTAACAATCTCAATAGAGATGACGACTGGAAAATCAGTAGCTGTTGGATCCCTGCCCTGTCGTCGTAGTTTTCTGTGTTCCCCTGGAGCTTTCCTTCTGGGGTTGATCTTTTTCCTGTTCCTCCCCTTTTTTGTCGTTCTCCCTATTTTATTTATTTATTCATTTATATACCCTATATTTACAAATATTTAGGAGTATTATTATTACTATATATATATATATATATATATATATATATATATATATATATATATATTATAGATAGATATTTTATTTATTTATTTTAAGCATTATTATTATTAGTTTGATTATTATTATTTAATTTATTTTTATTTTATTTTTATTTTATTTTATTTTTATTTTTAGTTTTACTTTTATTTTTTATTTTTTATTTTTTATTTTTTATTTTTTATTTTTTTCCTAACTTTTATCTAAATAACCGAATATTATTACTTTATATATATATATATATATATATAATTATTAATAAATAATTTAAATAAATTAATTAAATTAAAGTTTTACTAACCTTTAAAGTATTTTATCTTACCTATTTTCACTCTTTTTCATAAATAACAATATTAATAATAATAATACTAATATTAATATTAATATTAATACTAATAAGAATAATAATAATATTAGTATTAATATTAATAATATTAAATTAATAATGATATTTTGTCTACCAATTTTAATAATATATTAATATCAAGACTATTTTACTAATATAATATTAATTAATAAATAACTTAATTAAACAAAAAAATTACTTATATATAATAACAAATAAGTTAATTAAATTAAATATTACCTTTTCTAACTAACCATTTATATTATTTTATTTATTGATATTTTTGAACCTTAACTATATATTTTAATTGGATATATATATATATATATATAAACAAAAATTAGTGAATAAATAATAAATAACTTAATTAAACAAAAAAATTACTTATATATAATAACAAATAAGTTAATTAAATTAAATATTACCTTTTCTAACTAACCATTTATATTATTTTTTTTTTTGATATTTTTGAACCTTAACTATATATTTTAATTGGAATATATATATATATATATATAAACAAAAATTAGTGAATAAATAAATAATTGAATTACCTTCTAAATAGTATTTTATTTATTTTGAATCCTAACTTTTATTAATAACCTATTATTAGTACTATATATATATATATATATATATATATATATATATAAATTAATTTTTTAAAACTAACCATTAAATAAATATTTTATGTATTAATATTAAAAATAATAATAAAATTAAATTAATGAACTGTAATTTGACCTGGGTCCGTAGGTCAAAATTAGCCGTTGGTCGATTTAGTCGTTGGAGTCTCTGCTCAGACTATTTAACATGCTTAGCTGGATCTGTTTCTTCAACTTGTCTTGACGATGAACCACACTGGTTGGTTCGAAACGCATCGACAAAGGTCTTTCCTCATGTGATTTTCGCTGAAGTTCTGCTTACAACTATTATGGATCACAAAAGCCTCAATTCAATAACATAAACCTTCACAAACCACCCATTAATTGGGCCATCAAAAACTGTCTCTCCTCCCATACTTTTCAATATGAAGGTGTTGTTCCCTTGCACCTGTGAAATGATGAAAGACCCTGTCCAGAAAGCATCAAATTTCCCATGGTTGCCTTTCTTTTCCTTCAATGCATCCCATTTCAAAACCATGTCTCCAACCTGAAAATTATTTGATTTTTCCTTCTTGTCGAAGCCTTCCTTGATCTTTTTCTGATGTGCAGTAGCCTTTTCCACCAGCTATTCTCTAATCTAATATACCTCTGCTAAATCAATGATCCTCTTTGCCATTTCTTCTTCCTCATCCTGCTCTTCTTGAAGGAAATTTTCCACAGGGAGAATTAGATGGATTGGAAATACAACCTCAGTGCCATATACTAGCTTGAATAGAGAATGCCCTGTGGATTTTTTAATGGTCACTCTATCAGCCCACAGTGCATACTTGAGCTTTGAATCCCAATTCTTTTTGTTGTCCTCTAACAGTTTTTTAATTATCCTGCTTAGAATTTTATTAGAGAATTCTGCTAGACCATTTCCCTAAGGATAATATGAGGTGTAATGAACCAGTTTAATACCCATTGAATCACACATTTCCACCAATTCCTTTGCCCTGAAAGCTGTTGCATTATTTGTAATTAATTTATGTGGACAACCAAATCCGTTGAAGATATTCTTTGTCAAAATCTTTATGACCACATTATAATCAACCTTCCTTGTAGGGACTGCTTCAATCCACTTAGTAAAGTAATTAGTGGCTACTAATATCCACCTGTGCTGGCCATTGGAATGTGGATTGATTTCTCTAATAAAATCCAAGCCCCACTACTGAAAAGGTCCTTTTGCCTAAATTGGTTTTAGGGGCAGGGATTTCAACTGTTGTCTTCCTTCAAATCTTTGGCACCTGTCACAAGATTTAACAAAAGCAAACACATCAAAAAATAAGGTGGACCAATAGTACCCAGCTCTGAGAATTTTATGGGTTGTAGTTTTCCAATAATGGTTCCCTCCACACATGTTGTTATGAAACTGCTGCATAACTTCTTTTGATTGTTCTCTGTCCAGGCACCTTAAAAATATTCCAAATGGATCCCTCCAATAGAGCAGATTTTCATTGATACAATACTTTGCTACTCTAAGTTTTAAAGTTCTAGCTTGACTTGGAGTAAATTCTAAAGGGATCTCTAGCTTCAACAAGAAATTAATTATTTCAGCATACCAGTTACATGAAGCTAGATTTTCAGCCAGTAACTGATTTCTCTCTGTTTCAACAGTTTTTTCCTCTTTTTCCTGACCATTTTCTACATTTTCATATAGGAAATCAATGTCCAAAGACCTGCAATTTTCCTCAGCCAATAACTTGGCAAGCCCCTGACCTCTGACCAACTTGGTGGGCTTCAACTCTACATTAAATTCTATCATTTTTGTAATCCATTTTGCTCTTATTCCATCAACATCAGGTTGTGTTAGGACATCTTTTATTGCAACAGAAGGCACATATGCAATTATTTCTGAATGCAAGATATAAACTCTGAAAGCCTTTAAGGATTTAATAAGAGCATATGCCTGTTTTTCTATAATATCATACCTTAGTTCTGCATCCCTCAAATTCTTGCTAAAAACGCTATTGGATGTTATGAACCTTCTTCATCTTGTTGCAATAAAACAACTGCAATGGTGTCTTCAGAGGCAAATGAGAAAATATGGAACTCCTTGCTGTAATCTGGACTTATTAATGTGGGAGCCTCCATAATATCTTTTTTGATGGAATCAAATGATTTTCTTGTTGCATCAATCCATCTTACCTCTGCTCCTTTCTTCAACATGGAGATCACGTGCTTCACCAATTCTGCAAAATTTGGAATAAACCTCCTAACAAAATTAATTTTGTCCAGAAAGGATTGGATATCCTTCTTTGATCTAGGGACAAACAAAGTATGAATTGCTTTGACTCTTTTTGGGTCAATTTGAACACCTGCAGTAGACACAACATGTCCCAACAGCTTGCCTTCATTCAAAGAAAATTGTGATTTTTTGGGATTGACTGATATTCCAAACCTCCTGCACTTCAGAAACACCTTTTTCAAATGATGCAAATGATTTCGATGGCTGCTGGAGTAAACTGTTATATCATCAAGGTAGATAAGCACAAATTTGTCCTTCTCTCCCACAAATGCTATATCCATAGCTCTCTGAAAGGTGGCTCCATCATTCATCAATCCAAATGGCATTTTGGCATACATAAAAGTGCCCCAAGGAGTGGTAAATGTAGTCTTGTCTTGATCATCTGGGTGCACAACAATATGATTAAAGCATGAAAATCCATCCAAAATGACATTACTTTAGCTCCTGAGACCTTTTGTAACAAATGCTCCATCTTTGGCAGAGGATAGTTTTCTTTCTTTGAGCATTTGTTCAAATTTCTGAAATCAACACATAGTCTGATTTCTCTACTCTTCTTCCTTACCACCACTAGATTGGCTACCTATTTCAAATGCCTGAGCAGGACTATAATCTTGGCAGCCAGTAATTTTTTAATCTCTTTTTCAATCAGTGGAAGAAGCATGGGATTTATTGGTCTCATCTTCTGTTTGAATGGTATAGTGTCTCTTTCCAGAGGGATTTTATGTTGAATTATGTTCTTTTCATAAGTTTTCAAATCACTATATTCCCAGGAAAACACATCTGCAAATTGCCTCATTAAATTGCAGTGTTCAACACTTTAATCAGCGAACAAATGAGTGGACAAATTCACATACCTAGGCTGACCTGGACTTCCTATATCATGCTTAGATACTGCAGATTGATCTTCTTTTTGGACATCTTTGTAAGGCACATCATTCTGGTCAAACAGTCTTTCAAGAGGAATTAGGCCCTTAGGAATATGGTTACTAGGAAGCTGGACAATATTGTCTTTACCAATCTCATTTCTAAGTTGGGACTGGGGTTTTTCTTCCAAGGCATCGTTTTCTTGGTCAATTTGCATTTCAGAGAACTCATCAATGACTTGAAGGAACCTATTCAACTCCTCATCATTTTCAAAAACCTTCCAATGGTGGACATTGTCAGGCAAGGAAGGTCTGTACTTGACTTAGACTTCATACACTAGTTTGGGAGGCATAGGACGAATAAATAGACTAGCAGAGACAGCAAGGGAATCAACAAGATGATTTTGGGCTCTAGAAATGTATGAAATACAGAAAAAATCAAAGGAATCCCTGATTCTCCATACCTCATCTCTATATGCTTTCAGCCTTGGGTGCTTTGCATGAAACGTTTTATTCACTTGTTGGATAATCAGATCAGCATATTCAAATACCTTTATACTCTTGATTCCTCTGTATTTTGCTGCGTTAAGGCCCAACAACAAAGCCTCATACTCTGTTATGTTGTTTGTCACTTGAAAAACCAACTTGAAAGACAGCTGAATGCTTTCTTGTTGTGGAGAAACTAGCACCACCCCTGCTCCTGCAGTCTCCTTGGAACACGCTCCATCAAAGAATAACCCCCAAATCTAAATTCCTTGCTCTTTCTCAGCCTGAACAATTGGTTTCCTGATATGCATTATGACCTTCTGAGATTCTTCCATTTAGAGAATGCATGCTCCAAAATTAGTGTCCACTGCATATATGGGATGATTTGTAGGGTTCTTCTCATCACTAATGATATATGCCAACTGTGCTTCTCTATATAACCTCCTTATTTCTCCTCCAAACACTGGGACAATAGCATAAGATAAATCATTTTGTAAGGTCCCACCAAGTCTCTTAATCCACCCTCTGGACAACAACATACCAAAATTAGGAGGGACATCTGCTACCACAATATCCATCATCATACTCTTCATGGGTAGTTGAGTTAAGGTAATGGCTAGATCTTTAATCAATCCAAGACATTTCACCTTCCTTGAATCAAAAGAAAATAAATCATGATAGGGTCTGGTGATATCAAGGCCCAACTCTTCCATGACAGCTTTAGGCATTAAATTGTGGCTGGCCCCTGTGTCTAGCAGGCAATTGTGGAGGATTTTATCATGAATGGTCAATGAGATATAAAAAGATGGAGAATCATTATCAGCAGGTTCAATCATTGGGCTGAGCACAATGGCAGGTTTTTCATCTTGCAAATTAACAGAGTCAGTGGAGGTTTGTTTGGTTTCTAGCTCAAGGGCTTCAAGGATAGGCTTCCTAAATAGTTCACTCTTCACCAACTCAACCAGAGGCACAGATATTTTCAATTTCTGAACTTCTAACTCAATGCTGAAAGAAGAAGATGATTTATCAAAACTTTTTACCTCTTGAACTAGAGCTTTGAGGATGAGTGAATCAGTTGCTGGTCTTCTCTGCTTGATATTCTGAGATTCCGTTTGAACAACAGCTCTTTGGGTAGGATTTTCCTTAACATTTTTTGCATTGGATCTTAGATTATATCTCTGCTGGTCACCGGTTTGTAGAATAGCTCCTCTGTCCCACTCCTAACTATTTTGTTCTTGCAGCAATGATTCTTCATACTTAGCCAATGTAAAAAATGCAGCACTGCCTTTATCTTCCATACAGTGAATTTCATCCTCATCTTCTTCAAATTGTTCCTCCTCCATGATTACATTTTGGAAAGGAGCTTTAAATTTTTGATCCTCTTTTGATTCTTCACCCCTCTGCATAATTTGTAACTACTCATTGCTCTTCTAGAAGGATTTGGGTTTCTTGGAGAAAATGTATTTTGTTGCCTTGTTTTCCTTGAGTTCTGCTCAACCTCCAACTTAGATATATTAGCAGCCAATGACTCTATCATTTTAGTCATTTTATCAAATTTGGGGTCAAAATATGATGCAGAGGAAGTAGAAGCCTGATCTCTCTGCCTCCTTCTGTCAGCTTGACCTTTAAGCTTCTCTTCTGTCAGGATATTATATTCCACCTCTAAGGCTGCATCCTGCATGTCTGCTAGCGTAGCACATCTCTTTTCTCTCAATAACAGGCAGAAATCAGAGTCAAAAGCATTTTCATAAGTGAGTTTGGAAGCGGTAGGAGTAGGTTTTACCTCAGCTGGAATCTTACTATACATTCGATTAAATCTTTTGTTAAAATCAGGTATTGATTCCCCATTTTCCCTCTTTAGATTACCAAACTCAGTATGATAATACAACAAGTCCTTTTTATCTCCCCATTGTTTAAAAAATAAATCATCTAATGCTTCTATATTTGTTATAGATCTCTAGGGAAATTCTCTAAACCACTTCCTAGCCTCTCCATCAAGGCTCTAGACAAAAACTCTCATCCACACATGATTTTCACTTATATCTAAATTATCAGCATAACTGTAAAAAGCTTCAAGATGTTCTTCTGCTATTACTCCCTCTGTGCCAGTGAATTTAGGCATATATTTATGATATTCTCCCACATGCATAGGATTTAAAGGGACAGGCAATACCAACGGTCCATATCTGGCAGCTATAATTCTTTCTATCCTCGTAGGTTCTTGATGTCCTACCATGATTGAAATATTGGGAAGAATACTAGAAGATTGAATAATAGGGGGTAATGTGATGGATGGCAAAGATAAAGGGATGTTTTGGACTAAATGGGATGCCTTCTTTGGACTGAGATTCAAAGGGGAACAAACTAAACAAGGGGCTGTAGTAATCTCTGCAGATTTTTGTTCATTAATATCACTAGGCTCTAAGTCTTCAAATTGTGTATTTTCAACTAAAAACTCCTCATGCAGAGACAAATAATATTTCTTGGGCTTACCTGATCCTGATGCCCCTTTCTGTGAAGCTTTCTTAGATTTAACAGTCTTCTCAGGTTCAGGCACTGGTTTAGCTAGTGATTTCTCAGGATTTCTTCGAGTGTGTCTCACAAACTGAGCCAGAACATCAATGTGGAGTCGCCAAAGGATGGTCTTCCACCAATGTAGTCGCCAGACAGATGATTACAACTAGAAAATGTGTTCAAACCTTGTCTGTCATCAAAGCTTGAAGCTGTGTCATTCTCCCAGGGAAGCTGAGCTTCAATTCTCCTCTCCTTGGCAATGGCGCCAATTAATGTTATCACCCCAAGAAACTATCCTAGGTTGTATATCAGAGATGCTCGGGAACATTACAAACTCAAAAAAAAGTTGGAAAAGTAGTGGATGAATGAAACAAACATGCATATTCAAGCCAGATAACCACTTCTACTATGATTGACCCCAGACATGGGTGAACACTCCCAGACTACAAGGCTTTAGACCACCAATTACTCACAGTTTAAGGAGAATGTGATGATGGAGAAGACTGATCACACCAGTAGATGCACAGGACCTTGTGATGGCTAACTGCAACCAGTATAAGGTCTGTAAATCCGTCTTTTAATACACAGACATGATGACATCTCTCTGGCATTAAAACAACAGAGACCTGCAAACAAATTCATTAATGCATGCCAAATCCTAACACAGAGGTGGGATGATAGCCCCTCTAATGCTAAACATTAACAGCATATGAACAACTGCAAAATAGGCACAACTTTGAACAAGGAGAAGAAGTGGAAAGTGAGCAATTAACAACAAAAGAAGCTCGTATTAGTTGGAAATGCAGACTAGAAGTTGCAGGTTACAAAGTAGTTACAGTCTCCAGAAGTTGAAGCTTACAATAGAATAACACTCATCCAACCCTCATCACATCGTTTTTCTGGGTATATATAGAATCTGTTTACAAAATATCTCTGCTAGGTTATGCGTGGAGGTGTCTTAATGGATCACCAACCACATTTACAGTTATATATGGGTCTTTGATAACAATTTGATGGTTTTTAATGAACAAAATGGCTCTTTCTATAATTTGATGTCCTATCTGAGCAAATGGAATGTAATGTGTACAAGGTTCCATGACTGATTCATATTTGGATGTAATCGAAGTTGTCCTTCTTGTCCTTGACCATGGTGTCTTTGAATGTACGTAGCTGAGGAATTAATGTGCCCACTACTGTATTATCACTCCCTTCTTTACGTGCATGAGCCGAGCCAAAAACACTGGAAAACACCTTGAAAATGGATGAAGAGCCGAGAATGAATAATGGTCATTAGATGATTCAGGTGGATGGTTGAGATTGGGCTGCACAAGCCATCGGAGGACATATGTGGATGAAAGAGTTTTGGCCGTCGGATCAAGAGGATTAACAGTGGAGATTTGATCTGAGAAGGCTATTGGGTGTAAACAAGGATGGGCAGACGATGGTTGTCGGATTGCGGCGGGAATGATCCAATGGATGACAGGAGGCGGAGATAGGCGCAAGTTAACGGGCAGGAAGCTGGGTACGGTGGCGGGAAGCAGTTTCCCCGTATCGCTTTACGAGAAAGGTGGTTTCCGTATATAACAATGCGATGCAATCAGATTAAAACACATGGCTAGCGGGAAACTGGTTCCCCGCGGGCTAAAGGACGAGCAGGCTGGCGGAGCGGGGAAAGCATATGGCATCGGATCAACAGGCGGGATGATCAGACGGTCACGGTAAAAGGCACGTGCTCCTAGGTTGATATGACAGGTGAGGGCCTACGGGTTTATATATATATATATATATATATATATATATATATATATATATATATATATATATATATATATATATATATATATATATATATAATGTATTTATATAAGGTTTAAACGGTTATCGGGGTTTATAAAGTTATTATGGGGATTTTTTAAGGTTAATGAGGGTTTATAATATTAAAACACAAAACGCCCAAAAGCCTTTTAAATAAAGTTTAAGCAGTTTAATAATGAAGAAACAAAATATCCCTAGGGTTGGTTATAAATGGTCTAGGCGGGGATTTGTAACCAAAACAAGGATAAAGGGGTTTTAAAGAGAATAAGGAGGATTTAAGATGAGGGACGAAACAAAGTTTAGCGGGAGTTATAAGGGGCATGAAATAGAACAGGAACTGACCTCTGCAAGCCTTATAAAACACGAAACAAGACTGCTACCCTTGCTCTCCATCCATCAAAGGTCACAAAATGTAGCAGAGCTAACAGGTCTATAAGGACCTCGCGTCCGGACTATTGGCTCACTCCAAAGAAAATGGTAAGGTGCCTTCTCCTCGAGCAGGTGATCGCAATATGCGGGATTTCCCTTCCTGACGCAATAAAGTATTATGGCGGGGTCTATAATGACCTAGTGTCTAGACTATCGAACCACTCCAAAGAAAAGGGTAAGGGGCCTTATCCTCCAGTAGGCGATTGGAATATGTAGGCACTCCCCCTCAGATGCGATAGAGTATTACGTCGTGGTCTATATGGACCTCATGTCTAGACCATCGACCTGCCCCAAGGAAAAGGGTAAAGCAAGGTTTAAAGCGTTGATATACAGGATTTTCAATAAAAAAGGAAAAGGCCCTGGATGTGATATTTCATAATCCATATTTCATAAAGTTTTCACATCCGGGAGATCGACTGATGTGGTGTGAAAGGAAAACAAAGGAAAATTTGAATTATAAAGGAAAAGGTCCCCCGCACGGCTGCTCAAAGCCTTGGCACTCAAAAGACTAAACCCCTAGTCCTAGCCCCTGGTTATGTTGAGGAATGTCACACAAGGGACTATGATAAAGGGGGCCAAAGGGTAAATTAAAAACACCTGCATGTTCGTTTGTTTTTAATGTCAAAGGTCCATGAGTGTGTTGCATAGAAAACATTGTCACAGATATTTAAATGGGCAGATGGGCCAGTAGCTAAGGACTTTAATGGAGTATGGCACAGCTGCAAAGCAGTATGGGAGGAACTCAGGAAGACTTAATGGCATGACATGGTGCTCCATTCCCTATATATAGAAAAGGACCGCTTGGACACACGCCTTTCCCACTCTGCTCCCTATTCCACCAAACAGGTCACTGAGGCAGTGAAGGAAGAATTGATAGAAATTAGCCGAGAAAAGGTGAACCGCCTCAAGCAGCTAAAAAGAAGCCTGATGATAGTAGGGATGTGGATATATCCAAGGCCTCCACTAAAGAAACAAGGGGACACCTCCTCTTTCCTCTCTTAATTTCTCTGTGCATTTATTTCTGCATTTTTTCCAAGAAAGGGATTCAATCCTTGTTGTAATCTTTAGGTAGGTGGTAGCAGAGCCGAGACAACTAGTGTAGCATGACAGTTGGGGCTCGAGATTAGATATTTTGATCGTAACTCAAAGCTTTCCCTATCTTCTTATAAATAGGGGGATGAAATCTATAACAGAGGTTCTAGAATTTATCACCCACGAGGGCTGGACTCTATGATACCATTTTTCGCTCATAAATCTATAAGTGCATGACTTGTATTTAAGACTGTGTTACTTCATAGAGGCAAAGCTCTCAGACATAGCAAATAAACGGTGGTGATTCCCCCTTCTAAGTATTACAATATGTTATCCCCCATTAATTCCATTATGTTCATATTCTTCTCATGCATTCGTGATAAATTACCATTAGAAATATTTCAAGACCTCCTCACAGATTCGTTGGTATCAATATGTTATGCATGTGCCTGTAAGTTCCTCATAGATTCATTTTCATTGATGTTGTTAATGCTGGTGCCTGTATGGATTATTGAAATTATATCTTTAATAGTTGCTCTTCATGAACCATATCACACAACCTCTCTTCCTCTCATTATATCTCTTTCTAACTCAGATAAGTATAGGAATTCTTAAAGCTGCAAGCTCTATGTATTATGCATGGAATTCTTGATGCCACAATCTCCATATGATGAGTTACTCCTCCTGGTCATCCTCTATCATTTACTAAACAAAGCCTATTAGGATGTAATCACCTTTGAAGTAATCGACCTCCACTATTCTATGTGATAATTCTGGGAACTATGTGTGTGGGGGAATACCTTAAATACATAGCTTATACCTTTGGAGGAATGAACCAAGCCCCCTTATTGTATTTTAATTACGTGAAAATTGGAGTGCTATAACCCCTCACATATAATCTTACAAGCACTCCTCTATTTAAGATGTTCTAGGCACTAGTGTACAATCAACCCAAAGGTTGTCTCTAGGAGGATTTCTATCTCCCCTACAACACGTGTGCCACGAGGTACTAGATTTAGCCACAATAAACATATCATTGCACCCATGGAAAAATTATTGAAGAAGGATGCGAAGTTTTGCTGGGATGATGATTGCCATAAAATTTTAGATGTGTTAAAGGAAAAAATGGTTACAACACCTATTCTAGTGTTCCCTGATTAGAAGAAAGAATTCCATGTGCATGTAGATGTGTCCTGCATAGCATTAGGAGTAGTGTTAACCCAACCAGGTGTAGGAGACATTGTCCATTCGAATGCATTTGTGAGCAGAAAGTTGTTTAAGGAAGAAAATAATTATTCAACCATGGAGCACGAAGGGTTGGCGATGGTATATGTGCTCTAGAAGTTCAAGAATTATTTTTTGGGTGCACACTTCAAAATGTACATAGATGGCAGAGTTGAAGCTTTTAATACAATCCTAGAGAATGCTTTGACGAAGATCTATAACGCAAATAGGAACGATTGGGATGTGTGCATACCAGCGGTTCTTTGGGCATATATAACTACCTGTAAGAAGTTGACTAGACAAACACCATTTAGGCTGGTTTATCGACAAGAGGTAGTGATGCCAATGGAGTACATCATGCCCAATTTGAGAATTGTTGTAGTCACAGAAATGGTAGATTGGGTAATATAATGGAATAACACCTCGCACGGATACTTGAGTTAGAAGAAGATCGCTTCATGGCAGATTTTCATTAGCAGGTGCAAAAGGCTTGTGAAAAGGCATGGCATGATCGCCACATTAAGAGGCGAACCTTTAAAAATGGAAATTTAGTACTAATGTATGATAGAAAGTTTAAAAAGTTTCTAGGGATGTTTCAGATGCATTGGCTAGGACCATACATCGTCATGGAGATTATGGATGGAGGTGCAGTTTAGCTCGTGAAGCTCAACGGGGAGCTATCTGTAGGAAAAATCAATGGGAGTTGATTGAAGTTGTATAGGGGTTACCCCGCCCTTGTGTAATGACTATATAGATTCAGGATAGTCTTAGTACTTTAGGAAGTTACAAGGAAGTGTAGGACTATAAAATATGCTACGAAAAGGATAGTTTGGCGAAGCGAAAGGGCTACACGACGATTAGAAGAAAGGTGAAGAGGGGAGCTGAGATGAAGGAGCTACGTTAACATGGTAGGTCCCATTTAGCTTGGCCAAAAAGTAACCATTGACACCACTGTAGATGATTAGATGGTTGTTTTTCTGTTCAAGGGATCAAGGGGGGAGCATTTACAGAGCATATCTTTAGAAATCTGTCGCTAAAAGAGCATTAATGAAGGAGATCTAGAGGGAATAGATGGATATGAATTCAAAATGGGCTATAAATGCAACTTCCGGCTGCACGTTCGAACACTTTTATTCCAGAGAGACTACCTTGAGTTTTTGTACCTTATTTTGCATTGAGACAATTACTGCATGTTTGAACGAGAATGGCAAGAGATATGGAAGAAGTTTTCACAGCAAGGATTTGGGTGGGAGGTGGATTTACCTAAGTGGCAAAAGGAAATATTTTGGGAGAGAATGAATACAACACCAACCATACATACCACAACCCCTGGGTCGCCAAGGCCTAAACCTGCTACCTCCGTGGTAGGAGAGAAGAAGAAAAAGAAACCATATCAAGCATCGGTGTGGTAATCACCACGCAAAAATTCAATGTAGGTTAGATAGAAGGGTCAGATGGATAAAAGCAAGCAACTGATGGAACACTTGGATTTGGATGAGGAAGAATTGAATATGGGGGTTGAATACATTGATGCAGAGGAAGTAGTGTCAATTACTTGTCTATCACCTTATGTACCCCTGAGGAAATCCACTACCAAAGTGACTAAGGAGTCAAAATCGAATAAATACAAGATCTTCACAACATTGTTGCCAGAGGACATACCTCTGGAGGGTGATTTGTTGGCCCAGGTACCATTCTTGAAGATGGAGGATTGGGACCTGGGTGATCATGTGAAGTTCCAATAGTTGGAACCCAGCAAATATTTGAAGTAGGTCTACTATGAGGAGTCGGTTGTCACAAGGCTTGTTCCAATGAAGTGGGTGGTCTGGATTGCTCAAAATGTTGTGGGTGCCACACTTTAGGTGCAACATCATTAATATTATATGTGTGCGTCAATTGCTAGCGTTGGTTCATGATGGGTGCCTCTAGATGGGAGGGCCTGTTCCAATTTACGACATGTTGATCCACTGAATACCTTTTTGCCTTATCAAGGTGCTAACCCCGTAGATGCTTTTGTGGGAAAATCACAGGAGAAGAGGCTTTCCGATCAGATGAAGAGCGACTTCAAGTTGGTGAAGAAGTCGTGCGGCTACTCCATTAGCTCCATATCGGATGGATTTGTGTAGTTTTTTACCCAAATTTTGGCTATAAAGATCATGTGGAAGTGTCGCACTGATGAAGTGTCAGCACTAGTAGTAGCTATGGCTGTGCAGTGCAGCAAAGGGGTCCAATACAATTGGGCCAACTATCTCTATCATGAGTTCCAAGTGGATTTCCATGAATCCTAGGAGGATGGAAAGGCATTCCACTACACATGGTTACTTATGTTGATCACATTGGTGGCATGGAGAACACATGAGGAGAGCCAGGTCCCAACACAGGATCCACACTTATGCAAGGCTACAAAATTTGCCTCGTTGTGGGCTACAAAGGATCTTGGCCGCATCATGGAAAGAAATATCTTATGGGTCTTTTTCGAGATAGAGTTTCGGATGGTTATCAACCAATGGTTGCAATTATCACCTTGTTTACATGCGCAATATACTAATATTGCAGATTTCAAGGTATATTTTCACAACTTGCCTATACGTGCAAATAATGATGATGCATGAACATGGCATAAGTTTCCATATTTGGTCATAGAGGAAGAAATTCTGGGGGTCATCCTAAAATGGTCAAGTGAATGGCTCATCCCATTTGATGTAGGTGCAATAACAAGTAAGGCTGCAGAAGGTGAGATGGGAAAAACAACAGCTATGATAGTGGCCAAGAAAGACAAAGAGAAAGAAGCACAAAAGGCTTCTATGGAAGAAAAGGCAGTGCAGAAAAAGAAGGAAACACAAAAAGAAAAAACAGTGCAACATGAAAAGACCTCTATAAAAGAGAGGAAGTGTTGAAAGAAATGGTTTTTGCAACAGAAAAGGAAGCGCCAAAGGAGAAAGCTACAACAACATTGCAGGTCACTATTGACCTTGAAGAACCTGAAATAGAGTGCACCGATGTTGATATTGTCACTGAAGGTGAAAAGGAAGGGGGTGCAGACTTGGAGTCCCCCTTCGGGGTTAGGAAGAGGTAGAAGTGAAGTTCCACGGGACCTTGCAAGAAGCAAAAGTCTAATAAATCTATGAGTGCAACACCATTAGTCCTCACGAAGGGGGACCATGATGAGATCGGTGATGTTGTCCGCAACGCCACTAAAACTATTTAGGGACACATCGAGGACCAGTACCACCAGATCTTGGAAAAAGTATAGTAAGGCCTGAAGGAATTGTAGGTCCAGAGAGGGGTAATCCAAGTGAGCATGGGACACGCGAGCACGGATCAAGTGAGCATACCGAAATTTATTACAATAAAAATCATGTCTAGGGTTCACCCAGTACCACTACCAAGGGGCTCTCTTGAGTTTGAGATAGTCGAAGAGCAAAAGCACACACAGTTCTAGAAGAATCTGAGTATCAACCTTGCAACACTACTGATCTAGATCTTACATGAGCTGCACCAAGGAGTTTCATATGAGCTTCGCAGCCGGGAGTAATGAGCAATATTGATTATCGATGAGGTCACAACTAATAATCAACAAATTTTTGAAGAGAAAGCACAAGTCTTAAAGGCCTGCAACGAGGTGATACAACAAAATCAATAGCTAGAGACCACCCTTACCCCAAGTATGCAACAAGCTCCCTGAGCTCTAGATTCTAGTAAAAGCATCCTCCATGGAGAAAATTAAGAAGTTAGTTGTTATGGTGAAGGAATCCAAGGAGGAAATTAGAAAGGTCCACTTTGAGCTACAACTGTAGATATCAGAGATTCAACTTAAACTGTAGCCAACCACTCCTGCAGAAGTCAAAGAACATCGTGAGACTAATATTAAAGAAGAGATGACTTCTATGGAAGCTGGAGTCAAGGACTGCAGCCAATTGTTTGAAAAAAAGATGGAGATGTGGAAATCACTCCAGGAGGATCCACACTTGCAGATAATTGAAGCAGGCATCCGTGAAAAACAGTTGCAATTTGATGAGATCAGGGAAACAACGTGGACCTTAGCACATGTGCAAAGGTTCACCAAACTTCAGGAAGGAAAGTTCATCCAGACCCAGATTGACGAGTTGCATTAGAAGGCCTCCATTATCTCCTCGAGAACACATCCCTCAGCTGCTAAAGAAAACCATCTATCACAAACAATCTAGAGAAATCTAAATTCTCTGCAACAAACACAAAGAACCATGGGCCTTGCAGTTGAAGGACCAACCACGGAGAAACTGGTCGAAGGGTTTCGATAGGTTGTTGCGCAAGGAACAAAAAATCTTCAAGCCTTGAAGATCAAATTTAGAGGTCTGCAAGCGAATATCTAGGTAACAGCAGTAGAGTGACTTGGGATGAGTCATGACTTTGTGTTGGGGGCCAGATGGGACAGGGTCCCCTAGGGTCGAATTTTGTAAAATTTTGTTAAATATTGTAAAGTCTCTGCATTTTGAGGAGTGGAGCACAAGTAGCGCAGGTCGATAAGAGTCAAAGTGGATTTTAGAAGGTCAAATCCCCTTAGTTTGTTAAGAGTCAACCTATTTTGTGACCCGCCCATGGTTCGCGGACCACACTATTATAATGAAGAATCATATAAAAAGGAGTCATAGAAGAGTCATAGGAGGATATAGAATCAAGAGCATAGAAGTGCAGGATTTGGTTCTATTTTGTCTATTCTATACTTGGTAAAAGGGGAGGGCTCCTACAGCTATGTGTGCGGAGACCTTGGTTAATCTATAGCTAAGTGCGTGGGCCTCTACAAATATATGCGTAGGGTTGAAAGGACTATAATTGAAGATCTAAAGCATAATAAAGACTTGTTTTGAAGAATTATCCATGACTCTATGTATTACTGTTTCTCTCTGAATTTATTGTATTTTGATCTGTTAAATGCAATTAATCAGGAAAAGGACTTAATAGACTCGTGAAGAAGCAGATTTGTTTTTTTATATGATGTTATGCATCTTTAGTGCAATTGTCGAAGGGCACAAATATTCTAATTGTTAATTCCTATAATTTTTGGGTTTTAAGGGTTAAGGGTTTGCAAAGATCGAGATAATCCCTAAGTTTGACAAAAACACATCACATAGTCCTTTGGATGTAGAAACCTGGTTCTAGCATCCCCCAATACTTCCTCGGGTGAGACTACAGTTTGTGCTACGTGGGTTGTTGCTGAAAGGGCCAGTAGTGTAGGGTTTTGTTTGTTAGCATAACTAACTCTGAACATGGGTCCAAGCCCCCTCAAGCCAACAGAGAGTAATGGGAGGAATCTTGTATTACCTTTATAAAGCTATTGTGTAATCTTGTATATTCATTAATACCTATTCAAGGGAATAGAAAAAGAGAGTTTAATGTTGCAAATATTCATTAAGGAATGAGCTATTACAAAGAAAGCAATGCAAGTGATGTATGACTTGTGATCTATTTCATTTATTTGTGAAGTTTTAGTTTATGTCTATTGTAATGAGGGTGAATATCTTAGATTTTACTTCCTTACCCTAGTTTTAGTTTGAAAATTTAAGTTTGTAATATTTAGTTTAAGTTCTTTAGGATTATCCTCCCTATGATTCTTGTATAGTTTATATTTCTTTATTTAATGACCACAAGCAATATTCTAAGATTTTTGGGGACTTCAAACATCAAAGATAATTGTATTATTATACAATTGGATGGATCCATTGATTGTATTGTTATACCTAACCTTTTTATTTTTCTCATGTAGTGTAAGAGTAGGAGAAATAAGTCTTTGACAAATAATAAAGTGGAAAAACTAGCTCTTTATTATGAGCATTTCTATCCTTCCTTTAGGCATTGTTGGTTTATGTCTTGTAAATCCAATTATGATCAATTTATAATAAGTTTGAATGTGGTGTTTGAGGATAAGACATGGACCATCACTCCACATGGCTCTCTTCTTTATTCCTTATTTTCAATAGATATCTCAAAGATTCCAAGGTTCTCATGCATTATTCCTTAAATATGACATATTCCCAAGTAGGAGTCAATTGTTACCTCTCATTTACATGAGTGGTAGACATGATCTTGTGAAAGATAATAGGATCATTCTATCCCTCCAAAAGTTGGAATAGTGGTGGATTTTTCTTCAGGGGTGTATCGTTTTCTTCATGAATCTTTGTCATGGTGATAACATCATAATCACTTTCACCTAGTATTTTATGGTTGATCTCTAAAATGGTGATGCATTTACGTAGATCCAATTAAATGCATGTTATTTGAATAATTTTACCTAGGAAATTATTTATTTCAAGCATATTATACCTTTTTCCTAGCTAAAGTCCATGTATCACATACATTTTCTCCACCTCTCACCATTTTACCTAGGTGATTTTGTATCACATAACATCTTAATATTTTCCCTAGGAAAAATGCTCAATTATATAGAAAACCTAGCTCACTGATATCTGATTAATGTTGTGGGGTGTCCAGATCCAACCTCTCAGGTCACCTTAAGGAAGTATGGTCATCAAAACTCCTATTCCTTTAGCCATCTCAAAACTCACTCCAAAGACCATGATAATATTCTAGTCATCAAGGCATATCCAATGATATGATATTTTCCAAATTTCAAGCTTTGGACACAAATTTACACCGATTTGAATAATTTTCTCCTAATTCCACATAGAATTTGTACCATCTCCATGTGGAAGACATGTAACATCTCCTGCTAGTATTTCCATTATATAATTCCATGCTAGCTTCCATAGTGGCCTACCCAATCTATTGGCTGTCATATCGATGACTAGCACCTAGAGAAAAATTTTGTTGGTTTAAATTATTCTCCTCTCATTTGATCTCTGCTCAAGCCAATAACAAATCATCAACTCATAACTTTCAACTTCCCCTTCACCTATAATTTTTGTCTACCAGGTTATTGATCCATCAGGTTGCTAAGAGACATAACCCGACACCTTCACGACTTTTTTCCTAACCCAATAATGGGCATCAACTAATAGGACTCCACCTCCCCATCATTTTCCGTTAACTAACTAATATATTGGATTCTATTCATATCAATGAGTAAGCCCCAATAGTTTGTATCATGATTCTCGATTCAAAGTTGCTCGAAATCTCAACATATGGCATCTTGGTACCTAATATCCATGTCACTTCAACCTTAACTTATACATGACCACCACGTCATTGCCATAGCACATGTTGAACCACGTCATCTTGTGGCATTAGCATGCCATTTTAGCATTTCATGTGATCAAATACTTTCCTTTATGCCACATCATCATACCACATAAATTCCATGTTGGATTTCCACATATTCAAAATTGCCTCATGTCATGTCACTAAAACTTTCCATAGTTACACCTTTTCAAGTTTCATTGATATGAGGAGGAAACCTCGATATTTTTTTCTCAACCTCTTGACACCCAATGCTCTAAAATGTTGATAGTTGATGTGCCACATTCAATTGAAGGAAATACCATTACTTGATATTTTACAAGTATTTTGATTTCTTTTAGTATTGGGGGGAAACCCCAATACATAGGTTCCAACCTCCCAAAATATCGACATCTGAAAATTGATCTCCCGACACACTAGTGTTAATATTTTTTCATCATTATATCGGAAGTTTACATGTTAGATAATAGACATGTAAAATCCATCAACATCGAGCATTTCTGATATAGGTTACTTCGCTAGTTAATCATGACACTCAACTCTTGATAGCCCAAAACTTAAATATCCCATTCTCCCAAGGACTTAATCCTCATCTAGAAAATATCTTAGCCATAACTCCTATCATCCATGTGACCAGGGGTTGAAGCAAAGGACTCCAATCCCAAAATTTTCAACACTTATGTCATATAATTCCCAAGTAAAAGGGGAAATTTATAACTTATTTATATCCCCAAAGTCAATACTTTATATCTGATACACAATCAACAACTAACAAGCATTTCCATTTTCCACCAACAAACATATTGAAGTATCTTAGTATCAATATTTTTGGAGTGAAGGTTCTTTATGAATCTCCTAAAATCTAATAGCTAAACGTTGATGCCCAATGGCCAAAGGCTTGACATCCCTTTTTAGCTTGGATCTTAATCACAACTCTTGTTGGGCCAAGTAACCAAGGGTCAAGGCCAAATACTTCCACCCCAAAATTCTCAAACTCTTGAAAGGCT
The DNA here is from genome assembly GCA_031772625.1 of Pinus tabuliformis. Taxonomy (NCBI): domain Eukaryota; kingdom Viridiplantae; phylum Streptophyta; class Pinopsida; order Pinales; family Pinaceae; genus Pinus; species Pinus tabuliformis. The sequence continues at coordinate 1,119,103,202 of CM062819.1, forward strand.
TCACAAGATTATTTCTAAAGTCTGAGGCTAGCTATAAAATGGCAAGAAATTTTCCAAAAATGCTTCTTACTATCATAGATATTCAACAACCCCTAGGAGCATTGAAAACATTGCCTTCAACTAGAGAAATCAAGAAAGAAAAATATATGGCCAAGGTCCAAATCCACAACTTCTTTCTCAAGCATCAATATCCATAAGACTTTTTCTACTCCTTTAGGATAGCAACATCAACTTCCCAATTCATAACACTAACAAAAAAAAAGACTAGTATCTTATCTTATCTTTAAAGGAACAAAGTTCCCTTAAGAAGAGAATAATTTTCAAGTCTTGTTACTGATAACATTGACATACTCATAGCTATTCTATCCCACATTGGCTTGGTAAAGGCCATTCGTCCTACAAAAAACAAGAAATTACTGAGAGCTCCATTCAACCTATGATTTCTAGCTCACAAAGCAATACTTCAAAGCTATCACAAGGAACAAACTTTAAAGAAGCCTTTTTATATTGAGTTTATTCTTATAAGAGAAACTAGCTAGTAACTAAGAATAATTGCACATTGATTCAACTCATCATCATATTATACTTATTAATTAGCATAACAACATTCAAATTATCACATATGCAGATTGAGGAAATTTTCCTAATTAATCTCAAGCTTAGCCTTGCAAACATGCACAACAATCCAAATGACAAATTTCATGAAACTTTGAGTGATTACTGCCAAATCTACCAATTCATTTTGTGAATAGGTAGCACATAAGTATCATGGGTAACTTATGTGAATGATTATATTTGCATACATAACATTACAACTACTAACCGAAACCATTCACTACATTGTTCAACTTATCCTTACACATGCACATAGTAGTCTAGCATAGAAATATTCATGAAACACCAAATAGAAAGTTCATTTTATTAATGAAGAAATAGTGCACTTATCTTCTTTACTTAGAATTTCTAGAAACTGAATAAGGGAAAACCACTTTCCACTCAACTATAGGCTTAGCTTCATTGCATTTGTCTTGCAAATTCCCACCCCAAAGCTAGATCTAATGTTCTAGAGGAAGCTTACCCTAGGGTAGTATAAAGTTAAATTCGAGGTACTATATATGAATTCCATTCTCCTTCACATTTATGGTTCATAGTTTTTCTCTTGTCTTTACCCTTTATCTTTTCTTCTGTGTTTTTCCTTTCTATCTAATCTACCTTCTAGGCTCTCACTCCAACCACAAAAACTCTACCCACCATGATAATTTGAGTCCCTATCTTGGGTCACGTGGTTAGTTAGAAGTTATTAGAAAGGGGTATGTAGCCCATACATCATGAAAACTTTGGTACCACTTCCCCACTCTTCTCATAATTGCTAAAAATTGGGAAAAAATACTAAATCTAAAAGAAAAATACAGACAATTAAATGAAGATAAGAAAGGAAAATTCCCCAAATCCCCTTCTCAAGCATCAAGATCCATTTTCGTCGTTCTTTTATTTAGCTTTAATATATAATAAATAAATAGAAATATTAGATCAATTAAAATATGGAAAAATATCTAGGCTAGTCATCTCAAAATCAGTCTTAACTACACATTATAAAAATGTGGGGATTAAACAAGGGTTTTACAAAACTACACCTACTTTTCACTTCACTCAATTTCCTAGAAAGTGCATGACAATTTTTCCTATAACTCCTTAAATACTAAATCATATTTACACTTAAAAATTAATATTTCCACTTTTTCCATTGTGAACACACACCTAATTGGGTCAGGATATTTTAATTAAAATTTTAAAATCCTAAACCTTAGCTTGAGTGCCTATTATTGGCCCATTAATACATTATTGTTCTAATTCTTCATTGAGTCCTTTTCTTTGAGTTTTAGTCACTAATCTGTCATGACAGGTTATAACTTAAATACATGGGTTACACATGAGATTAGGCATTCCCCTTTTAGCTAATATGTTGAGGCAAAAAAACATGAAAAAAAGCTAATTCACCCTCACCTTAGCCTAATCCTTGTTCACACATGTGAATTCAATCATAATTTTTTTTATCCTTTGGCACAAGATTATAGGAGTTAGTTGAGGTTTGAGTTGACTATGAAAACTATTTACTCATGCACCTTATAATTTTTACCCTCCACCTCATCCACCTCATCCACTCATGCACACATACCTATGAGGTATGTTCCACTATGAGGATATATACACTTCTTCCATAACCTTGTTCAAATCTTGCACACATATGAAGTGAATAGTGATGGGCTAACTTGTTCAAAGTGCACACAATTACATATATTTAGAGGGGATCAAATGAAATTTAGGAAGACCCATTTGAAAAAGTGTCAAGGATGCCTCGTCAAGGGTGATAATTTCAAGGTTTATGATTTGTAAACTTCCATGAATACTTCACTATAACGGTTCATCACAATAGATCTAATAAAATACTAAAATACTTATTGTAAAGGTTAATTTCCTTTAGATCTCAAATTATTTATTATTGTTTTTTATTTTAAATATATGTAATACTTGAAATACAAAAATTAAAGAGTAGAAAAATACATACACACCATCCACAAATGAACAAAAGATCTACTCTAGGAAAGCCATATGGAGAAAACCTAGCTAGAAAATGTGGCTACTCTATTATTTTTTCTCTAGTATGGAAATATGCAAATAAAGAGAAAGATGAACTCTTTTTTGAGTTAACTGAGACCTATAAGGATACTATAGAATCTTATCCCCCTGTTTTCTTCTCTCTAACTTCCCACTCCTAGAATCTCTAATCGACTATGAAACAAATACAATGACATTGAATGGAACCCCTTCCCCTCCTAGTGGCCCAAGATTTAACATTGCTTGATAGCCACCTAGAGGTAGGTACTTGAATTCCTCAACCCTAAAATAGAATTATGTATTTAAAAATTATAGAATCTTCTTGAAATTCCTTGCATGGCTAGCCCAATATGCATGAGTAACAGGGGTTGATGTGGCATCCTCTTATGCATATGAACTCTAGTTGGTGTGAAATTTACACCATTAGAAAGTTTTGTGAGTCTAGATAAAATTCAATGGATCCAAGCTAGATTTAGCAAACATTTTTATCCCAAAAAAAATTGTTTGATGCCTCAAAGTGGCTCTAAAAGGTTTCATGCCCCAATTTCCCAAACTAGGACCTATTGCTAAAATGACCCTGCAAACTGATTCCTCCAATTTTTCCACTAAAAAAATAGCAACATAGATGAAAAATAATATAATGATCCAATATATATTAGTTGTTTTAACCAAACTGGAAATAAATGCATATTATTCAAGGGCACACTCATTCTCTCTCTCTAGGGTTAATTATTGATTTTGCCAAAATGGGCATAAATGCATATTATTCAAGGAATACTCATTCTCTCTCTCTAGGGTGAATTTGTGCATGTTGAAGGTTTAATTGAACATATAGCACAATTTTATGTGTTTATTTTAGACAAAGTGGCACAAAAGACACAATTACAAAGAGAACATTTGCTAAAACATTATTTTTGAAATTTTCTAGTCAAGGAGCCTCTAGAAAGAGAACTAAAGTATTCCGCTTGGAAATGGCAAACATTTCTAGAAGATGCCCCCTCATAAATAAAGCTTTACACATGGATAACCACTCAATTTTTTGGAAATTCACCCTTCTCAAATTATATTATTATTTCGAGGTAGTTATTTCTACAAAAATGCCTTCATCATGGAAAATTGCACTTGGCATTCATGCACACCTATTGGAAACTCACCCTCCCTATTTGACCTAAACTTTTATTATTATTATAAACATGAGGAAGACAAATGGTATCAAAATTTTGCATTTTCTTGAAGATTACAATGGAAGAAGGTGACATGTGGCACTAGAATCATCTAAAACATTGTATCCAAGTATTTACATGGGTTGTTGATCTAATTCACCCACTTAGGTAGTTATTAGTCCCTACCTCACTAGGGACTATAACATTTTCCTCGCAGTAAAAATGCATTGTATCTGAATTAATTTTCTATTTTTTTACAATTTTAACCAAAGCTTTGGGAAAATGACGAATTTTTCTATTTTTCGTAAATTAAAAAATAATTTTCTAATTTCCTGGAAATCTTATTTCTAGTTTTTAATTGGCTCAATGACCTTTGATGGTACATAATTCCCTTGGTTGAGAGCATTTTATTTTTGGTATTTGTTAGTACCTGACAAATCATTTAAGAAAACAAAAAGTAATTTTATGACTGGTCATTCCATCAGTGAGTGCTCTGACATTGTTATGGTCCTTCTCTCTACCCAACGATCTCAGAATTGACATGGTTGCGGGTCCTTTATGTAAGAGGGGGGGATGGGATGAACACTGTTATGATATTGCTCTACCCAATGATGTCAGAACTGATGCAGTTGTAGATCCTTCACGTAGATGAGGGGAGGAAGAGGGTGAAAAAATATCCAATTAATATTTCCTTGTGTGGAGCTCCACATGTTTCAGTTTATGAAAGAATATTGAAATAAAATGTATTCGAAGATTGCATTAATTTTATATACTTCATTGATTGAAAACATTGGGCACATAACTTGTTTCTGATTCTCATGGTTTCCCATTAATTATGTTTTGCTAATATAATAGAGCGAAAAATTCTTGATATGGTGAGATTGATTGCTTTGAATTAATACGTCCATAAAATTAGTTGAAATGTCATTTATAATATGAATATTTACGTGTATGTAGATGAAAATAATTTTTTACAAAGCGAGCTTGAGTCCTTTCAATGAACATTTCAGTAAAAAATATTGTGTCAACAATTTTATTGGTAATTGAGCTTTTAAACAAAGATGTGAATGGTTTATTTGTTGGAAAGGCAGAGGAGGTGAGGCACAAAATAAAAAAAATAATTCACACATACAACATACGTAAGTTGCGACTCTTATATTGATCACGCAAAACTTGATTCTTACATTGAACCCAGTGAGGGATATTTATATGTTTCCAACTAGTGATTCACCTAAAATAACTTGACATGCAACTACACACTAAATTCGCCTTTCAATTAAATCAAATTGACTCAACGCTCAATTAATTGACTCTCTAATTTTAGTCAACTCCTAATGCAGAAGTAATTAACTTATTTTAACACCCCCCCTTAATTACGACCACAAAACTAAGGCATGACTCATGACAACTCAAACATGCCTACTGGTCTATGTCTCAGCTAGGCTTACAACACCCAAGTTTCTTATATGAAACTCGAACACATATTTTGCTAATGACTTGGTAAATATATCATCCAATTGATCACTATATTTACAAGGCTTCAAGTGAACTTCCCCATTGCTCACAAGTTCTCTAATAAAGTGATATGTAGTATCAACATGCTTGCTCTTTTGATGAAACACACTATTATTGGATAGTGCAATCGATGAGGTGTTGTCACAATATATTGTTGCTGATCCTTTTTGTTGCTTCTTGAGTCAATCAAATACTCTTCTTAACCACACTGCTTGACATGTTGCTGATGTTGTTGTTACATATTCTACTTCTGCTGACAAAAGTGTCACAATATGTTGCTTCTTAGATTCCCATGAAATCACACCTAAACCAAGATGGAAAACATAACCAGAAGTGTTCTTCCTATCATCCAAATTGCCTGCAAAATCACTCTCTGTGTACCCAATCAAATCCTTCTTCTCTGTGCTTGCATACATTATTCCACAATATCTAGTTCTTGCTATGTATCTCAGAATTATTTTTCCTACACTCTAATGTGTTTCTTTTGGAGTCTCCATAAATATGGAAATCAAACTCACTCCTTGCATGATATACACTCTTGTAGCCGTGACATACATGAGGTTGTCAGCCATTCTTTTGAATAGAGTTGGATTGACATCTGATCCTTCATCATCCTTGCTTAACTTTTTACCTATTGCAACTAGTGTAGGGATAGGTTTGCAATTCTCCATCCTAAATATTTTCAGGAAATCTCTAGCATATTTATTTTAACAAATAAAAATTCCTTTTTTTTAGATTTCTCAACTTATATGCAAGGAAAATATTATATGAGACCAAGATTTGTCATCTGAAATTCTTTCATCATGGCTTATTTAAATTCATCTAACTCAAAATCACCTCTATAAATCATGTCATCAACATATAAAAAAACCATCAAAATCCATCCATGCTCATTTACCTTTGTGTACAAGGTAGGCTCAATGTTTCTTTTGTAAAATCCATTCTTGATCATGTAGCTAACAATGTTTCTATACCAAGCTCTAGGCGCTTACTTGAGTCCATAATGCGCTTTTTTCAACCTGTAACATTATCTTGTTTACCTTCAACTTCATAACCTAGTGGTTGTTGAACATAAATTTCTTCTCCTGGAATTCCAAGGAGGTTGATTTCACATCCATCTCATATAATTTCCACTTGTTCTGGTCTGTTGTGGCTAGAACTTATCTTACAATATCCAATCTGGCTATTGAAGCAAACAATTCTCCAAAGTTTATTCCCAGTTCCTGTGAAAATCCTTTTGCTACGAGTATTGCTTTAAATATTTCAATTTCACCTTTCACATTCATCTTTGTCTTGTATACCCATTTTACACCAATGAGGTTTTTTTCCTTTGGAAAATCAACAAAATCCCATGTATCATTCTTTTCAATAGCTTCAATTTCTTCACGTGATCCAAATTGGATCCAGGAAGATTATCAAAATGCCATGACTGTATCAAATCAAGACTTCAAAATTTATGCAAAGAGAGATCAGGAAGACCTCTGGACAGTGGCAGTTCACAGCCAGTAAGGAACGATGAGGACCTCAGTTAAAGTGCGCTAACCGAGGCCCATGGAGACCACACAAGAGGAAAAATCGGCAGTTAGGAAGCTCGGATCAGGAAACAAAGGCCATTTCTGATGTGCAATTAGCACTTAGCACTAATCGCGCATCACTGGGAAAAACCCCTCGAGAAAGAAAAGCCCCAAAGCACTCGGTCACATGGGAAGCCGTGAAACTGTGGGGAAAGCACCAAGGCGAAAGGTGGATCCCACACTCCAAAACTGGCGATATATCGGGGGCACCCTTGGGTTGTAAGCAGATTTGGAAAAAAATGAGCGATTCCATTCAGCGCACAATGCGTGTCCGACGGATGAGAGATAAAACCACCTCTCATTGTGCACTAACGGTCAAGCAAGTCAACCGCACGAAAGGAGCGAACAACGTAGGATATGGGGGCTCCAGATCTGACGGGGGATATTTGCCTGATGGAGGAACTGCATTTAACAGGGGATTAAGCCACGACACATAAGAGTTTGACGTCTGATTTGACTGCTGATTCAGCAGATGAGTTATTCCACAGTGTAACTAAAAAATCGAACCATTGAGGAAGAGCTAGCGTAGTTCGTGAGAGGAGAAGTGGCCACTTCCCTGGGAGATGTTGGCGATGACATAGATCTATACTTAGTTTTCTTCTTGTCCTCAGATCTATACTTAGTTTTCTTCTTGTCATTCTCACATTAAGGAAGCAGAAAAACAATACATGTATGTGCATTTGCATTAAGCCGCATGCTAAAGTTGATTTAGGAAAAGTGCATCTAATGTGTGCTCTCTGCTCTATGTTGAAAGAATTTCATTTCTCTTTCCTTAGTAGCTAGGATTTTCATTGCAAAAAGGAAGTAAACGACCGTTTATCATCTTAGATTACATATTTAGGAATTTGATATCTACATCACACGGTGAACCTTAAAGGAAAAGTTCTTAAGAAATATCAACTGTAAAATAAACTTCAATGAACATAAAATGCTTTGGAACCTAACACACAACATTTAGAAGTCTACGCTAGAGACGTATTCTGGCGTTGTAAAGCCTGGTAACTATCACTTTCATCGTAGGTTGGGTGATTCCTCCTCTTTGAGATGACAAGTTCCAGTATGGATTTGTGCTCCCACGTACCATCGAGTATATATTGGGAGACCACAATAGGCTACATCCTTATCCTTAGGAAGCCGTGTCTGCCACCCTATCGATCGCAATGCACTGAACACAGCATTCGGGAAGATCGACTGCCGTACTGTAAAAGGTATTCTGCAGTTTTGTGATTGGTTTGGTAATCCCTCTGTCTAGATTTCCAGAGTAGTCACTTTCGCTCCTTTTTAGACTCCTTAAAAGAAAAGGTCCATCTAAGCACTTGTCACTTCAAGCTCATTAAAAATCGAAGGTGACTAGAGTCATCTTTAGCTTTTTCTCGACTCTTAAAAATTGAAAAACAAGTTGTGTCAAAGCGTCATAAAATTTATTTTAATCGGAATAACATCATTGTTCCCTCGTTGTTCTTAGGTTAAGAAAATGGAGTCCACTAATCAAGGGTTTCCCCTTGGGGGGAATCCTAGTCCCTTCTCCTCTTGGGGAGATGTTGGTGCACCTCATATGGCTACATTGTCCCTTCCAGTACTTACAATTGGCCTGCCAGTATGGATTTTCTCGACCTCTGTCGTTCAAAAAAATGTGATTCCTGAGCAATCAAATCAGCAACCAGATGATACTAGAGTTTATCCCCCACCTTCTTCTTCGTTTGTTTCTCCCTCTCCTTCTTCCTCTTCGCTTGGTGAAGCTAGTAACGCTAAAAACCAAGTAACTGAGAAGAAGAAGAAGAATCCAACAGCAAAAGGAGGCAACCATGCATCATCTGGCGAAAATCCACACACTGCACCTTCCAAACCTAAATCTCCATGTGTCATTTGCAAAGGAGACCACTATCATCTAGATTGTCCTTGCATCCCACGGATCTTAAAGGACTGGTCTCCTCGTTTGCACAATCTAGTGTCCTCAACCTCTGACGATCATGTTGAAAGTACACCGTCAACCAGTGAAAACGAAGTCAATGGACAAAAGGGAAGATCTAAATTTCCTTGTAGACTGTGTGAAGGCGATCACGCCCTCCACTGTTGTCCCTTCCTGGACGAAGCTAAAAGAGTCTTGGATAATCATCCTGCTTCACCGCTACAGCTTCCTCCTGGATACAAGAAACTATTTCCGAGTCCATCTCTAGTTGAAAATCCGACTAACACACATTTTTTGTCGGTCGATGCACATATCATTGAAGATAAACCCTCTGAGTCCACACCAGACCAAAGTCAATAGGTCGAGACGGTAGTCGACCCAATCTTGTCTTCAAAGGGTCCACCTTCAGATGATACTGTCACCAAAGAGAATGAGAATGACACCGTTCAAATTATTTAAGTAAACACAGACTCCGATGAACATGGGGGAAATATACCCATTCCCTTACCACAGGAAGGAAGTTCATCTGAGATTTATCTGGCCATTTATTCGGTCCCACCTCCAAGCAATCTAGTCATTTCCTTTGATTGGAATCTACTAGGCAGACCCTGCCTACCATCTAATGTACCATTCCGAATCATAGTACAAGCTTACAGAATGATCATGGTTGGTACTATTATAGATGAAGGGGCTTCTATGAGTATCCTTTCCTCAACTACTTGGAAATCACTTGGCTCGCCATCGCTTCTGCCTGAGATTCGAAATCTAACAGGCTTCAACAAAGGAACCAGTCGACCGCTGGGGATCCTTCCAAATTTACCTTTGAGAAGGAAAACCATTCATATAAACATGATGGTAGTCCAAGGACCTCTGGGTTACAATCTACTCCTTGGGCGTGACTACATTTATAGCATGGGAGCTATTGTTTCCTCACTCTTCCGAGTGATGTGTTTTCCACATGAAGGCAGAGTGGTCCACCTAGTTGACCAGCTTTCATTCCCTAGTTCAAACACAGCTATTAGTCAAATTCCATCCCTAACTGGTCTTTTTGCACAAGGAATGTATCATCAATCTCCAGTTCGTCCACCTGATGATTGCGAGCGATTTGGTGAGTGTGACTAAAACCCAGGGGGCATGCGCCCTGGCCTCCTTCGGCAGGAAAACCCCAGATATTAGGTAGGTTTCCGCGTAGGATATATGACTAGTCTGACACACCTGTCCATTTAGGAAAATGGGATTATACTGGAAAAGGATTCCCTCATCAAAGGTTATGTGAGTGGAAGCTCGTACCATTCACCTTTGTCTATTTCGATGGACAGAGCCAAGGAAGTGTTTTGTCTACAAATGTGGACGAAACATCCTTGCTTTAATGAAAAAGCTTCCATATGGTAACATGGAAACTCTACTTCTCTTTATACCTAGGGCATGCAAACCTTTTGTACAAGTGAAAAGCGACTAGCGTAACTCTAACTCGGCAGTTTTTACTAACTTCAACTGCTTAAGTTAGGTGATTGGTCTGATCAACCATTCACCTTTGCCGGGACCAACGGAAACAACAAAGTAAAGGAGATGTTTCCCACTAAGAAGCTATCCTACCTAACCTTAGTAGTTCTTTAACCCCTAGGACAATAGTTGGTCATTCCTAGCTTGCATACAAAAGGCTCAGGAGCAAAGTTGCGCATGGGGCAAGCTCCCTAAAAAATGAACCTACTGATGAGACATCCTTATTATACGACTGGCATGGGCAGTTTTACACGAAGTTCAAGCTTGTTAAAAAATAAAATTGGCCATGAGAAATTTTACGCGAAGTTCAAGCTCGTTAAAAAATAAACCTAGCAATGAGCAAATGTTCCCCCAGAGTTTAAGCTCATTAAAAAATGAGCCCCACCTTCAGTAAATAATCTTTGTGATCGCATAATTATCAAATTTTGAATCTTGGTCATGTTCTTACCATCACCTCCACTCTTTTTTAGCCGATCATACACCTCCATTTCATTGTTTACCCTTTTGAGGAACAGTTGCGACGAGTGATTCTACTAGCCACCTTCTTTACACTGCCATGATTGAAAAAGTTCCAAACCTTACCCGGAACCAGTTGCTATCCAAAAACATCACTCGTTCCTCAAAAAAACGAGTCTCCTTTAAGCTCTTTTCATCTTACTCATAAAATATGAAAATATTACCGAGAAATTAGCCTCTCCAGCTCATTAAAGCGATCAGAAGTGCCATCCATCCTCTATATTTTAATATTTTTGGACCTGAGGGATTATTACACAAAAATATCGAGCGCTTGTCTTGTTCGGCTTGTTAAAACTATCAAAAAGTCATCCCTTTCATATTATTTTATACTTTTTCGGACTTAAGGTATTACATTATGAAAAAGGACCACTGGAGTTGCCTTTTCGTCCTTTTTTAGACTCTCTAAAATTGAAAAGGACCAAGTTATCTTTGTCGTTAAACTCGTTAAAACAATAGCGACAAACTTGTCCATGCAGACAAGAGCGAGTTTCGCTGTCGCTAGGCTCGTTAAAACATAGCGATAGGTTTGCCCGAAGGGAAAATTATAGAACAAGCATATGTTATCCTCCTCAAGCTTGACAAAAACAAAGAGGTACTAGTTAGTAATGACTGGGGAAAAAGGGAAGAAAACTTGAATAGCTTCATTTGTAGTAGGTGGCTCTTGAACACGACACTTTCACTCCATCACCATGATTGAGTCGGGTTGGGTTATTCCATTCACCGGTCATATCACCATTGGTCTGACGTACCATCCACCTTGGGGTTGATGCTACCAATCCATTTCAGTGTCACCGGTATGTTCAAGAAAAGTCGCTCAGAGAATTCACCAACCTAGCTAACACCTCATTCGCTGCAATACCTTCACTCTGCATTTTTCATGAACGCCACCTTGAACCTTATATCATCAAATCGTTTTCACCTCCACAAAATCATTTGCTCCGTTCTGTGTCGTAGTTGTGGGATTCATTAAGGCCCTCCTACGATGGGTCACTTCTTGTTAACATCAGCTCATTATCCAAGAAATTGGCTTAGGAACAACCCTTTCAGTACTTTGAAGCTTGCATGCCTCAATGGAAAGTTTCTCACTTATGGCGAGAGGTTTACATCAATGGCCTTCGACTGGAAGACTTTATGTGGTGTTTGACACCAACTCATGTATTCACACCATGTGAATTGTACTGCAGTACCTTGAGGGTCATCATCATTATCGGTGATTCCTCTCGCGCCTATTAACAACTTACATCATTGGCTAGTAATCAAGCAATGTCTTTCCATGTTCGACATCAGAACATCTTTTCACATGGATCGACTTGTACTTTGGGAGAAGATTGAACGAGTTTGAAGACCCTGGATCTAGCTTCATCCATCCGAGCTGCGATATATTCAAGAAAATAAAGACATCAAATTTACATCACAGTTGCACAGATAATCATCCAAACTAAAGGATGATGGCTCTACGAGAATCATCAGTTTTCCACACAGACAGTTGTCTGTCTTATGTAAATAAATATGAATTTATAAAGCTGAGCATGCGAATGACCGCCTCAGATAGATCATGAAAATATTTTGAAGATAACGTATTGTATTGTATCTTATTACAAGTCACCTTCTAGTTCAAAAAACCTCGGATCCTCATTATAAAGCATTTCACCCAACATCAAAAGATTTACGACCTCATGCTTTAGGGGGCAATTGTTATAGACATATTTGGGCACTGCAACCCCAATCACATATTTCCATAAACCAAGGGATTTTAAACCCCTAAAATTGTTGTTTCATACCCTAAAGGAATAAGGTCAGCTGATTACATCATCTCCCAGAAGTTCTCCATGAAAAACTACTCAGAACTGGTCAAAACTAGACCATACAAACTGTTCCATGCATATGGTGCGATGCATCCCACCTATTACACATGGGGGTACGATGCATACTGGAAAGCCCTTCTGTAGGGTGTGATGAGTGAGAGCAGACAAATGGCAGAAGCAATTTGCTAGGTGGAAACCCAAAGAATCTTCTAGAAACTGCTCATATGACACTTGCCTCTCTGAATTTGCCCAAGGATGAGTAAGAGATCTGAAATCTCCAAGTGAAACCAAGAACTATCAGTGAAATGACACTAATCAAAATCCCAAAAGCTAACTCACTCTCCTGTAAACATCTATATATGGATCCCTCATCCTAGAGATCCAAAGGTTGGAATTTTGTAATTTGCAAGGAAGTGTTGTTGGTTTCTCTTTGAAGACATTGTTGGGTGATCTTGCTTTGTATGAGGTGAAGGGGGCTTTCATGCTGGGAGGATGATGCTAGATCAGACAACCTAGTTGTAATCCTCTCTTATACTACTTCTATCAATAAAGTTATTTGAGTTTTCCTCCATATGCTTGTATATCTCTGAATCTTGTATTGGTATATGCATTTATATGGTTAATCTACATTTGATCCTACATTATTTATGGTTATAGATCTCTATGCTTTGATAGTATTTTGCTACCTTGACCCTACAGGTGTTCTTTGAAGTGGGACAAGTGAGAAAGGAGTGGTGAGAGATCTATCAAGGGAGAGAGGAAATGAGCAAGGAGACTAGCGAAAGACTGAGGTTGGTACTCTCTGCTTCTCTCTCATCTATCTCTCATAAAGGAAAATGCAAGTAACTTTAGTTTGTTTTTTTCTAAGATAGCTACCCATCTTAGTGGGACTAGCAGCTCTGAATGGACACTAGTTTTCCTGATAACAGGATTGCCCATTTCTCCCTGTGTCATTGTGACCTTGGTTGGATAATGGTTTGACATATTAGATAGCATCATGGACAAACATTCTTCCTATGAATTTATGACCTTAGTTGAAGAATGGTATAGTGGACTGACATTCTTCCTATGTCACTTTGACCTTGGTTGGAGAATGATCCAGTAGAAAACATTCTCCTTGTGGCACTTTAACCTTGGTTTGAAGAATGGTTTGACATAGGATATTCTCCCTGTGTTAGTTTGAACTTGGTTAGAGAATAGTCCTAGAGGACTCTCAGATGAGCATGAGCATCCTAGAATAATGCTCAGATCTCTTTCTAGAGTGAGCTTGTTTATATTTTATGAGGCCTTTGGGTTTCACTTAGACTATGTCTATAGTTTTTTATGGTGAATCATGATTATGTTGATGTTGGTGATTATGATATTGATGATGATGATTATCTTAATCTTGATATTTCCTTATAGAATCCTCAAATTGAGAACATATTGATATTCATTATGAATATCTCCCTAGCTAAGAGGGAGTGTTGAATTTTGTAGCTATGATCAGTCTTCATAATTATTATGATCATTGATGTACTTGTATCAATATATTTCTATGTAAAGCATGTTCTTCATGCTCAATAGAGAATTTGATTATTTATGTATTTGTCAAAAAAAAAAAATTATAAGACATGTTATTCATGATATTCTCAAAAGGAACATTTGAATTTTAAATTTTGGTTTATGGCTCCACAAGAAGACCAAGTCGACACTCCTCCCTATCAAGTTGACTCAACCCTAAAGAGGCACCTATTCAGCCCCCAAAGAGACTATATATATATATATATATATATATATATATATATATATATATATATATATATATATATATATATATATATATATATATATATATATATATATATATATATATATATATATAAGTCACTTGATCTCCCTCAAGGTGTAATTCACATATCATCATATCAAGCATGTTTTTCTCCCTTAAAGTGAAGAAGTCAAGGAGATGAAGGCCAAAGAAAGAAGAATATCTTTCTATGCCCACGTGTGACCAAACTTGGAACGAATTTTCTTTGATGCATTTCTATGGAGAAGTCCAAATGTTTCTGTGGAAGAAAGAGACTTTGACTGAGCCTTTGAACAAGATTTTTAACTATTTTTTTGGAGGGTTGACTTGGATTCTTATTAGATTATTAGTCTAGTCATATTTCCAGTCAGTTTTTCTATGAATTTGGTGTCTCTCTTGTTTACTTGATTCTATAAGGAAAGGTTTACTTTTTTTCCTATACTTTCTTGTAATTAGAGTAGGTTTACTTGTTATTCTTTGCTTTCCTACAACTTCTGAGTGTTTCTTGTAGTCTAGATAGCATAAGTGGTCTATGGGCAACCTATTTTCCCTTTAGTTACACCAAATCAACAAAAGAAGAATACATTACATACTACACACATAGTGTTGAACCCTCTTAAGTTTGTATGAACCTTGGGTTGATAATTAAAGTCAAGATCCTCAGAAGTTTCACCATTCTTGTTGTAATACTGAGTGCCATCAAAGGGATCCACTGAATAAAATAACTTCCTTCCCTACACCAACTATTATGTTTCTACAAAAGAAATATAAAGTGTATTTTGTTTCTTGCAAGCCCAAGTGTTAAGTCTAGAATCAAGGTTGAATATATAACCTATAGTAGACTTGTTATCATTGAGGTCACCATCTCAATAAAAATTCATAATGCCAAATCCCTAAGAAGATCCCCTTGAATTGTAATATATAACAAAATAAACTTGATCTGAATTAGATCACTATGTCATATTCCATCCATATTTATGATTTCAGAGTGGAAATGTGGATGAATCAGCTTGCAAAACCATTTTTACTAATGGGTCCCAATTTGGCGAGTTGGGGTCTGAAATATTTAAGAAGTTATTTGAGGCATTAAATGGATTTTTTGAGGGGCTAAACATTTTCTAGTTAAGCATTGTACCCCTTAACATTAAATGGAGAGAGATATGAAACGTGGATGAATCAGCTCACAAAACCATTTTTACTAATGGGTCCTTTAGAAGTTATTTGAGGCATTAAGGGGCTAAACATTATCTAGTTAAGCATTGCACCCCTTAGCATTAGAGAGAGAGAGAGAGAGAGAGAGAGAGAGAGAGAGAGAGAGAGAGAGAGAGAGATTGTGTTCTATATCATCCCATTGCTTAAACCGCAATTGGTCATGAGAGAGAGAGAGAGAGATTGTGTTCTATATTATCCTATTGCTTAAACCCCAATTGGTTGAGAGAGAGAAAGGGAGATTGTGTTCTATATTATCCCATTTCTTAAACCCCAATTGGTCGATCGAGAGAGAGACAGAGACAGAGACAGAGAGAGATTGTGTTCTATATTATCCCATTGCTTAAACCCCAATTGGGGGGGAGAGAGATATAGAGAGAGAGAGAGAGAGAGAGATTGTGTTCTATATTATCCCATTGCTTAAACCCCAATTGGGAGAGAGAGGGAGAGAGAGAGGGAGAGAGAGAGAGAGAGAGAGTAATCCCATAGATGAGAAGAATAGTGGAGAGAGAGAGCAGAGTAGTCCCATAGATGAGAAGAGAGAGAGGAGAGAGAGAGAGAGAGAGAGAGAGAATTTGTGTTCTATATTATCCCATTGCATCATTATTCATGGCTTAAACCCCAACTGGTCCATTCTCTATGAACTAAGAGATGTTCTTGTAAATTATTATATTATAACAAAGAGCATTTGTGTTCTATATTATCCCATTGCATCATTATTCATGGCTTATTAGAGAGAGAGAGAACAAAGAGGATTTGTGTTCTTGTAAATTATTATATTATGCATTAATAATTTTCCTAAGTGTCATGCATTGTTTGCCTCATTAGGGATTTGACCACATAAATATTTCTATCTTGGTCTTTGATCTATTTTGGGGTGCTTAACGTATATGGATATACCTTATTTAAAAAAAATTCAAACCAAAAAGAGGTAATGCACCCAAGGAGATTGGATCCTTTGGCTGTTCTACTACAACAATAAATCTTTCCCATTCAAAATAGAGATTTTGTGCCTTGCACATTTATGTGTAACATGTTCAAAGTTATAAAGTCTACACTACATATTCAATATGATATGAACATCAACTTACACATGATAAATTGTAATATTCACTTCAATTATTTTTCTAAAATTTCAATTAAATTTTCCCTTACAAATTCTTTAGAAAAATTTGCGTAGATAATTTTGTCATAAATTTAAATAACACCATGGAAATTTTGTAAAAAAATAGCAAAAAGAACACATGCAGTATTTATTAGAAACTCAACCTTATTTTATTAAATGGAATATGATATTACATGCCAAATCTAGATCATAACCTATTAAAACACCATCAAGGTATATGTGTGGTTGATGATGATGACTCCAACATTATGCACCTATGAGAGATATGATTAACCTCTCCTCATGATCTTCACATTGAACGAATTTGTTTTGATCCCTCCTCTTATGAGTGGCTAGGGTATATGTCTTAATATGAAAAACCCTCCTACTAGATCATCTAGAGTGGACCATTGACTAACGAAACTAACCCTCAAGATAATGTGGGCTCTCACCCAAACAAGCTCCAAGATCTCAACTCAAAAACAACAAAAAATAATCCCAATTGCATGGATAAGGAGTACTTTACCATTCTAATTCTTCATTTCGCTAAGTTTTATTTTCTAATTTGTCACTAGGAGTTATAACTTAAGTCCATGGGGTACACATGAGGCTATGCACTCCCTCTTTTGGAACACATGTTAAGGAAAAACAATATGACAAAAAGAAATTTCATCATCACCTTAGCCTAAGCCTTTTTCATATATTCCAAGATGCTATAATTTTGTTCTTATCCTTTGGAATGATTTTTGAGGATTTAGTTGAATTTCAAGTTGAATATGAAGACTACTTACCCATGCACCCTATGGTTTTAACCCTCCACTTCATCCACCATTTCCACTCATGAGCATATCCATAAGAGGTGTTTTCCACTGTGAGGATATATCCTTCCCTATTCACAATTTGCACATGTGTGTTGTGACTAATGATTGTTTGACATGGTCAAAGGGTACCCATTTTCACATGGTTTGAGAAGACTATATGAAATTGATGAAGACTCATTTGAATGAGAGTCAAGGATTCCCCTTCGATGATGAGAAATTCAAAATTGACTTGGTCATAGTGGGCATAAATGCACATTTTTCAACTCCAAACTCTCTCTCTCTCTCTAGGCTGAATCCATGCATGGTGAAGGTTTAAATGAGAACACATGGCACAATTTTATGTGTTTATTTTAGTCAAAGTGGTCCACATGACACAAGTACAAAGGGAAAACTTTATAAAATATTATTTTAGACTTTTCTTAGTCAAAGAGATTCTAGAAAGAGAACTCGGGCATTACACTTGGAATAGGAATACATTTCCAAAAGATTTCCCTCATAAATAAAGATTTGCATGTGGAAAACCACTCAATTTATTTGAATTTCCCCTCTCCAAATAAAACTATTATTTGGAGGTGGTAGATTCTAGGGAAATGCTTTCATCATAGAATTTTACATTTTCCATTCATGCAAACCTATTGAAAATTATCCCTGCCTATTTGAACAAGCCTTTTATTATTATTTTACACACGAGGAAGACAAATTGCATCCAAATTTTGACTTTGCATGAAGATAATGGTGGAAGAAGGTGAATTATGGCACTAGAATCATCTATAACAATGTACCCAAGCATTTTTCTATGAACACTTGAATTAATTTTCCCATTTGGATAGTTGTTATAAATATTTTAGTATTTTCCTTGAAGAAGATCATGAGGAAATTAAAATTTAGAGCTCAAATATCTATAATATTTGCTCTCTCCATTTGTAAAATGGACTAGATTACTGGAGATTGTTGGGAAAAGGTCCCCTGGGATCAAATTTTGTAAAGTTTTGTTAGATATTGTAAAGTCTCCACATTTTAAGGAGTGGAGCACGAGTAGTGCATGTCAAAAGGAGTAAAAGGGGCTTTTAGAAGGTAAAATCCCCTTAGTTTGTTAAGAGTCAAGTTGTTTTGTGACCCGCCCATTGTTCGCGTACCAATGTATTGTAATGAAGAATCATATAAAAAGGACTCATAGAAGAATCATAGGAGGATATAGAAGCAAGAGCATAGAAGTGCAGGATTTAGGTCTATTTTATCTATTTTGTAATTGGGCAAAGCGGAAGGCTCTTGCAGTTGTGTGCGCGGAGACCTTGGTAAGTCTGAAACTAAGTGCGCAGGGTTAAAAGGATTGTAATTGAAGATCTAAAGCATAATAAAGACTTGTTTTAAAGAATTATTTGTGCCTCTAAGTATTACTTCTTCTCTCTGAATTTACTGTATTTTTGATCTCTCAAATGGAATTAATCGGGAAAAGGACTTAATATATTCGCGAAAAAAGTAGATTTCTTTAGTTATATGATGTTATGCATTTTTAGTGCAATCGGCGAAGGGCACAAATCTGCTAACTGTTAATTGTTGTAACTTTCAATATAAGCCCTAAGTTTGACATAAACACATCACATAGTCCTTTGGATGCAAAAAACTGGTTCTAGCATCTCCTAATACTGCCTCGGGTGAGACTGTAGCTTGCGTTACGAGGGTTGTTGCTAAAAGGGCCAGTAGTGTAGGGTTTTGTTGGTTAGCACAACTAACTCTGAACTTGGGTCCAAGCCCCCTCAAGCCAAAAAATGGTTATGCTTCCGGGATGGGGATCTATCTAAGGAATGTGTGATGTGGCATAAATGGATACCAACTAAGAAGGAGACTGAAAAGTGGATAGATCAGAAGCTACACGAGTTTGCAACCCAGAAAATAGGAATCCGTGCCTATCAAAAGAAGAGTGGTTGCAGAGATACTTGTATACAAAGGAACAAAATTTTTTCTTCTGTTATTTTCTGTGTGAATTATAGGAATGATTGGATAAATTGTCGGATGGTCGACCTACCTGGAAGATAAATAACCCTATTGTGTGGACTCCAGATTTAGTGAAACGTCTCAAAGGATCAGAAAACAAGGTCGCGAAGGTTGTCGATTATTGGATTGACAGTATTTTGGGTGGATTTACTACTGAGTTCGCAATTGATACGTTTGTTAGTTATAGAGAAGTTGAACGCCGATTTTTCAAAAGACCAAGATGTAAATATCTCAAGTCTATGAAAACTTGGATTAAAGTGCTATTGTGCGAGAAATGGGTTATGCCATTAAATTGATGTTGAAACGAGACTTGACGGGAGCTATGCGAAGTGGGAGAACATTCAGAAGAGATCTAGATTCAAGTGCTAAGTACAGTCCTTTTTTGGGAGTGCCTAATAGCGACGAAGAAAGTAATAGTCTGAAGACACCCTAAGGTGTGCCATAGACGATAGATCAAGATATTGCAGGAATACCACCTCCATCCACTCCACCTCCGCCATCACCTCCACCTCACACACCTACATCCCCACCTCCACCTCCACCTCTGCTATTTAGTATGGAAAATGTTATGAAGATGCCTATATTCAAGGGTCTGGGCACAGAAGACCTTGATCAATTTTGGTTTGTAGCGGATACTGTTTGGAAGTCACAACATATAACGAATGACAATCTGAAGAAAGCACAGCTGGTCATGACATTACAAGACAGGGTGCTAAGATGGTATATTAAGTAAAATACAACTCATCCAACTGTGGCATTGAAAGACATAAAAGATGTGTTGAAAAATGAATTCAGAAAGCCTAAGTCTCAAGCCAAGTATGTGACTAAGGTCAAAGAAATTAAGTAGAAGGTGAATGAATATGCATGGAATTATGATCAAATGTTGAAATTTCTGCTACAATAGGCTAATCTACAGATATTAGATGAGCAACATAAGGATTGGTATATTGCTTCATTGCTACCTCATTTGATATTACCATTGTCATAGTAGAAAGTTAGATTGCAGGCTGAAGCACTGGAAATTGCTACGAAATTGGAGGCTAGCCTACATATGGAGTTGAGGGATCTCAAAAAGGGGAAAAAGGTTCAAAATGAGATGCGCAGAATTATGGTGCTTAAAATGTAAAGGGCATGGTCATAACAAGGATTATTTCTCGGTATATCAGAACCATCTAATTGGGGGAGATCCTATCCCCCCTAAAGCCAGAAAATATCGTTGGATCGAGTACTAGTATAGTGCATGGTGTGCTATCTGCCAAATAACAGGGAAACATTCAACAAAAAATTGCCATTTGTTACAAAATTTTGTGCAGACTCCCCAACAACTTTCTACAATTTTTGTAAGTCTATAGGCCATGATGAGCGTAATTATCAAAGCTATGAGTTAATGATGGAAAAAAATCTAACCTATAGAGTACAAGATGAGACACGTCCTTAGTAGGATCAAGACACACCTACAGTGTGCGGAGGATTCCTGGGACAAGAAAGAGGACAAGGGGGAGAAGATGGGAGAGTCCGCGAACAAATTATTTGTTACAATTGTGGGGAACCATGCCACTTTACGTGAGATCATTAGAACCTCACACACCCCTCTTGTCAATATTGCTGAAAGTTTGATCACATTATAGAATATTTTACAGTTCTCATCGCAAAGATGCAAGAGAAGAAGAACTAACAACCCACTTAAAACATCCACATGATGAGATCATAACCACACGAACCGAAGCAGTATAGTCACTAGGGAGGATAAAACCATAGGAAAACAACCAGAAGAAAATATATGGGTGTGAAAGGCTACTGAAAAAGAGGTTGCATTTGATTTGCATAAACTAAAGGAAACTTTTATGGAGGCGAAAAAGAGCTTTGCGGATTCAGGAGCTTCCACATCAAAGGCTTAGAGTACATGAATGAAGAAGCCTAAAGAAGTCATTGCTGCACAGGAAACAAATCATTTAGTGTTAACATCCTTCTTACAAACCTGCGTGAAGCTCCTAAAGGACCAAAAAGTAGTAGAGGGACTGCAAGAGTTGATAGATAACTGTGCTAGAAAGGGTATGTCACTACTTGAATAGCACGTAGTGCATAAAGTAGACAAAGGTAATAAAATGATGGGTCAGGAGATGAGTTTGACTAAACAAATCAGAAAATTTGAAATGGAACAAGTCATCCTATATTTGGGATCCAATGCGAATAATTTTCCTAAACAGACCTGGGAAATAATGGGAAAGTTGATGCTATAGTGGTCCCCAATTCAGCTACGAATGGCCAACCAACAAAATATTATTCCTATGGGCCACTTACATGGAGTAACTATAGACATTGAAAGGGAATGCACTGTCGTTGATTTTGAAGTAATCGAAATAGTGGATGACAGTAATCCCTACCCAATGCTGCTTGGAATTGATTGGGCATTTGATATGAACGTGGGATCAACCTAAAGAAACGCATAATGATGTTTGAGAAGAAGGAACTAAGGTTCATTGTTCCATTGGATCTGGCTAAGGGTGCACAGTATACTGAAATAGTCCAAGATTACTATGAGGAGGATGATATTTAGAAGATCTATAATCTTATTGCGTGAAATGAGGATTGGATCAACCCTTCGACGGATGGGTGAATTACTTGGGAAATGACAACTCCTACAACTCAGATTCAGATGAGCAGCTCGAGCATTGGCAAAATAGATTTCATGAAGTGTCAACACTATGATGAAACAGGCTTACTAAATCACTCCAATGTATATCTATTGATGTACATAATTTACCCTATTATGATGGCTTAGAAGATGTAAATTTGTTTCTTGATAAATTTGAAAGGGATGTACCGGAAGAGCATTGGTTCGAGGCATTAGACATCGCGTTGAGGGCTATGTCTATTAGATGATGGGGTACACATAAGAACAGTTTTACAGATTGGAAGGATGACCATAGGATGATGAAGCTATGGTTTGGATATGCCAACACCCACAGTGATGAAAAATATACAAGGAAGGATGATCCATGCTAGCATCTAGCTTGTTGGATGAAAGCCTGAGGACAGGAACCACATCCTGAATGGGTGCACATATTTTTCCAGATTCTGCATACTATTCCGATGAACTGGTATTTAGAAACCGAGTTGCACCATAGAACTGTAGAGTGGGACATTCTGAAGGAAATATTTCTGTTAATATTTAGTTTTGAGGATGGAATCGAATGCATTGATGAAGCATTATATGAATCAATGCTGCAATATTTAGAATGCTTGTAGATCCTGTCACATGCGTACAACCAGACTAGAGTACGCAGTTGCACCATGCTCTGGAGTGCAACAATGTTACCATAGAAGAAGGTGAGGAATATCCCAGGAATATCATTATCCTTGAGTTAAAGGGACAACATGAAGTCATTGGGCCTTGAAGTCATCGGGCCTAAGGTATAAGTTCCTAACATCTCAAAACCATTGAAAACTAAGCAAGTGAACATTGGATCGGAATCGCAACCAAAGTTCACAAATAAAGGTGATTACTAGGATGAGGACATATTTGACAAAGTCGTGGAGTTGAGGAATATCAGGAATTGTTTCCAACAAAGCTCTCTAATCTAAAAGGGATAGTAGGTGATCTGGGTGTTATGAAGATTAATCTAAAGCTAGATGTGAAGGCGGTAAAGAAATTCCCATACCGGTTGAATCCTAAGTACAAATAAAAAGTGCATGGAGAACTGGATAAGATGCTTACAATAGGTATTATTGAGCCTATAGAAGAATTAGATTGGTTTAGTCCTATGGTGGTTCAGGAAAATAAGACTAAGGGTGAAATCTAATTCTACATAGATATAAGGAAGTTGAATGATGCTTTTGTACATGATCCATTCCCTACGCCATTCACATATTAAGTCTTGGAAAACATTGGAGGTCAAGAAGCATACTCTTTTACAGATGGATTCTTAGGATATCACAAAATCAAGATTGCACCAGAAAGTTGAAGAAATACTACCTTCACTACAAAATGGGGATCCTTTCAGTATATATTTATGCCCTTTGGACTTAAGAACTCCCCTGCGATCTTTTCTATAGTGGTAGTCTCCTCCTTTAAAGAATTTATGTTGGAAATAATACTAAGAGGGGGGGGTGAATCGGTATTAGCAAAACAATAATCTTTTCATTTCCATTATTAGATTCATATATGCTACTTCAGTTAAGGATACCCCCGTGTATACGTAACTGTGTTTAATGCAACTAGTGTATATCCAGTAAACTTATGATTAAGTTAGTTGATCTTTAATGAGTGCATCAGAACATTATTAACCATATGAGAAGTAAACAGGTGCAGTAAAACAGAACAAATCATCACACATAAGAAGCACACATGAACACCATGATATAAGGTGGAAACCCAATGTGGGTGAAAACCACCTGCTGCAATTCGTCTCTATCTTCTTTTAATAAGAAACTTCTTTTTAAAATATTTCTATACTAGTGCATTCTTATACTAGTATGAAGGCTTCGACCTGCAGAAGGCTACAACCTTCTCTTTTCTTCCAAGGACCACATTTCATTAATTTTCAGACTGGATCCATAAATACAAAACAATCACCATTGCAATACAATCATTAACTCTCAATCACCCAACAACTAAATCACTGAAACCCTGTCATCAAAACACAGTCACCAGAACATAGACCAGAGCCCAGAACTCTGCAACAATCACTAGAACCAACAACAACCTAAATATCAAATCTCATAATGTATACACTACTTGACTGTGTCAAACCAACATGTATACGCCCTTTCACCAGAGAGAACCCACGTACAAATCCAAAAATAATTACTTATACCTTCGATGCAATTTTAAACTTCAGATATACCCCTAGAACATAATATATAAAGGATAAGACATGCGTCAGTATTCATATCTATTCATGATCATACCATATAATGATAATGCATTTTAATCTTCATGATCCTGGTCCATTAACCTTTATCAACCGCATAGGTGCCTCCTTGGTTCAGATTAAGCAAAGCATCACAAACCCATAACCAACATACTAGATCTCACACTTCATCATATATTCATCACTTGCACTCTTGCCCCTCTTGGCCTAATAATATTATCCTTATATAGGTTTAGGCCTCTCTCAATACCATGGTCTAAAACCACGTAGAACCAATACCTTGGTCCCAATACCTGGGTCAACACTTCGGACCAAATACCATGGACCAAATACCACGAACCAAAAATTAGATTCTCAACATGTACATGCCTTTCCTTATGTAAACTTGCATGTGTACGTATACGCGACTTGGTATATGGTTCACCCCTGTGTATATGCTGCTTTGTCACAAAACACCTACATATACCTCTCTGATCATTAATTCTTTGCTATTTACTAGTTTTACTATGATCTGTCATCTGAGTGAGTTTCCATCAAGGACAACACCTGTATCATAATGCCAACAATATCCCCCTTCGGACTTGATGGCAACATCCACACCAAGTCACTCTCCCACTTTCACATCAAGGGAAAAGGGTGGACCAAGATATTATCTCCCTTGGTATACATTCCGTTGTCTATTCTCCCCCTGAGTGCATGCTGAAATGTCTGATTGAGCTACCCCTTGGTACATGTCAAGATGTACCAATACGTCCATGCTCCCCCTAAGCACATGCCGAGTCTAAAAAAGACCATGATAGTCATCAGTAGCTGTCATACACCATATGATCTTCACTATAAGCATCCGTCACTAACATCCAGACCTGTAACCTGCAATCCATTCTCTTGGCCAATCAACAATCAGTAGCAAGATGTGTCAATAAGCATCATCACCAAATATTTCTAACCATAATGCCAACAATGCATTATTCGAAGAATATGGTCCCCCTGAGCCTGTGCCAACCATCATATACCATCACTGAACCATTTCTTGAGTCTGTTCTGTTGATTTTTCTTCAGAGCTCCATATATGTGACTCTGCAGCCTCTAACTCACATATATACATGACTTATCTTCATAATATCTATGTATGCAAATTGGAATACTGAAGGTCTACACTTTCAGTTTCGCCTGTGTCTGCTATGTCAGCTAACTACGTTATGCCACATCTTTCTAGCTCTAATTCTGTCTTCTTCAATACCTGGAATTGTGATGATGTATGATCCTCTTGCTTTGGAGTTCGAATTTTGCTCCTGCATTCCCTTACCTTATGTCCAAACTTGTTACATGCATAACATCTTACATGTTCCATATTCCTCCTATAGCAGTCAATGGCTTTGTGACCAAACATATTGCAAGAAAAACAATATCCCTTGAAGTACCTAGAGCGTGATGATATTTCTGTGTGATGGTCTTGACCCATTTTGTTTCTACATCTAGCTGCAATATGTCCAAAGTTATGACATACATAACATTCAACATTATTCATTTGAGGAAATAACTGACTATCACTTCCATAGTTAAGAGAGAAAGATCTTCTTTGAAGAATTTCTTTCCTTGGTTGTTGCTGGGGTTGACCACTTATCTCTTCGTTGATCACTTCAGATTTTGCATTAGAATTCCTTTCCTCACCCTATGAGCTAGATTCACCTTCGACAGTTTCATAAAAACCAAGACCAATTTTGATAGCAGGAGATCTTTGACTACTAAGAATATCATCCAAAATCTTAGTACTGTCTTGAAACCGTAACAATTTATCCTTTTCTTCTAATTTACCTTTTATGATATTTACCTCAACCTAATGTTGTTCTTCCTTTTTGAGATATTGCTTCCTTATGTTTTCTTCAGCTTTTCTTCCTTCTTCCACTTGTTGCCTTAATTCAAGCACTTCATGTTCTTGTGCTTCAAGGGCTTCTTTATTTTGCTTCTTTGATTCTTTAAGATATTCTTTTAGAGAGAGGATCTTAGATTCAAGTCTCTGAATTATTATGCTTTGATCTTTCACTACATCCTGCAGCTACTCCCTTACTCTGGTTACTGTCTCCAATTGTTCTTTTAATCTAGTAACTTCTTCTGTTTCTACATCCTTATTTTCATATGCTATGAGAAGTCTAATGTCTTCATCACTATTGGACGAGTCATTAATTTTATCATGAGTATAATAGCTTCTATCTTTATGAGGGAATCTAGCAGCGTAGTGACCAACTCTGCCACAAGAAAATCATTTGAAAGTTAGCTTACCTTTGAACCTTCCAGATCCCTGTTCAAGATTCTTGACAAAATTTACCTCATATTCTTCTTTTGAAATGTATCCTGACTCACTAAGTTTTTCTTTTCCATTTGCTGATACTTCGAATGCGGCTTCTCTCATATCTGATGGTCCTCCTTTTCTAATCTCAAAAGTAGTTAAGATTCTGTGAAGCTGCGTCATAGTGATTTTCTACAGATCCTCCTTCTCTTCTATGGTAGACACTTTGGATTCAAATTTAGTAGACAAGGATCTCAAAACTTTCTCAACTAAGACAACTTCCTTAATTTCTTCACCCAAATTCCTCATACAATTGACAATCTCATCTATACGCGAGAAGTAATTAGCTATGTTTTCATTACTATGCATCTTGAGAGTTTCATACCATATTTTGAGAGTTTGAAGCTTAGCACATTTTACTTGATCATCTCCTTCGTAGCTTAGAATGATTTTATCCCATATTTCTTTGACTGATTTGAACTACATGACCTTGACAAATTCTGATTGTGACAAACTTCCAAATAAGATAGTAACAGCTTTGGCATTGAGTTCATATTGCTTTTTTTCTTCCGTATCTGTAGGAATTACTGATGGATATGTATATCCTCCTTCCATGATTCCCCAAACGTCCATTCCAAGCGATTGTAGATATGTTGTGGTTCTTATCTTCCAGTAGACAAAATTGCTCCCATCGAATATTGGTGGTCTGATGGATCCCTCTCTTTCGTGATTACTCATCCTGATGGATCTTCCTTCAAGCGATCAAGCTTCTTCTGAAGGACCTACTCTAATACCAATTGTTGGAAATAATACTGAGAAGGGGGGGGGTGAATTAGTATTAGCAAAACAATAATCTTTTCATTTCCATTATCAGATTCATATACGCTGCTTTAGTTAAGGATACCTGCGTGTATACGCAACTGTATTTAATGCAAATAGCGTATATCCAGTAAACTTATGATTCAATTAGTTGATCTTTAATGAGTGCATCAGAACATTATTAACCATATGAGCAGTAAATAGGTACAGTAAAACAAAACAAATCATCACACATAAGAATCACACATGAACACCACGATATAAGGTGGAAACCCAATGTGGGTGAAAACCACCTGCTGCAATTCATCTCTATCTTCTTTTAATAAGAAACTTCTTTTTACAATATTTCTGTACTGGTGCAGTCTTATACCAGTACGTAGGCTTCTACCTGCAGAAGGCTACAACCTTCTCTCATTCTCCAGCTTCTCCTGGAAGGGAGCTACAACCCCCTTAGCTCTTGTACTAGCTGATGTACTAATACATAGGTGCTGGCCTACAGAAGGATACAACCTTCTCTTTTCTTCTAGGGACCACGTTTCATTAATTTTCAGACTGGATCCATAAATACAAAACAATCACCATTGCAATACAATCATTAACTCTGAATCACCCAACAACTGAATCATTGAAACCCTATCATCAAAACATAGTCACCAGAACACAGACCAGAGCCCAGAACTCTACAACAATCACTAGAACCAACAGCAACCCGAAATATCAAATCTCATAATGTATACGCTACT
Organism: Pinus tabuliformis; assembly: GCA_031772625.1. Classification (NCBI taxonomy): domain Eukaryota; kingdom Viridiplantae; phylum Streptophyta; class Pinopsida; order Pinales; family Pinaceae; genus Pinus; species Pinus tabuliformis. The sequence goes on from CM062819.1 coordinate 1,119,131,445, forward strand.
TGACTGTGTCAAACTAGCGTGTATACACCCTTTCACCAGAGAGAACTGCGTACAGATCTGAAAATAATTACTTATACTTTCGCTGCAATTTTCAACTTCAGATATACCCAAAACATAAGATATAAAGGATAAGACATGCGTCATTATTCAGATCTATTGACGATCATACCATATAATGATAATTCATTTTAATCTTCATGATCCTGGTCCATCAACCTTTATCAACCGCATAGGTGCCTCCTTGGTTCAGATCAAGCAAAGGATCACAAACCCATAACCAGCATACTAGATCTCACACTTCATCATATATTCATCACTTACACACTTTCCCCTCTTCGACTAATGATCTTCTCCTTATATAGGTTTATGCCTCTCTCAATACCATGTTCCAAAACCACGTAGAACCAATACCTTGGACCCAATACCTAGGGTCAACACTTTGAACCAAATACCATGGACCAATACCAAAATAGCATGGACCAAATACCACGGACCAAAACTTAGATTCCCAACATGTACATGCCTTTCCTTCTATAAACTTGCGTGTGTACGTATATGTGACTTGGTATATGGTTCACCCACGTGTATACGTTGCTTTGTCACAGCACACCTGCGTATACCTCTCTGATCATTAGTTCTTTGCTATTTAGTAGTTGTACTATGATTTGTCATTTGAGTGAGTTTCCATCAAGGACAACACCTGTATCATACCTGTATCATAATGCCAACAATTTATTCATAAGTTTTTGGAGGTTTACTTTGATGATTGGAAGGTCTTTCGATTAGTGAAAAACCATGTTGCGAGTCATTGTCTAATGTTGGATACTTGTAGAAAGTATCAGATCTCCCTTAATCTGAAGAAGAGAATATTTTGCATACCATATGGGATACTTTTGGGCCACGTTGTTTGTAAGCAAGGGATAATGGTGGACCCTGCTAAAATTGCAGTGATTATAAATTTGGAGCCTCCAAGGAATGTAAAGCAGTTGCACACAACATTGGGCCATACAAGATACTATCAGAAGTTCATTAAGGCATATGCATAGTGTTGCCACTCACTTCTTCATTAGTCTTTAGTTTCTTAAAAAGTCAAATACCAGTGATGTTTGATGCTTATTTTTGGGCCATAGAAGCTATCAGAGCTTAATTGGTCCCTCTCCATTGTCTAGTGCTCGGAAATATATTTTCAATGGTATATGGAAGTCCAGAAATGGACTCTTGGAGCAAAAGTTAAAGAATTTTTAAAACTACCTTGGAAAGTCTAGAAAATAAAAAAATGGCTAAGTATGACGGAAAATTGTATTTGGGACTTGGGAGGCTTATCACAATCACAAATTGGGCTTTCTGGTAGGCAAGGAACACGGGCAAAATGAAAAATAGTGATCCACAAATCACTGATATCACATATCGGCAGTCATCGGGTCCAATCACAACATATATCGCAGTCTCGCGATATCGGCAATTGGTGGATTGGCATAGTTCACAGTTCAAAAGACTCATAAAATGTCAATCATGTGATAAAGTGGTGCATCACCAGGGGTTCGGGGAAACCAAATACAAAGGAAATGGCCGAAAAAACAATGGTCAGGCTCCCGTTTCTCTCTCCTCCATGTGGTAGGTTTCCACATCCCGACAACCCCGCATCCCGCAATATAGTCATATCGGCAGAGTTCCAAAATTGATAGACCATCTGAGGGCCGATATTGTGATATAGTGTTGTATCCCCAGGAGAGGGCTGAAAAGTTTATAACAGGAAAGTCTTACAAAATAGGTATGGGCAGGCCCTTTTCTTTCTCCTCCAATGGGCCACATGGCAACCTCTCATTGGTCCTATGAGCTGATAGGGTAGCTGATGTCATCAATGATGTGGAAGTATGGTTGATGATGTGGTAGAAGACACATGTCACCTAGTGTCAGTGTTTTCATGGGTGACATGGTGCCATTTTTAGGTGCCACATGTCACCACTCATAGGGTGACATGTGGTAGAGATGATGCCACCCCACAGACCGATGATCACAACAGATAAGGGGAAAAAGCTTAATACATTGGTGCTGAGCGATTTCGATATGTAGTACTTCCCTTCCAGATGTGACAAAGTATTATGGCAAGGTCTATAAGGACATCACATTGGGACTATTGGCCCACTACAAAGAAAAGGGTAAGGGGACTTCTCCTCCAACAGGTGATCGCGATATGTGGGACTTCCCTTTAAGACACAATAAAGTATTATGGCAGGGTCTATAAGGACCTAGTGTCTGGACTATTGGCCCACTCCAAAGAAAAGGGTAAGGGGCCTTATCCTTCAGCAGGCGATTGCAATATGCAGACTCTCCCCCCTGGATGTGATAGAGTATTATGTCATGGTATATATGGACTTTGTGTCTGGACCATCGGCGCACCCCAAGGAAATGGGTAAAGCAAGTTTTAAAGCGCCGATATGTGGGATTTTTTTATAGCAAAGGAAAATGCTCTGGATGCAATATTTCATAAGCCAGATTTCATAAAGTTTTCATGTCCGGGAGATTGTCTAATGTGGTGTAAGAGGCAAACAAAGGAAAATTCAAATTATAAAGGAAAAGGCCCCCTGCATGGCTGCTCAAAGCCTTGGCACTCAAAAGACTAAACCCCTGGTCCTAGCCCCCAGTTATATTGAGGAATGTCACACAAGGGGCTATGATAAAGGGAGCCAAAGGGGAAATTAAAAATGCACACATGTTCATCTGTTTTTAATGTTAAAGGCCTGCGACTGTGTTGCATAAAAAGCGTTGTCATGGAGATTTAAATGGGTGGACGGACCAGCAGCTAAGGAATTTAATGCAACATCGCTGGGGGGAAATCAGGAAGACTTGATGGCACGACATGGTTCTCCATTCCATCTACACATAAAAGGACCACTTGTACGCATGCCTTTCCCACTCTACTCCCTATTCCACAGAACAGGTCACTCAGGCAGTTAAGGCAAAATTGGTAGAAGTCGGCTGAGCAACAGTTAACTTCCTCAATAAGATGAAAAGAATCTGATGACGACATGGACGTGACTCTATCCAATGCCTCCACTGAAGCAACAAGGGGACACATCATCTTTCCTCTCTTGATTTTCGTTCTCTATGCATTTATTTCTGCATTTTTTCCAAGAAAGGGATTCGATCCCTGTTGTAATCTTTAGGTAGGTGGTAGCAGAGCCTTACAGATATGAGATAGCTAGTCTAGCATGAAAACTTGGGCTCGAGCTCAAATATTTTGATTGTAACTCAAAGACCCCCCCCTCTTACTATAAATAGGGGGATGAAATCTATAACAAAGGTTCCAGAATTTCTCACCCGTGAGGGCTGGACTTTGTGATACCATTTTTGGCTCATAAATATGTAAGTGTGTGACTTGTATTTCAGACTTTGTTACTTCACACAAGCAGATATTTCAAACATAGCAAAGAAATGGTGGTGATTCCCCTTTCTAAGTATTAAAATATGTTTTCCTCCTATTAATGTCATTACATTCATATTCTTCTCTGCATTCATGATAAATTACTGTTGTTAGAAATATTTTAAGACCTCCTCACAGATTCGTTGGTATCAATATGTTATGTATGTGCCTATAAGTTCCTCAAAGATTCATTTGCATCAAATTTGTTAATGCTAGTGCCTGTATGGATTATTGAAATTATATCTTTAATAGTTTCCCTTCATGAACCATAACACACAACCTCTCTTCCTCTCATTATATCTCTTTCTGACTCAGATAAGTATAGGAATTCTTAAAGTTGCAAGCTCTATGTTATGCATGGAATTCTTGATGCCATAAGCTCCATATGATGAGTTACGCCTCCTCCTAATACTCTATCATTTACTCAACAAAGCCTATTAGGTTGTAATCACTTTTGAAGTAATCGGCCTCCGCTATTCTATGTGATACTTCTAGGAGTTGTGTGTGTGAGGGAATACCTAAAATACATCGCATATACCTTTGGATGAATGAACGAAGCCCCCTTATTATCTTTTCATTACGTGACAATTGGAGTGCAACCCCTCACATATAACCTTACAAACACTCCTCTATTTAATATGTCCTAGGCACTGGTCTATAATCAACACAGAGGTTGTCTCTAGGAGGCTTTCTATCTCCCCTGCAGTACTTGTGCCATAGGGTGCTATATTTAGCCACATTTTTCTAGCGCCATTGTCGAGGAACATAGTAGAATAATTTTCCCTAGGTACAACAAATTTTTACATTTTGCCTGTTAGGTGAGCTAGGGAAGTGTGGGTTGAAGATCTCTCACCTTGGCAACTCCATTGCCAATTCTATGGCAAACATCTTGGCGACTCCACTGTTCATATCTCTATTTTGATCATCCTGGATTTCAAGCAACCCTATACTCACTCAGATACTACTACAGCTGAAACTTTCCCTACTTTTGAAACTGAAATCATTCATATATGGAGGTTTTCAAAGATGGCCCCACTGGATTTTTCTTCTATTTCTGGTTTTCCCAATCATGTCCCTACTCCCTTTTACTTTTGCCACATCTCCCTTGAAGCTTATTCGTTAGATTCTTCCTTCTAGATATCTTACTCTCCACTCTATTGCATACCTCCATGTTAATTCCTCATTGTCCATTACATCATCCATTATAGATCAGGTTACATATGTAGATATGTCAAAATTCATTGTCTGGTTTAATTAAGAAAAAATAGAAATTAAATGCAAACTAAGAGATGAGCACTATTCTATAAGTAACCATATGATGTCCAATTCCAATATGTGAGAATGAGACCAATCCCAATCCATGGAAGCTGTTAGTGCGACCTGTGTGATTGCGGGGTTTTCCTTGGTGTGTAAGTTGATTGAAATTACCATATATGATCTATTTTATGGCTTGTAAAGCTTGCCAGGTAATGTAAGACCAATACCTATACTTGGGAAGGTAGTAGAAATAATAATGAATTGGTATATGGTACTTGGAATAATGCTTACATTACATTAGTATATAGGTAGGATTGGGTTGTTGGTTGTTGGAGTTTTTGTTGAGAGATTTTCTCAACAATATTCTCCTTGTTTAGAATTTGTTAGATCTCATGAGAACTATTTATGTGGCTTCTAATTTAACTTTGTATGTAAGATAAGAATTTTTTGTGTGCACTATTGGACACCTAATACTCTCAGGGTTGGTGTCAAAGTTGAACAACCAAAAGGAGTCCAAGAAACCACTTAGAATATGAATCCAAGGGTCACACCATGTATTATAAATGTATATCATTTTTTAATCATAAATATACTCTCCTGCTTATATTTCCTATTTTGTCGCTCCCATGTGTGTGTTTAACATGGCATCAGAGTAAGCGATCTCCTGTCCTGCTCAAGTGTGAGCCACCTATTTTTGTGGCCTTTGTAAACCAATGCTCTCCTCCTGATTATGCCTTTCTGAGCATTTGTTAGAATAGAGGTTGTTACCTCTATCAGCTCTGCCATTCCTATGTTGTGAGCAGACCTACCCCTGTGAATGCAAAGAGGAATATTGCCAGATCTGTCCCTCTCTACCAATGCAATGCTCTAACACTCTCTGTCAGTTTCATGCTCCCACTTAGACCTGTTCCTGCAAACCAACGGAAGTTGTGCGCTCTTTCTCCATTCCTCATTGAAACGTTACCTCTGCATTTTAACTATGCAATAATTCTACCTATTTTGCCACGTTAGCCTCTGCTTACACCGTTGGCTCTCAAAAGGCGTTTTCTTTGAAATTCAAATTCCAAGTCCATACTCCTAGTGCATTTTCTGTGATTTTATTTGAAGTCATAAGAAATGAATTGAAGTCGTTCTTGTTATCAAAACACACTCCACTCCAATTGGAAGCTTCAGAATCACAGAAAAATAGGCATGACTAGTGTATCATGATTTCAAGAAAGTTATACTAGACTACTCAGGCCCAGATAATATGACATTCCTATATGCAATTAATGAATCATTGGCTATTCTGTGACCCTAGTTTAGCTTGCGATGGTTTGACAAGATTACGCCCATTTGTAGGGAGGCCTTGCAAATCCATTACTTGAACAGTTTGTTGCCTCTTTGCAATTTCTGCTTGTTGGTATCGTTCCTAAAGCTTTCTTTTAGAAGCTTCAACCATTACAGATATATCAACTAAACATGTTGGCTTATTTCGAGGTGGAAGAGAAGCATCCCTTATTTGATTCTTCATTGGATCACTGCAATGACGAACATTCTCCATAAGTTCATTCCTCTGAGGCATTCCACTTTTATTCTTAACACACATAGAAGTGGCAGCTCCATCATTTGGAATAGTAGTTGAATGTCTATGTTCAGTATTCTTCTGCTATTGAATATGTGACTTTGTGTCTCCCGTTGCCTTTTTATCTCCTAGGGTTCCTTGTTTACCACTTATTGCACCTTCCCTTACAACATTTCTCTGTTGAATAGACTACTTGCCATTACTCGAAGGTGCCACTGTGCATTGTTTTTCAAAATAACCATCATCTCCATCTTTGTCATGTCCATTGGTATTTCGAAGATTTTCATCCTCATCCATTCCATCAAACAACTGAGACATTTCTATTGATGTGGTCTGAGATGTTAAAAAGCCACCCTCATCAAGTGGAGGAGAAGGTAGACCATCATCATCTTTGAAAGCTTCTGGTGAAACTGAGTCTGAGAGGTGCCTATAGCCACCGCAGCAACATAATCAGCAGTCTTTGACCATACATCCATAAGATAACCAACCATTGATTAGCTACTTTACGATGGACTTAATTCTCATTGAACTCTGTTCTTTAATCTATTCACTATCTTGCCAATAGCAATTGCCTTTAGAATGTTGACAGAAAGTTGCATTAACTCCAATATTCTCAATGAATCATATAGTTTATTTTCTGACTCATCTAAGTTTGAAAGAGTGTCTTTAATTCTATCAACTTCTTTGATGCGTGGCAATGCAAAAGTTGCACGAAACTACAGTTAAAGTCTAGTTGTCGAGCTATAAAAAAATACTAAAACTAGACATGCTCTGGTGTGGAAAGTACTCAAAAAGGGAAAGAAAAGGGTGGCACTGTGGAGCTAAACCATATACAAAACCCTAGCAGATGCCATGCCATTTTTTGGAAACCAAAACCAAAGAACTCATTGCTACAAAAATCGTTCGAACTCAGCCATGTTTTCCGTGGTTGCTAAAGTTAGCCACATCAAATTTTTTTGAGTTTGCAAGCCAAAGCGACAATGAGGGCACTCTCACAGAAATCTCTGTGCCAGTAGAAGGACACCCTGCTGTCTGTGGAGCATGATTTTTCAGAGGTCTTTGTTTCAGTCGGTTGAATACCCCAAGAAGTTTGTACACCCCTCCACGTGGGGGGACTTGTCCCCCCCCGCGGGGGTCTAGGGGGGGGCGATCCCCCCAGCTAGGGGGTTTGGGGGCCAGTAGTACCCCGGCGGGGGCTCAGGGTAGTGCCCCTGAGGCTAAAAACATATGTAAAATTGCCTTGTAAAAGTATAGTAATTTCTAGTCAATCTGGGCCGTTCATTAGGTGGATGATGTGACTGTAGAACTTATGTTTATTTTAGGGTTTTTTTCCCTAGAAGGCAACCCCTCTCTTTGTATGAGGGAATTGTATTTGAGGCTGAGATATAGATGTGTATTCTGTGAGCGAGAAACAGAGAGGTGAGACTGAGAGAGAAAAAAGAGGATAATACAACGGATCTGCTATAGGTTGTGTCTCTTCATTTTGCTAGATAATAGAAAGGAAGGACTGGCTGTTCGGGGTGGACGTAGCCCAAACTGCGTGAACCACGTATATCTATGTCTCTCTTGTTTTATGCATTTTTTGTGTTTATATTTCTGCAATATTTTATGTGTTCCATTTCTCCGTAATATATAATTTTATAACAACTGGTGTCAGAGCCGAAGGTCTATTTGGCTGATAAACTCACAGGAAAGAAGAGTTCCTCATTCGAGTGGGAGCAATGGTAGAAGATGGTAAGTTTAGGGTTGAGAAATTTAATGGCCAAAACTTCTCGTTATGGAAGATGCAGATGGAAGATTATCTGTATCAGAAATATCTGTACCTACCATTGAGTGGAAAAACAAAGAAGCTGACGGCTATGACAGATGAAGAATGGAACCTTCTAAATAGAAAGGCACTTGGAACAATACGGTTGTGCCTCGCTGCGTCAGTAGCCTTCAACATTTCGAAGGAAACAACGACAAAGGGTTTGATTCAGGCGTTGTCGAAACTATATGAAAAACCCTCAGCCTCAAACAAGGTATTTCTTATGAAACAATTATTTAATATGAAGATGTCGAAAGGTGGATCTATTGCAGATCATTTAAATGATTTTAATACAGTTACAAGTTAGTTATGTTCTATAGGGGTAAACTATGAAGATGAAGTTAGAGCTCTGTTATTCTTGTGCTCATTGCCAGAAAGTTGGAATGATTTAGTAATGGCCATTAGTAACTCTATCTCTGGATCTAGTACTTTAAAGTTTGATGATGTTGTCGGTGCTATCCTTAGCGAGGAAATGCGACGGAAAAGCTCCGGTGAGACATCGGGTAATGCTTTGAGTGCAGAGTCTAGGGGAAGAAAAATGGAAAGAGGAAAGAGCTCAGGATATCACAGTAATTCAAGGAAAGGTAGATCCAAGTCCAAATCGGGGATAGTGTGCTGGAAATGTGGAAAGAAAGGACACCTAAAGAAAGACTATAGATCTCGAAAGGGAAAAGAGGAGATGCACAGCAAGAAAACAATCATGAAGCAAATGTGACAGGTGAGGTGTTACAAGATGCTTTGATTCTTTCTTTCGAAAATATTACTGATTCCTGGGTGGTAGATTCAGGGGCCTCATTCCATGCCACACCTGAAAAGAAATACTTTCATGACTACGTTCAAGGAGATTTTGGACAAGTTTGTTTGGGTGATGATAAACCCTGTAAAATTGTTGGAATGGGTAAGGTTCTTGTAAAATAGCAAAATTGAAACCAATGGCTACTAAAGGAGGTAAGGCATGTTCCAGATCTAAGGAAAAATATGATTTCAACAGGGCAGTTAGGCGGTGAAGGTTGTGTGAAAACTTTCATAGATAAAGCTTGGAAGGTCACCAAAGGAGCCCTGATAATATTTATGCAATGGTAATTCTAACTCTGTTAATGATTTAACTTCCAAAGGAGTAGATGCATCATTATGGCATCATAGGCTCGGACACATGAGTGAAAAGGGGATGAAGATTATTCACTCAAGGAATTTGTTGCCAGGTTTGAAGAATGTTGATTTGCACTTCTGTGAGAATTGCATTTATGGAAAACAGAAGAGAGTTGGATTTCTCAGAGTTGGGAAAGAAAAGAAGAGCAAAAAATTAGAGCTTATGCATACAGATCTATGGGGACCTGCTCAGGTATCATCTCTTGGTGGCTCTCATTATTACGTTACTTTTATTGATGATGCAACTAGAAAAGCTTGGATTTATTGTATTAAGAATAAATCTAATGTATTTGATACTTTCAAGAAATGGAAACCTTTGGTTGAGATTGAGACAGGAAAGAAATTGAAGTGTCTTAGATCAGACAATGGAGGTGAATATTGCAGCAAAGAGTTTGATAGGTACTGTTCAGAGCATGGAATTCACAGAGAGGAGACAATTCCAATAACACCACAAGAAAATGGTGTGTCAAAAATGATGAACAGAACAATCATGGAGCGTGCAAGGTGCATGAGATTGCATGCAAGATTGCCTTTACAGTTTTGGGCAGATGTTGTAGATACTGTTGTTTATCTAATAAACAAAGGACCTTCAAGTTCCTTGGATGGTGCTGTTCTAGAGGAAGCATGGACAGGAAAAAAGGTAAAATACTTTTTTTTAAAGCCTTTTGGTTGTAAGGCCTTTATCCATATTGATAAAGAAAATAGAACAAAGCTTGAGGCAAAGTCAAAGAAATGTACCTTTATTGGATATGGTGTTAATGATTTTGGTTATCGCTTATATGATTACAAAAATCACAAAATCATTAGGAGCACAGATGTAATATTCAATGAAAAGGTCTTGTATAAAGATCAGTTGCAGGAAAAGAAACTGGAAAAACAAAACAAGGAATACACAGTTCTTGATGAAATCACTGAAAAAGTAAAGGTGCCTGAAAATAATAATAATCAACAACAACAACCACCACAACAGCAACAGGCACCCTAAACACCTGAAAGTGGTGTTAGAAGATCTACCAGGATAAGTAGACCCCCTAAACGGTACTCTCCTTCATTATATTATTTATTGTTGACTGATTCTGGTGAACCTGAATGTTATGAAGAAGCAATTCAAGTTGAAAGCAGGAAGAAGTGGGAGGTAGCCATGGAAGAAGAGATGGACTCCTTAATGCATAACTAGACTTGGGACTTAGTCAGATTGCCTGTAGGAAAAACTACATTGAAGAATAAATGGGTTTACGGACTGAAGGAAGAAGATGGAGGAAAACAGAGGTATAAAGCTAGACTTATGGTGAAGGGGTTTGCACAGAAGAAAGGTAGATTTTGATGAAATATTTTCTCCTGTGGATAAAATGACTTCAATCAGAACTATTTTAAGTCTAGTAGCAGCTGAAGATTTGCATCTTGAGCATTTAGATGTAAAGACAACCTTTCTCCATGGGGATTTGGAGGAAGGGATATATATGCAACAGCCACAAGGATATGAGGTGAAAGGGAAGGAGAAACTAGTGTGCAGGTTGAAGAAGAGCTTGTATGGTTTAAAATAGGCTCCAAGGCAGTGGTATCTAAAATTTCAGAAGTTTATGTCTAAAGAAGGTTATACTAGATGCCACTTTGATCATTGTGTTTATCTTAAAAAGCAAAATGCTGGCAGCTATATTATATTGTTATTGTATGTAGATGAAATGCTTGTTGCAGGGTCTAACATGCAGGAAATAAATGTGCTCAAAAGAAAATTGGCAAATTCATTTGCAATGAAGGATTTAGGAGCTGCAAAACAAATCCTTGGTATGAGAATCACTAGAGACAGGAAAAATCGCAAATTAACATTGTCTCAGAATGAGTACATACAAAAGGTGTTGAAAAGAATTAATATGCACAATGCAATACCAGTTAGTACACCTTTTGCTAGCCATTTCAAACTTAGTAAGGAAATGTGCCCAAAGACCCAAGAAGACATGGATTATATGTCTAAAGTTCCATATGCATTAGCAGTTGGAAGCTTAATGTATGTAATGGTCTGCACAAGGCCTGATATTGCACATGCAGTGGGAGTTGTAATTAAGTACATGAACAATCCAAGAAAGGAACATTGGATGGCAGTGAAATGGATTCTCAGATATTTGAAAGGTACCACAAATCAAGCATTATGCTTTGGTGGTGCAAACATTTCTCTACAAGGATATGTTGATGCAGATATGGCAGGTGACAGAGATAACAGGAGGAGCACTACAAGATATGTATTTACTGTTGGTGGAACAACTATTAGTTGGGTTTCAAAAATCCAAAGTGTTGTTGCACTTTCAACAACAGAAGTAGAGTATGTTGCTGCTACAGAGGCTAGTAAAGAAATGATTTGGTTACAAAGGTTTATGGGTGAATTGGGTAAGGAGCATGATATGGGCACGTTATACAGTGATAGCCAAAGTGCCATTCGTCTTGCAAAGAACTCAAAATTTCATTCTAGGACTAAACACATACAGCTCAAGTACCATTTCATACGATCAGTGTTGGAAGATGGAGAGTTGAAGCTGGAAAAGATACACACTAGCCAAAATCCTGCAGATATGCTAACAAAAGTTGTAACTAGGGAGAAATTGAGAATATGCTCAGTTTCAATTGGTCTTCAAGGATGATGATGAAGATGAGAAACAGCCAGGTCCAAAGAGGAGCCATTGTCCAGCAAATGAAGCAGCGGTGGAGTTGCTACAATCACTCTCCAAGTGGGAGATTGTTGTGTGTGGGGCACGATTGTTCAGAGGTCTTTGTTTAAGCCGGTTGTATACCCCAGGAAGTTTGTGCACCCCTCCACGTGGGGGGGGACTTGTCCCCCGCGTGGGGGTCTGGGGGGTTCGGGGGCCAGCAGTCCCTCGGTGGGGGCTCGGGGGCAGCACCCCCGAAGCTAAAAATAGATGTAAAATTGCCTTGTAAAAGTATAGTAATTTCTAGTCAATCTGGGCCGTTCATTAGGTAGATGATCTGATGGTAGAACTTATGTTTAGTTTAGGGTTTTTTGCCCTAGAAGGAAGCCCCTCTCTTTGTATGAGGGCATTGTATTTGAGGCTGAGATATAGATGTGTATTCTGTGAGCGAGAAACAGAGAGGTGAGACTGAGAGAGAAAAAAGAGGATATTATAGCAGATCTGTTGTAGGTTGTGTCTCTTCATTTTGCTGGATAATAGAAAGGAAGGACTGGCTGTTCAGGGTGGACGTAGCCCAAACTGGGTGAACCACGTATATCCGTGTCTCTCTTGTTTTATGCGTTTTTTGTGTTTATATTTCTACAATATTTTATGCGTTCCATTGCTCCGTAATATATAATTTTATAACGCACCCACAATCACTCTATTCGACAACTTGCCATGGCTGCAACTGGATTTTCTGGTCCTATTGCTTGATGGCAAGAAGAGCTTCATTGCGTAGATCCACACTTCACTACCTTGATTCCTTGTTACTTCGACTGCTGCATAAGAGTTTGGTGGGTTGTATGAAGGCAATGATTGTTTTGGCAATTAAAAATAGTCTTTTGTGGAGGAAATTTTAGTCATTTGTATTTTTGGAACATATTGCATTCTATATGTTGGTCATGAGTGAACTCTTATTCTTATGTAATGGATTGTGAATTCATTACAGTAATTGGTGCTTGCTGGTTTCACACTGGTCAATTGGTACACATTTATAGAGGATATTGCCGTGTCTTTGTACTATGAGAGGGTGGTACTTTTCTGCATTGGGTCTTAGTTGTGATCAGTTTTTAAACGGTGTAATTTTGATAATGGAGAATATGGCTCAAATTACTGAAGTATTATAATTCTTGAAAACTTTGATGCATTCTACTGATCATGATATAATGAAAATCAGCAAGAACACTCTCTGTGATATTAAAACCTATTTGCAATATACACAAGAAAAGGTAGAATTTTTGGAGTTTGAATCTTAGCTTCGGCAAGAAGAATTAAAACAGAGGAGTCATCATTCTGAACCTGTTTCTATTCAAAACATTGAAAAATACTCCCATAAGCAACAAGTTCATTCAGATTTAATATCCAATGAAGTAGCAGTTGTACATGCAGATGCAGAAATTTAGTCTGCACTTCCCAAGCCCATCATCTCACCTTGTATCTGACAGGGGGGAATTTATGGTCATCTAGAAGCTTCAAAGCCACATCAAGCAAGCTTGAGCCACAATCTTCCATACCTGATTCAGAGTTGTAGCCAGAGACAAAGATGCCCCTGAGCATGCCTTCAGTCGGTGATACCTCTTCAAGAATTGGGGACACTTCCTCTAGCAGAAGACTTCAGCTTCTTGCTAGTTTCAGAAGAGTTCCAGGAATTGCATTAAGCATTCCAGAGTTGTTGGTCATGATTAAACCATCATAGGTTGAGACTTCCCTTTTCAGGTTGAATTTCTTCCTTTTATGCGGGGTGATACCTCCCTTTCATGGTTGAAGGTTTCCCTCTTCAAAATATTAGGAGCACTTCCTCTAGCAGAAGACCTAAGCTTCATGCCAGAGTTGGAAGTGTTCTAGGAACTGCACTAAGCATTCTAGTGTTGGTGGTCGTCCTTAAACCACCCCCCTTATACCAACATTTTAGAGAACACATTCAGCCTAGTGCTGCCATGCATTTTTGCACATTTTGTATTCCAACTCTCTTCTTGGCCTCATACATAACCCTTCGGATTAAGGGGGGGAATGTTGGACACCTAATCCTCTAAGGGTTGGTGTGGAAGCTGAACAACCAAAAGGAGTCCAAGAAACCACTTGGAATATGAATCCAAGGGTCACACCATGTACTATAAATGTATATCATTTGTTAATAATAAATATACTCTCATGCTTATGTTTCCTAATTTGTCTCTGCCATGTGTGTGTTTAACAATAACTTAGAGAGATGACTTGACCAACACCTTAAATGCTTTCATTAATGCATGGAGAAAAAAGGTATTCTTATTGAAGATGTACAAATGAAGTTGTTCAAATTTCCTTTAGAGGGGGATGCTAAAGTCTGGGATGGAACGATACCTCGTGGCAGTATATATTCCCTAAGAATTTTTCATATAGCGTACTATCAATATTTTAAAATATTTTATCCATTGAATGCTTTATTTGAATATTTTTGTACACCTCGTAATGATGAATACATTCCCGAGGTTGAATACCTTGTTGAAGATGTTTGCAGAGCTCCACTCAGAGAAAACATCTACTAGCATCTGGAAGCATCACCCAATGAGAGAGAAAGTGAAGAAGGAGTTATCACTGAGCTGCCAACAAAACCTCAGGGGTCTGATTTAGCCAAACTGGATGTTTCTCCTTCCTCTAATGAATGCGACTCTATTGTAGAGTCAAGTGATGCAAAGCCGCGTCACTTCCAGTCAGGGGAAGTTGCGCAAGAAGTGGAAGCGCATCAGGAGGTTAGCAAAGAGCCTCTAGTTTACAATGATCATCTTTTGCCTGAAGAATAAGACCAAGACCCTCCTCTCATTTGTGATTTAAATTATTCGGAGGAGGAAGATATGGCCACAGAATTTCAAAAGGAGATGTTTATGAGCAAGTGGGGAAACAACTCCTAGCAACAAGCTTCTCTTGGAGAATCTAAGGCCGAGGAGCTGAAAGATGTTTTTGGATGCCCTGGCCAAGAGGAAATTGGTAAGAAAATTTCCTATGAAAAAGAGACAGCTGCAAGCACTTCTTGTCTATTACATGACCCTATGGCTGAGTATATGAGCATATTTTTAAGCCAAAAACAAAGGTTATGTCTAGAGCATGTATCAGGTTACATGTTTGAAAATTTTTCATGGTGCATGCTAATTTTAATTTTTGTTTTTCAGCAGTGTGAAGGCATAAGGCCCAACACTCTAATGTTGGCCTATCTCCATTGGAGGGTTGAACTAACTTAGGTGAATTGAGCCCTGAGCATAAGTAGGATTGTGCATAAATAAGCTCACTAGCTAAGCATTTACTTTCCAGTTAAAGTTTTTTATTTTTTCTGCATTTTAGATTCAAGAGGAAAGTCCCATAGAGATTTTATTGATTAAAAATTTCATATATTACTGACTTCATGCCCAATGGTGAAGGATATTGGTCTGTAGGTTCTCAAAACCTTGCAAGAAAGGCACTGTCTCTAGTAGGAGCCAATGTTGTCACTCACTACTTCATCAGTCTTTAGTTGCTTAAAAAGTAAAATAGTAGCCATGTTTTATGCTAATATTTTGGCCAAAGAATCTATTAGAGCTTAATCAATCCCTCTCCATTGCCTAGTGCTTCAAAATATGTTTCCAATAGTATATGGAAGTCCAAAAATGGACTCCTAGAGCAGAAGTTAAAGCATTTTAAGACTGCCTTGGAAAGCCCAAAATATAAAAAAATAACTAAGTATGAGGGAAAATCACAATCAGGACCTGCCAGGCTTATCGAAAGCATAAATCAGTCCTTCTGGAAGGAAACAAACATGATCAGAATGAAAAATATAGATTCGCCAATTGTTGATATTGCATATCGACATTTGACGAGTCCGAGCACAGCATATATCGCAGTCCTGCGATATCAGTGATCGACACAGTTCACAATTCAAAAGACTCACAAACTTTTGATCATGTGATAAAGTGGTGCGTCATCAAGGAGCGGGAAAACCAAATACAAAGGAAATGTCTGACAAAACAAGGATCAAGCCTCCCCTTTATCTCTCCTCCACGTGGCGGGTTCCTACATCCCAGTGACCCCACATCTCGCAAGATAATCATATCGGCGGAGTTCTAAACTTGATAGACCATGCGAGGGCCGATATTGTATCACCGGGAAAGGGCTAAAAATTTTAACATAAGAAAGGCTTACAAAGCATGGTCCGGGAGGCCCTTTTCATTCTCCTCCAAGGGGCCACATGGCAGCCTCTGATTGGTCCTTTGAGCTGATAGGGCAGCTGACGTCATTAGTGACA
The DNA here is from genome assembly GCA_031772625.1 of Pinus tabuliformis. NCBI lineage: Eukaryota > Viridiplantae > Streptophyta > Pinopsida > Pinales > Pinaceae > Pinus > Pinus tabuliformis. The sequence continues at coordinate 1,119,147,579 of CM062819.1, forward strand.
TGGAAATATGATTGATGATGTGGTAGAGTACACATGTCGCCCAGTTTTAGAGTTTTCACTAGTGAATTTGGGCCATTTCCGAGTGCCACATGTCACCACTCACAGGGTGACACATGGCAATGATGACATCACCCCGCGGATAGGCAATAGCAATGTCTAAGGGAAAAATCTTAATACATTGGTGTTGAGCAATTGCAATATGTGGGACTTCCTTCCAGACGCAATAAAGTATTATGGCAAGGTCTATAAGGACCTCACGTCTAGACTATCGGCTCGCTCCAAAGAAAATGGTAAGGCGCCTTCTCCTCTAGCAAGTGATCGCAATATGCGGGACTTCCCTTCCTGATGCAATAAAATATTATGGCGAGGTCTATAAGGACCTAGTGTCTAGACTATCGACCCACTCCAAAGAAAAGGGTAAGGGGCCCTCTCCTCCAGTAGGTGATTAGAATATGTAGGCACTCCCCCTCAAATGCGATAGAGTATTACGTTGTGGTCTCTATGGACCCCATGTCTAGACCATTGGCCCGCCCCAAGGAAAAGGGTAAAGCAATGTTTAAAGCACCGATATGCAGGATTTGTGGTAAAAAAGGAAAAAGCCCCAGATGTGATATTTCATAATCCATATTTCATAACGTTTTCACATCCAGGAGATCGAATGATGTGGTGTGATAGGAAGACAAAGGAAAATTTGAATTATAAAGGAAAAGGTCCCCCACACGGCTGCTCAAAGCCTTAGAACTCAAAAGACTAAACCCCTAGTCCTAGCCCCTGGTTATGTTGAGGAATGTCACACAAGGGACTATGATAAAGGGGGCCAAAGGGGAAATTAAAAACAACTGCATGTTCATCTGTTTTTAATGTTAAAGGCCTGCGACTGTGTTGCATAGAAAGCATTGTCACAAAGATTTAAATGGGCAGATGGGCCAGTAGCTAAGGACTTTAATGGAGTATGGCACAGATACAAAGCAGTATGGGAGGAACTCAGGAAGACTTAATGGCATGACATGGTGCTCCATTCGCTCTATATAGAAAAGGACTGCTTGGACACAAGCCTTTCCCACTCCGCTCCATATTCCACCGAATAGGTCACTCAGGCAGTTAAGGAAGAATTGACAGAAATTAGCCGAGCAAAAGTGAACCGCCTCAAGTAGCTGAAAGGAAGCCTGATGACAGCAGGGACATGGATATATCCAAGGCTTCCACTGATGCAGCAAGGGGACGGCTCCTCTTTCCTCTCTTAATTTTCTTTCTCTGTGCATTTATTTCTGCATTTTTTCCAAGAAAGGGATTCGATCCTTGTTGTAATCTTTAAGTAGGTGGTAGCAGAGCCTTACAAAGCCGAGACAACTAGTGTAGCATGATAGTTGGGGCTTGATATTAGATATTTTGATCGTAACTCAAAGCTCTCCCCCTCTTCTTATAAATAGGGGGATGAAATCTATAACAAAGGTTCTAGAATTTATCACCCGCGAGGGCTGGACTCTGTGATACCATTTTTCGCTCATAAATCTACAAGTGCATGACTTGTATATCAGATCATGTTACTTCACAGAGGAAAAGCTCTCAGAAATAGCAAAGAAATGGTGGTGATTCCCCCTTCTAAGTATTACAATATGTTATCCTCCTGTTAATTCCATTATGTTCATATTCTTCTCATGCATTCATGATAAATTACCGTTAGAAATATTTCAAGACCTCCTCACAGATTCATTTTCATTGATGTTGTTAATGCTAGTGCCTGTATGGATTATTGAAATCATATCTTTAATAGTTTCTCTTCATGAACCATAGCACATAACCTCTCTTCCTCTCATTATATCTCTTTCTAACTCAGATAAGTACAAAAATTCTTAAAGCTACAATCTCTATGAATTATGCATGGAATTCTTGATGCCGCAACCTCCATATGATGAGTTACTCCTCCTGCTCATCCTCTATCATTTACTCAACAAAGCCTATTAGGATGTAATCAGCCTCCGCTATTCTATGTGATACTTCTGGGAACTGTGTGTGTGAGGGAATACCTTAAATACATAGCTTATACCTTTGGAGGAATGAACCAAGCCCCCTTATTATCTTTTAATTACTTGAAAATTAGAGTGCTATAACCCCTCACATATAACCTTACAAGCACTCCACTATTTAAGATGTTCTAGGCACTAGTCTACAATCAACCCAAAGGCTATCTCTAGGAGGCTTTCTATCTCCCCTACAACACGTGTGCCATGGGGTACTAGATTTAGCCACAATAAACACATCATTGCACCTGTGGAAAAATTATTGAAGAAGGATGCGAAGTTTTGCTGGGATGATGATTGCCATAAAAATTTAGATGTGTTGAAGGAAAAAATGGTTACAACACCTATTCTAGTGTTCCTTGATTAGAAGAAAGAATTCAATGTGCATGTAGATGCGTCCTGCATAGCATTAGGAGTAGTGTTAACCCAACCAGGCATAGGAGACATTGTCCATTCAAATGCATTTGTGAGCAGAAAGTTGTCTAAGGAAGAAAATAATTATTCAACCATGGAGCACGAAGGTTTGGCGATGGTATATGCGCTCTAGAAGTTTAAGAATTGTTTTTTTGGTGCACACTTCAAAATGTAAATAGATGGCAGAGTTGAAGCATTTAATACAATCCTAGAGAATGCTTTGACGAAGATCTGTAATGCAAATAGGAACGATTGGGATGCGTGCATACCAGTTGTTCTTTGGGAATATATAACTACATGTAAGAAGTTGACTGGATAAGCACCATTTAGGCTAGTTTATGGACAAGAGGCAGTGATTCCAATGGAGTACATAGTGCCCAGTTTGAGAATTGTTGCAGTCACAGAAATGGCAGATCGGGTAATACAATGGAAGAACACCTTGCGCAGATACTTGAGTTAGAAGAAGATCTCTTCTTGGTAGATTTTCATCAGCAGGTGCAAAAGGTTCGTGAAAAGGCATGGCATGATCACCACATTAAGCAGAAAACCTTTAAAAATGGCAATTTAGCACTAATGTATGATAGCAAGTTTAAAAAGTTTCCAGGGAAGTTTCAGATGCATTGGCTGGGACCATACATCGTCATGGAGATTATGGATGGAGGTGTAGTTTAGCTCGCGAAACTCAATGGGGAGCTATTTCCAGGAAAAATCAATGGGAGCTGATTGAAGTTGTATAGGAATGACCCCGCCCCTGTGCAATGACTATATGGATGCAAGATAGTCTTAGTACTTCAGGAAGTTACAAGGAAGTGTGAGACTATAAAATATGCTGCGAAAAGGATAGTTTGGTGAAGCGAAGGGGCTGCACGATGATTAGAAGAAAGGCGAAGAGGGGAGCTGAGACAAAGGAGCTATGTTAGCATGGTAGGTCCCATACAGCCTGGCCAAAAAGTAACCATTGAGAACACTGTAGGTGATTGGATGGTTATTTTTCTGTTGAAGGGATCGATGGGGGAGCTTTACGGAGCATATCTTTAGAAATCGGCCACCAAAAGAGCATTAATGAAGGAGATTAGAGGGAACAGATGGATCTAAATTCAAAATGGGCTATAAATGCAACATCCTGCTCCATGTTCAAACACTTTTCTTCCAGAGAGACTACCTTGAGTTGTTGTACCTTATTTTGCGCCAAGACGATTACTGCATGTTTGAATGGGAATGGAAAGAGATATGGAAGAAGTTTTCACTGCAAGGATTTGGGTGGGAGGCGGATTTACCTGAGTGGCAAAAGGAAATATTCTAGGCAAGAATCACTACAACACCACCCATACGTACCACAATCCCTGGGTCACCAAGGCCTAAACCCACTGCCTCCGTGACAGGAGAGAAGAAGAAAAAGAAACCATAGAAAGCATCGGTGTGGCAATCACCACACAAAAATCCAATGGAGGTTAGAAAGAAGGGTCAAATGGATAGAAGCAAGCAACCAATGGAACCCTTGGATTTGGATGAGGAATAATTGAATATGGGGGTTGAATATATTGATGTAGAGGAAGTAGTGTCAATTACTCATCTACCACCTTATGTACCCCCTAGGAAATCCACTACCAAAGTGACTAAGGAGTCAAAATCGAATAAATACAAGATCTTCACAACATTGTTGCCAAAGAACATACCTCTGGAGGGTGATTTGTTGGCCCGGGTACCATTCTTGAAGGTGGAGGACTGGGACTTGGGTGATCGTGTGAATTTCCAATAGTTGGAACCCAACAAATATTTGAAGAAGGTCTACTATGAGGAGTCAGTTGTCACAAGGCTTGTGCTAATGAAGTGGGCAGTTAGGATTGCTCAAAATGTTGTGGGTACCACACTTTAGCTATAACATCATTAATATTATCTATGTGTGTCAATTACTGGCGTTGGTTCACAATGGGTGCCTCTAGATGGGAGGGTCTGTTCTAATTGACAACATGTTGATCCACTGAATACCTTTTTGCCTTATCAGGGTGCTAACCCCATAGATGCTTTTGTGGGAAAATCACAGGAGGAGAGGCTTTTCGATTAGATGAAAAGCGACTTCAAGTTGGTGAAGAAGTCGTGTAGCTACTCCATTAGCTCCATATCAGATGGATTTGTGTAGTTTTCTACCCAAACTTTGGCTAGAAAGATCATGTGGAAGTGTCGCACGGATGAAGTGTCAGCACTAGTAATAGCTATGGCTATGCAGTGCAGCAAAGGGTTCCAATACAATTGGGCCAACTATCTCTATCACGAGTTCCTAGTGGATTTCCATGAATCCTAGGAGGATGGAAAGGCATTCCACTACACATGGTTACTTATGTTGATCACACTGGTGGCATGGAGAACACATGAGGAGAGACAATACCCAACACAAGATACACACTTGTGCGAGGCTACGAAATTTGCCTCATTGTGGGCTACAAAGGATCTTAGCCACATCATGGAAAGAAATATCTTATGGGTCTTGTTCGAGATAGAGTTTCGGATGGTGATCAACCAATGGTTGCAATTATCACCTTGTTTACATGCGCAATATACTAATATTGCAGATTTAAAGGTATATTTTCACAACTTGTCTATACGGGCAAATAATGATGATGCATGAACATGGCATAAGTTTCCATATTTGGTCATAGAGGAAGAAATTCTGGGGGTCATCAGAAAATGGTCAAGTGAATGGCTCACCCCATCTGATGTAGGTGCAAGAACAAGGCTGCAGAAGACAAGATGGGAAAAACAACAGCTATGATAGTGGCCAAGAAAGATAAAGAGAAAGAAGCACAGAAGGCTTCTACAAAAGAAAAGGTAGTGCAGGAAGAGAAGGCAACACAAAAAGAAAAAACAGTGCAGCACGAAAAGACCTCTATAAAAGAGAGGAAGTGCTGAAAGAAATGGTTTTTGCAATAGAAAAGGAAGCACCAAAGGAGAAAGCTACAACAACATTGCAGGTCACTATTGACCTCGAAGAACCTGAAACAGAGTGCACCGATGTTGAGATCATCACTAAAGGTGAAAAGGAAGGGCGCGCAAAATTGGAGTCCCCCTTCAGGGTTAGGAAGAGGTAAAAGTGAAGTTCCACGGGACCTTGCAAGAAGTAAAAGTCTGATAAATTTGCAAGTGCAACACCATTAGTCCTCACAGAGAGGGACCATGATGAGATCGATGATGTTTTCCGTAATGCCACTAAAACTATCTAGGGACACATCGAGGACCAGTACCACCAGATCTTGGACAAAGTACAACAAGGCCTGAAGGAATTGTAGGTCCAGAGAGGGGTAATCCAAGTGAGCATGGGACACGCGAGCACAGATCAAGCGAGCGTGCCAAAATTTATTGCAATAAAAATCATGTCCAAGCTTCACCCAGTACCACTACCAAGGGGCTCTCTCAAGTTTGAGATAGTCAAAGACCAAAAGCACACACAGTTATGGAAGAATATGAGTATCAACCTTGCAACACTACTGATCTAGATATTACATGAGCTGCACCAAGGAGTTTTAGATGAGCTCCGTGACCGGGAGAAACGAGCATTATTGATTATCGATGAGGTAAAAATAACAATCAACAAATTTTTGAAGAGAAAGCGCAGGTCTTAAAGGCCTACAACAAGGCGATACAACAAAATCAATAGCTAGAGACCACCCTTACCCAAGTATGCAATGAGCTCCCTGAGCTCTAGATTCTAGTAAAAGCGTCCTCCGTGGAGAAAATTAAGAAGTTAGTTGTTGTAGTAAAGGAGTCCAAGGAGGAAATTGGAAAGGTCCACTTTGAGCTACAACTACAGATATCAGAGATTCAACTTAAACTATAGCCAACCACTCCTGCAGAAGTCAGAGAACATCGTGAGACTGATATTAAAGAAGATATGACTACTCTGGAAGCTGGAGTCAAGGACTGTAGCCAATTGTTTGAACAAACAATGGAGATGTGGAAATCACTCCAGGAGGATCCACACTTGCAGATAATTGAAGCAGGCATCTGTGAAAAACAATTGCAATTTGATGAGATCAGGGAAACAACATGGACCTTAGCACATGTGCAAAGGTTCACCAGACTTCAGGAAGGAAAGTTCATCCAGACCTAGATTGATGAGTTGCGTTAGAAGGCCTCCATTATCTCCTCAAGAACACATCCCTAGGCTGCTAAAGCAAGCCATATATCACAAAAAATCTAGAGAAATCTAAAGTCTCTACAACAAACGCAGAGAACCATGGGCCTTGTAGTTGAAGTTCCAACCACGGAGAAATTGGTTGAAGAGTTTCGACAGGTTGTCGCGCAGGGAACAAAAAGTCTTCAAGCTTTGAAGATCGAATTCAGAGGTTTGCAAGCAAATATCTAGGTAAAACTAGCAGAGTGACTCGGGATGAGTCACGACTTTGTGTTGGGGGCCAGTTGGGACGGGGTCCCCTAGGGGCGAATTTTGTAAAATTTTGTTAAATATTGTAAAGCCTCTGCATTTTGAGGAGTGAAGCGCGAGTAGCACAAGTCGATAAGAGTCAAAGGGGATTTTAGAAGGTCAAATCCCCTTAGTTTGTTAAGATTCAACCTATTTTGTGACCCGCCCATGGTTCGTAGACCATGCTATTATAATGAAGAATCATATAAAAAGGAGTCATAGAAGAGTCATAGGAGGATATAGAATCAAGAGCATAGAAGTGCAGGATTTGGGTCTATTTTTTCTATTCTATACTTGGTTAAAGGGGAAGGCTCCTGTAGTTGTGTGTACGGAGACCTTGGTTAATCTGTAGCTGAGTGCGTGGATCCCTGCAACTATATGCGTAGGGTTGAAAGGACTGTAATTGAAGATATAAAGCATAATAAAGACTTGTTTTGAAGAATTATCCATGCCTCTGTGTATTACTGTTTCTCTCTGAATTTACTATATTTTTGATCTGTTAAATGCAATTAATTAGGAAAAGGACTTAATAGACTCGTGAATAAGTAGATTTGTTTATTTATATGATGTTATGCATCTTTAGTGCAATTGGGTTTTAAGGGTTAAGGGTTTGCAAAGATCGAGATAATCCCTAAGTTTGACAAAAACACATCACATAGTCTTTTGGATGCAGAAACCTAGTTCTAGCATCCCCAAATACTTCCTCGGGTGAGACTACAGTTTGTGCTACGTGGGTTGTTGTCGAAAGGGTCAATAGTGTAGGGTTTTGTTTGTTAGCACAGCTAACTCTGAACTTGGGTCCAAGCGCCCTCAAGCCAACAAAGAGTAATGGGAGGAATCTTGTATTACCTTTATAAAGCTATTGTGTAATCTTGTATATTCATTAATACCTATTCAAGGGAATAGAAAAAGAGGGTTTAATGTTGCAAATATTCATTAAGGAATGAGCTATTACAAAGAAAGCAATGCAAGTGATGTATGACTTGTGATCTATTTCATTTCCTTGTGAATTTTTAGTTTATGTCTATTGTATTGAGGGTGAATATCTTAGGTTTTACTTCCTTACCCTAGTTTTAGTTTGAAAATTTAAGTTTGTAATATTTAGTTTATGTTCTTTAGGATTATTCTCCCTATGATTCTTGTATAGTTCATATTTCTTTATTTAATGATCACAAGCAATATTCTAAGATTTTTGGGAACTTCAAACATCAAAGATAATTGTATTATTATACAATTGGATGGATCCATTGATTGTATTGTTATACCTAACCTTTGTATTTTTCTCATGTAATGTAAGAGTAGGAGAAATAAGTCTTTGACAAATAATAAAGTGGAAAAACTAGCTCTTTATTATGAGCATTTCTTTCCTTCCTTTAGGCATTGTTGGTTTATGTCTTGTAAGTCCAATTATGATCAATTTATAATAAGTTTGAATGTGGTGTTTGAGGATAAGACATGGACCATCACTCCACGTGGCTTTATTCTTTCTTCCTTATTTTCAACAGATATCTCAAATATTCCAAGGTTCTCATGCATTATTCCTTAAATATGACATATTCCCAAGTAGGAGTCAATTGTTACCTCTCATTTACATGAGTGGTAGACATGATCTTGTGAAAGATAATAGGATCATTCTATCCCTCCAAAAGTTGGAATAGTGGTGGATTTTTCTTCAAGGGTGTATCGTTTTCTTCATGAATCTTTGTCATGGTGATAACATCATAATCACTTTCACCTAGTATTTTAAGGTTGATCTCTAAAATGGTGATGCATTTACCTAGATCCAACTAAATTCATGTTATTTGAATAATTTTACCTAGGAAAATTATTTATTTCAAGCATATTATACCTTCTTTGCTAGCGAAAGTCCATGTATCACATACATTTTCTCCACCTCTCACCATTTTACCTAGGTGATTTGCGTATCACATAACATCTTAATATTTTCCCTAGGAAAAATGCTCAATTATATAGAAAACCCAGCCCATTGATATCTGATTAATGTTGTGGGGTGTCTAGATCCAACCTCTTAGGTCACCTTAAAATGTATGGTCATCAAAACTCCTATTCCTTTAGCCATCTCAAAACTCACTCCAAAGACCATGATAATATTCTATTCATCAAGGCATATCCAATGATATGATATTTTCCAAATTTCAAGCTTTGGACACAAATTTACGCCCATTTGAATAATTTTCTCCTAATTCCACATAGAATTTGTACCATCATGTGGAAGACATGTAACATCTCCTGCTAGTATTTCCATTATATAATTCCATGCTAGCTTCCATAGTGGCCTACCCAATCTATTGGTTGTCATATCAATGACTAGCACCTAGAGAAAAATTTTGTTGATTTAAATTATTCTCCTCTCATTTGATCTCCGCTCAAGCCAATAACAAATCATCAACTAATAACTTTCAACTTCCCCTTCACCTATAATTTTTGTCTACCAGGTTATTGATCCAACAAGTTGCTAAGAGACATAACCCAACACCTTCACGAATTTTTGCCTAACCCAATAATGGGCATCAACTGATAGGACTCCACCTCCCCACCATTTTCCATTAACTAACTAATATATTGGATTCTATTCATATCAATGAGTAAGCCCAAATAGTTTGTATCACAATTCTCAATTCAAAGTTTCTCAAAATCCTGACATATGGCATCTTGATACCTAATATCCATGTCACTTCAACCTTAACTTATACTTGACCACCACGTCACCGCCATAGCACATGTTGAACCACATCATCTTGCAGCGTTAGCATGCCATTTTAGCATTCCATGTGATCAAATACTTTCCTTTATGCCACATCATCATACCATATAAATTCTATGTTGGATTTCCACATATTCGAAATTGCCTCATGTCATGTCACTAAAACTTTCCACAGTTACACCTTTTCAAGTTTCATTGATATGAGGAGGAAACCTCAATATTTTTTTCTCAACCTCTTAACACCCAATGCTCTAAAAGGTTGATAGTTTATTTGCCACATTCAATTGAAGGAAATACCAATATTTGATATTTTACAAGTATTTTGATTTCTTTTAGTATTGGGGGGAAACCCCAATAGATAGGTTCCAACCTCCCAAAATATCGACATCTGAAAATCGATCTCCCGACACACCAGTGTTAATATTTTTTCATCATTATATGGGAATTTTACATGTTAGATAATAGACATGTAAAATCCATCAACATCGAGCATTTTTTATATAGGTTACTTCGCTAGTTAATCATGACACTCAACTCTTGATAGCCCAAAACTTCAATATCCCATTCTCCCAAGGACTTAATCCTCATCTAGAAAATATCTTAGTCATAACTCCTATCATCCATGTGACCAGGGGTTGAAGCAAAGGACTCCAATCCCAAAATTTGCAACACTTATGTCATATAATTCCCAAGTAAAAGGGGAAATTTGTAACTTATTTATATCCCCAAAGTAAATACTTTATATATGATACACAATCAACAACTAACAAGGATTTCTCTTTTCCACCAACAAACATATTAAAGTATCTTAGTATCGATATTTTTGGAGTTAAGTTTCTTTATGAATCTCCTAAAATCTAATAGCTAAACGTTGATGCCCAATGGCCAAAGGCTTGACATCCCTTTTTAGCTTGGATCTTAATCACAACTCTTGTCGAGCCATGCGACCAAGAGTCAAGGCCAAATACTTCCAGCCCAAAATTCTCAAACTCTTGAAAGGCTTCATAAGATTATTTCTAAAGTCTGAGGCTAACTATAAAATGGCAAGAAATTGTCCAAAAACCTTCTTACTATCATAAATATTAAACAACCCCTAGGATCATTCAAAACATTGCCTTCAACTAGAGAAATTTACCAAGAAAGAAAAAGATATGGCCAAGGTCCAAATCCACAACTTCTTTCTCAAGCATCAATATCCATAAGCCTTTTTTTACTCCTTTAGGATAACAACATCAACTTCCCAATTCATAACACTAACAAAAAAAGAGACTAGTATCTTATCTTCTCTTTAAAGGAACAAAGTTCCCTTAAGAAGAGAATAACTTTCAAGTCTTGTTACTGATAACATTGACATACTCATAGCTATTCTATCCCACATTGGCTTGGTAAAGGCCATTCTTCCTACAAAATACAAGAAATTACTGAGAGCTCCATTCAACCTCTGATTTCTAGCTCACAAAGCAATACTTCAAAGCTATCACAAGGAACAAACTTTAAAGAAGCCTTTTTATATTGAGTTTATTCTTGTAAGAGAAAGTAGCTAGTAACTAAGCATAATTGCACATTGATTCAACTCATCATCATATTATACTTATTAATTAGCATAACAACATTCAACTTATCACATATACAGATTGAGGAAATTTTCCTAATTAATCTCAAGCTTATCCTTGCAAACATGCACAACAATCCAAATTACAACTTTCATGAAACTTTGAGTGATTACTGTCAAATCTACCAATTTATTTTGTGAACAGGTAGCACATAAGTATCATGGGTAACTTATGTGAATGATTATACTTGCATACATAACATTACAACTACTAACCGAAACCATTCACCACATTGTTCAACTTATCCTTACACATGCACATAGTAGTCTAGCATAGAAATATTCATGAAACACCAAATAGAAAGTTCCTTTTATTAATGAAGAAATAGTGCACTTATATTCTTTATTTAGAATTTCTAGAAACTGAATAAGGGAAAACCACTCTCCACCCAACTATAGGCTTAGCTTCATTGCATTTTTCTTGCAAATTCCTACCCCCAAGCTAGATCTAATGTTCTAGAGGAAGCTTCCCTTAGGGTAGTATAAAGTTAAATTCAAGGTAGAATATATGAATTCCATTCTCCTTCACATTTAGGGTTCATAGTTTTTCTCTTGTCTTTACCCTTTATCTTTTCTTCTGTGTTTTTCCTTTCTATCTAATCTACCTGCTAGGCTCTCACTCCAGCGACAAAAACTCTACCCACCATGATAATTTGAGTCCCTATGTTGGGTTACGTGGTCAATTAGAAGTTATTAGGAAGGGGTATGTAGCCCATACATCATGAAAACTTTGGTACCACTTCCCCACTCTTCTCATAATTGCTAAAAATTGGGAAAATATACTAAATCTAAAAGAAAAATATAGACAATTAAATGAAGATAAGAAAGGAAAATTCCCCAAATCCCCTTCACAACTTCCTTCTCAAGCATCAAAATCCATTTTCGTCGTTCTCTTCTTTAGCTTCAATATATAATAAATAAATAGAAATATTACATCAATTAAAATATGGCAAAATATCTAGGCTGGTCATCGAGAAATCAGTCTTAACTACACATTATAAAAATGCGGGGATTAAACAGGGGTTTTACAAAACTACACCTAATTTTCACTTCACTCAATTTCCTAGAAAGTGCATGACTATAACTCCTTAAATCCTAAATCATATTTACGCTTAAAATTTAATATTTCCACTTTTTCCATTGTGAACACACACCTAATTGGGTCAGGATATTTTAATTAAAATTTTAAAATCCTAAACCTTAGCTTGAGTGCCTATTATTGGCCCATTAGTACATTATCGTTCTAATTCTTCATTGAGTCCTTTTCTTTGAGTTTTAGTCACTAATCTGTCATGAGGGGTTATAACTTAAGTATATGGGGTACACATGAGATTAGGAACTCCCCTTTTAGCTAATATGTTGAGGCAAAAAAACATGAAAAAAAGCTAATTCACCCTCACCTTAGCCTAATCCTTGTTCACACATGTGAATTCAATCATATTTTGTTTTATCCTTTGGCACAAGATTAAAGGAGTTAGTTGAGGTTTGAGTTGACTATGAAAACTTTTTACTCATGCACCTTATAATTTTTACCCTCCACCTCATCCACTCATGCACACATACCTACGAGGTATGTTCCACTATGAGGATATATCCACTTCTTCCATAACCTTGTTCAAATCTTGCACACATATGAAGTGAATAGTGATGGGTTGACTTGTTCAAAGTGCACACATTTACATATATTTAGAGGGGATCAAATGAAATTTAGGAAGACCCATTTGAAAAAGTGTCAAGGGTGCCTCGTCAAGGGTGATAATTTCAAGGTTTATGATTTGTAAACTTCCATGAATACTTCACTATAACGGTTCATCACAATAGATCTAATAAAATACTAAAATACTTACTGTAAAGGTTAATTTCCTTTAGATCTCAAATTATTTATTATTGTTTTTTATTTTAAATATATGTAATACTTGAAATAAAAAAATTAAAGAGTAGAAAAATACATACACACACCATCCACAAATGAACACAAGATCTACTCTAGGAAACCCATATGGAGAAAACGTAGCTAGAAAATGTGGCTACTCTATTATTTTTTCTCTAGTATGGAAATATTCAAATAAAAAGAAAGATGAACTCTTTTTTGATTTAACTGAGACCTATAAGGATACTATAGAATCTTATTCCCCTGTTTTCTTCTATCTAACTTCCCACTCCTAGAATCTCTACTCAACTATGAAACAAATACAATGGAATTGAATGGAACCCCTTCTCCTCCTAGTGGCCCAAGATTTAACATTGATTGATAGCCACCTAGAGGTAGGTACTTGAATTCCTCAACCCAAAATAGAATTATGTATTTAAAACTTATAGAATCTTCTTGAAATTCCTTGCATGGCTAGCCCAATATGCATGAGTAACAGGGGTTGATGTGGCATCCTCTTATACAATGGTGGCCATTGCAATAGATCAACTTGCAGGAGGCATAACTTATGAATATGAACTCTGGTTGGTGTGAAATTTACACCATTAGAAAGGTTTATGAGTCTAGATAAAATTCAATGGATCCAAGCTAGATTTAGCAAACATTTTTATCCCAAAAAAAATCGTTTGATGCCTCAAAGTGGCTCTAAAAGGTTTCATGCCCCAATTTCCCAAACTAGGACCTATTGCTAAAATGACCCTGCAAACTGATTCCTCCAATTTTTCCACTAAAAAAACATCAACATAGATGAAAAATAATATAATGATCCAATATATATTAGTTGATTTAACCAAACTGGAAATAAATGCATATTATTCAAGGGCACATTCATTCTCTCTCTCTCTAGGGTTAATTATTGATTTGGCCAAAATGGGCATAAATGCATATTATTCAAGGAATACTCATTCTCTCTCTCTAGGGTGAATTTGTGCATATTTAAGGTTTAATTTAACATATAGCACAATTCTATGTGTTTATTTTAGACAAAGTGGCCCAAAAGACACAATTACAAGAGAACATTTGCTAAAACATTATATTTGAATTTTTCTAGTCATGGAGCCTCTAGAAAGAGAACTTAAGTATTCCTCTTGGAAATGGCAAACATTTCTAGAAGATGCCCCCTCATAAATAAAGCTTTACACATGGATAACCACTCATATTTTTGGAAATTTACTCTTCTCAAATTATATTATTATTTGGAGGTAGTTATTTCTACAAAAATGCCTTCATCATGGAAAATTGCACTTGGCATTCATGCACACCTATTGGAAACTCACCCTCCCTATTTGACCTAACCTTTTATTATTATTAAAACACGAGGAAGACAAATGGTATCAAAATTTTGCATTTTCTTGAAGATTACAATGGAAGAAGGTGACGTGTGGCACTAGAATCATCTAGAACATTGTATCCAAGTATTTACATGGGTTGTTGATCTAATTTGCCCACTTAGGTAGTTATTAGTCCCTACCTCACTAGGGACTATAACATTTTCCTCGCAGTAAAAATGCATTGTATCTGAATTAATTTTCTATTTTTTTACAATTTTAACCAAAGCTTCGAGAAAATGATGAATTTTTCTATTTTTCATAAATTAAAAAATAATTTTCTAATTTCCTAGAAATATTATTTCTAGTTTTTTACTGGATCAACGACCTTTGATGGTACATAATTCCCCTGGTTGAGAGCATTTTATTTTTGGTATTTGTTAGTACCTGACAAATCAGTTAAAAAAACAAAAAGTAATTTTATGACTGGTCATTCCATTGGTGAGTGCTCTGACATTGTTATGGTACTTCTCTCTACCCAACGATGTCAGAATTGACATGGTTGCAGGTCCTTTATGTAAGAGGGGGGGATGGGATGAACACTGTTATGATACTGCTCTACCCAATGATGTTAGAACTGATGCAGTTGTAGATCCTTCACGTAGATGAGGGGAGGAAGAGGGTGAACAAATATCCAATTAATATTTCCTTGTGTGGAGCTCCACATGTTTCAGTTTATGAAAGAATATTGAAATAAAATGTATTCGAAGATTGCATTACTTTCATATACTTCATTGATTGAAAACATTGGGCACATAACTTGTTTCTGATTCTCATGGTTTCCCATTAATTATGTTTTGCTAATATAATAGAGCGAAAAATTATTGAGATGGTGAGCTTGATTGCTTTGAATTAATACGTCCATAAAATTAGTTGAAATGTCATTTCTGATATGAATATTTACGTGTATGTAGATGAATTTTTTTTTTACAAAGTGAGCTTGATTCCTTTCAATGAAAATTTTAGTAAAAAATATTGTGTCAACAATTTTATTAATAATTGAGCTTTTAAACAAAGATGTGAATGCTTTATTTGTTGGAAAGGAAGAGGAGGTGAGGCACAAAATAACACAAATAATTCACACACACAACACACGTGAGTTACGACTCTTCTATTGATCATGCAAAACTTGATTATTACATTGAACCCAGTGAGGGATATTTATATGTTTCCAACTAGTGATTCACCTAAAATAACTTGACATGCAATGACACACTAAATTCGCCTATCAATTAACTCAAATTGACTCAATGCTCAGTTAAATGACTCTCTAATTTTAGCCAACTCCTCATGCAGGAGTAATTAACTTATAATAACATCCCCCCTTAATTACGACCACTAAACTAAGACATGACTCATGATAACTCAAACATGCCTGTTGGTTTATGTCTCAGCTAGGCTTACAACACCCAAGTTTCTTATATGAAACTCGAACACATATTTTGCTAATTACTTGGTAAATATATCATCCAATTGATCACTATACTTACAAGGCTTCAAGTGAACTTCTCCATTGATCACAAGTTCTCTAATAAAGTGATATGTAGTATCAACATGCTTGCTCTTTTGATGAAACACACTATTATTGGATAGTGCAATCGATGAGGTGTTGTCACAATATATTGTTGCTGATCCTTTTTGTTGCTTCTTGAGTCAATCAAATACTCTTCTTAACCAAAATTCTTGACATGTTGCCGATGTTGTTGCTACATATTCTACTTCTGCTGACAAAAGCGTCACAATATGTTGCTTCTTAGATTCCCATGAAATCACACCTAAACCAAGATGGAAAACATAACCAAAAGTGTTCTTCCTATCATCCAAACTACCTGCAAAATCACTCTCTGTGTACCCAATCAAATCCTTCTTCTCTATGCTTACATACATTATTCCACAATGTCTGGTTCTTGCTATGTATCTCAGAATTATTTTTCCTGCACTCCAATGTGTGTCTTTTGGAGTTCCAGAAATATGGAAATCAAACTCACTCCTTGCATGATATACACTCTTGTAGCTATAACATACATGAGGTTGTCAACCATTCTTTTGAATAGAGTTGGATTGACATCTGATCCTTCATCATCCTTGCTTAACTTTTTACCTGTTGCAACTGGTGTAGGGATAGGTTTGCAATTCTCCATCCTGAATATTTTCAGCAAATCTCTAGCATATTTATTTTAACAAATAAAAATTCCTTTTTTTAGATTTCTCAACTTATATGCAAGGAAAATATTATATGGGACCAAGATCTATCATCTCAAATTCTTTCATCATGGCTTATTTAAATTCATCTAACTCAAAATCACCTGTATAAATCATGTCATCAACATATAAAAAAACCATCAAAATCCATCCATGCTCATTTACCTTTGTGTACAAGGTAGGCTCAATGTTTCTTCTGTAAAATCCATTCTTGATCATGTAGTTAACAATCTTTCTATACCAAGCTCTAGGCACTTACTTGAGTCCATAAAGCGCTTTTTTCAACCTGTAAACTTTATCTTGTTTACCTTCAATTTCATAAACTAGTGGTTGTTGCACATATATTTCTTCTTCTAGAATTCCATTCAAGAAGGTTGATTTCACATCCATCTGATATAATTTCCACTTGTTCTAGTCTATTGTGGCTAGAACTTATCTTACAGTATCCAATCTGGCTACTGGAGAAAACGATTCTCCAAATTTTCTTCCAAGTTCCTGTGAAAATCCTTTTGCTACGAGTATTGCTTTAAATATGTCAATTTCACCTTTCACATTCATCTTTGTGTTGTATACCCATTTTACACCAATGAGGTTTTGTCCTTTGGAAAATCAACCAAATCCCATGTATCATTCTTTTCAATAGCTTCAATTTCTTCACGTGATCCGAATTGGATCCAGAAAGATTATCAAAGTGCCATGACTGTATCAAATCAGGACTTCAAAATTTATGCAAAGAGCGATCAAGAAGACCTCTGGACAGTGGCAGTTCGTAGCTAGCAAGGAACGATGAGGACCTCGGTCAAAGCGCATTGACCAAGGCCCATGGAGACCGTGCAAGAGGAAAAACTGGCAGTTAGGAAGCTCGAATCGAGAAACAGAGGCCATTTCTGATGCGCGATTAGCACTTAGCCCTAATCGCGCATCGCTCAGAAAAACCCCTCGAGAAGGAAAAGCCCCAAAGTGCTCAGTTGCATGGGAGGCCGAGAAACCATGGGAAATCACTAAGGCGAAAGGCGGGTCCCGCGCTCCAAAAC
Source organism: Pinus tabuliformis (assembly GCA_031772625.1). Lineage (NCBI taxonomy): Eukaryota > Viridiplantae > Streptophyta > Pinopsida > Pinales > Pinaceae > Pinus > Pinus tabuliformis. The sequence goes on from CM062819.1 coordinate 1,119,165,262, forward strand.
CGGTGGTATATCGGGGGCACCCTTGGGCGGTAAGCGAATTTGGCAGAAAACGAGCGATTCCATTTAGTGCACGACATGTGTTTGGTGGATGAGATAGAAAACCACCTCTCATCGTGTGCTAATGGTCAAGCAAGTCAACTGCACCAAATGAGCGAACAACATAGGATCTGGAGGCTCTAGATTTGACGGCGGAGATTGCGCCTGATGGAGGAACTGGATTTAACAGGGGATTAAGCTGCGACACATAAGAGTTTGACATCTGATTTGACTGCTGAGTTTGCAGATGAGTTATTCCACAATGTAACTAAAAAACTGAACCATTGAGGAAGAGCTAGCGCAGTTCGTGAGATTACAAGTGACCACTTCCCTGGGAGACATTGGCGATGACACAGAGGCTGGGAAATCCAAGCGAATAGTAGCAGGTGAGCTGAAGGGGCGGAAGAGGAAGTGAATAGTCAAAGATTTACTGGCTTTAAGCCATGAACAGATAGAGAACAGAAGGAGAGAGAAGAACGAAGACAAATAGGGCGAGAGCGAAGAAAAGACAGTGAAGCAAGAAGCAAAAAACAGAGAGTCGAGCTGACCTTAGGCAACATCGAGCAGACAGAAAGCTTAAGAGGTTCAAGCAATCCCTGAGAGAATCTATCGGGAATTGAGCACCACATTTGGCACCTCCCATATTACGACCAGAGAGGTCAAGATTTGGTAAGGAGAAGAGTTTGTGCACTCTGGTGGCTTGGGGAATCCAAGAACCACCCTACCAAACATTTTCTGTTTTAGGAGACTCAAATTGAGCTCCTCATTGTAAATCTCTACTTTAAAGACATAATAAAATAAGGCCACCACTGAAAGCTGGACCAGAGATGTAGCCCTAGAGAATACGGTGGAATCCTTATTAATTGTCGTGTTCTTGCATTTGCTTACTGTGTTTTCTTTACTGTCTTATATTTTCTAGTGTCTATGTATTTTGCAGTCTGATCGATCCATTGCCTAAAATAACATAGACACACACCAACACATGATTTTGTAATACATCCATTCATTAATTAGCTAATTGAGGTCACTCACGAGTGATTTTCAGATCAAGTGGTATCAGAGCTTTAGGTTGTTAAGGTTAGACAAGCTTGTGTTGGTTTAGCTGTTGAATGCTAACTAGATCAAAGCTCAAATTAGGAGAAGGAGAGTTGGTCGAAACCAATCCTAAAATTGGGAGAGTCTATCCTTAGAAGAAAATGTCAGAGGAAGGTTTTATGGGGCCAGATCCTCAATTCATAGATAGTTTCCTAGCCATAAAGTCCATGGTAGAAGAAATGTATAGGGACTTTAGAAAACATAAGGATGAAGATTCATCAGGCTCTAAACAAGACAAAGGAGAAGATAAGTCTCACTTCCATGACCACTCAAAAGGAAAAGGGAAAGAGGAAAGCTTTCTCACACCTCCTCACATCCCTGAACACAAAAAGAAAGCATATTTTATCAAACTAGATGTTAAATTTGATTTACCTATATATGATGGAGAGTTGAATGCAAAAAAGTTGGACAATTGGATTAGAAAAATTGATGTTTATTGTAGAGTGCAGAGTATTGATTCAAACAAGAGCAAGAGTCAGCTGGCAAGCCTATGCTTTGGAGGCACTACCTTAGTTTGGTGGGAAGGCAGGACCCAAGCTGACCTAAAGAGACATGGTAAGACTATCTCTGTCTGGAGTGAATTTGTTTCTGCAATCAAAAAGCAGTTCTATCCATTGGCCTACATGCAGCAAGCCATGATGAGTTGGCAAACTCTTAGACAGTTGAAAGGGAAAAGTGTGCAAGGGTACACTCAAGAATTTAGAAAGAGATCATTGATTCTAGGAATCTCACTAGACTCACCTGAGACTCCGTTGAAGTACATTGGTGGTCTACACAGCTACATGAGGCACACATCCTCATGTTTAATCCCACTAGTATAGATGAGGTATCTATACAAGATACTCATCTAGAAGCTAGAGGAAAGAATGGAAGTACAAAAGCTAGGGGAGCATCCCAACCCACCGCAAGTAAGAATAAGGAGAAAAGAAAGCAGAAATGGAAAGCAAGGAAGGCTAACACTGCACAAAAAAGAAAAGTTTCATGCACTCATTGTAAAAAGGATGGGCATGATGATGAGCACTGTTGGATTCTGCATCATGAGCTGAGACCTAAGAAGTTTGAGGGCAAGAAGAAGAAGATTGCTACAACTATTCAGAAAGATTTGGGGTCAGACTAAGGAAATGAAACAATTATTGCAGCCACAGGCATAAAAGGTAAGAATTCTGAGGCATCTACTAGTAATTCTACAAAATCTATTATTGAAGAAGAAAATGAGAGAAAAAGACATGAGCTTTTCCATATTCGAGTTATTTCCAAACATCAAAAGATTGATACTTTGTTTGATAGTGGCTCACAAGTAAATTTAATTTCTGAAGCAATTGTAAAGAAGTTGGGATTAGTAACTACACCTCACAAGAAACCATACCCATTAGGATGGTTGAATGATAAAGCACAACTACAAGTGACTAGACAGTGCAAACTCAAGTTTTCTTTTGGGTCAACATTTGTAGATGAGGTTGAGTTAGACATAATTCCTTTGGATATATGTGGAATTGTTTTAGGAAGACCTTACTTGTATGACAGAAAATCTATTTTCTATAGAGATGAGAATAAGTATCTACTTATTAAAGATGGAATCGAATACTTTGTAAGAGCTCATAAGCTTAAGAATAAGTATACTCTCATAAACTTAGGGCAGATGAAACGAATTATAAATTCATGTAAAAAATTCTTACTAATGGTTGTAAAGGAAAAGAAACCTGATAAAACTAATGTATTTGAGAGCTGTAATGCTGAACAACAAGCTGATTTAGAAAAGGTTGTTTCAAAGTATGATATCTTGTTTCAAGAACCTAAAGGTCTGCCACCCAAAAAGGAAATAGTGCATGATATTATTTTGCAACAAGATGCTCCATTGCCTAACACCAGAATGTACAGGTTGTCTGCTTTAGAGAATGCTGAAATCAAGAAGCAGGTGTAGGAGTTGCTTGAGAAAGGGTTCATCAGACCTAGAAAATCACCTTGTGGGTCACTAATCATTTTGGTGAGAAAGAAAGATGGCTTGTGGAGAATGTGCATTGATTACCGAGCAATGAATAAGATAACAAAAAAAAATCATTATCCCCTTCCTCTCATAGATGATCTTTTATATCAATTGAAAGAAGCTGTTTATTTTTCCAAGTTAGACTTGCACAATGGATACCATCAGGTCAGAGTTGCAAAGCAAGATGCATGGAAGATTGCATTCAAAATAAAGCAGGGATTGTATGAGTGGCTAGTTATGCCTTTTGGCTTAAATAATGCTCCTGCTACTTTCATGAGATTAATGATTGATGTACTCAGACCTTTTCTTGATGATTTTGTTATTGTGTATTTGGATGACATTCTGATATTTAGAAAAACATGGGAAGAACACTTAAATCATGTTAAGTAGACACTAGATGTTTTGAAAAGAGAAAAACTTTATGTTAAACTCTCAAAATGTGAATTTCGCAAAACATCTCTGAATTATTTGGGTCATCTAGTAGGGGTGGTGAATTTAAGATAGATCCCTCTAAAGTGGCAGTCATTGTGAACTGGCCTAAACCAAAATCTACTACAGAAGTTAGAAGCTTCTTAGGAGCAACACAATGTTGGAGGAAGTTCATTTCTAACTTTTCCTCAATTGCAGCTCCCTTACATGCTTTAACAGAATTGAACAAGGTGTTTCAGTGGGGAGGCAAATAGCAAAAGGCCTTCGACACCTTTAAATAAAAGATTAGTACAACACCTATACTGGCACTGTCTGATCTTCAAAGACCATTTGAGATCCAAACAGATGACAGTGACTATGCCATGGGAGCAGCGTTGACACAGCACGGTAAACCCATATGTTATCATTTTGAGACATTTAATTCTATAGTAGTTAACTATCCTACATATGATAAAGAATTGTATGCATTAGTACAAAGAGTAAAAAAGTGGAAACATTACTTAATGGGCAAAGAGATAATAATACATGCTGATCATCAACCACTTCAATATCTACACTCCCAGACTAAGTTGCAGCAATCAAGACACTATAGATGGATGCGTTTTCTACAACAGTTTATTTAGTCATCAGATATAAAAAGGGCCATAATAAATTTGCAGACATGTTATCTAGACCCATTATAAATGCATCTACTATACTTAAGCACAATTTTGTGTTACATGAGAGTTACATTGAAAAATATGCTCAAGATATAGACTTTAAAAATTTATATGCAACTTTAAGTCAAGAAAAACGAGTAGAAGAATTGGATTATCATGTAAAGGACCGACTCTTATACAATTGTGGGAAGTTATGCATTCCACAAACTGAAAGAGTAAAGATAATTCGAGAAGCACACACTTCGCTAATATTAGGCCACTTTGGGGTAAGTAAAATAGTTGCATAGCTGTAAAGATTTTGTTATTGGCCAAAAATGAATGAGGCAGTTTCTAGATATGTAAGAGGGTGTACTATGTGTGCTAAAAGCAAGCCAACAATAGAAAACTAGGCTTCTACACTCCATTACCAGTTCCTTCTCACCCTTGGGAAAGTTTTTCCATGGATTTTGTTGGAGGACTGCCTAAATCTAGGAAAGGTCATGATTATCTATATGTTGTTGTGGATGGGTTTAGCAAAATGTGTATCTTGATGCCTTGTAATAAAAAAATTACAGTTGAACAAACTACAAAACTATTTTTTGAACATGTATGGGTTCATTTTGGATTACCCACTTCCATTGTATCTGATCGACCCAATTTGTGGGGAGGTTTTGGTCAAGTCTGTGGGAATTGATGGACACCAAACTGAAGAAAAGCACAACTTTTCATCCACAAACTGATGGCCAGACAGAAGTAGTTAACAGGATAGTGATCCAGTTACTCAGGGGATATTGTAGTAAGCATCCTAAGCTTTGGGATGAACATTTGTGTTATGTGCAGCATGCTTACAACAGAGCAAAACATTCTTCTACACAGAGATCTCCTTTTGAGACTTGTTTTGGTTTCACACCAAGGTCTCCTTTGGATTTTGTCTTTGGTAAAGACACCACAGTTGAGGGACACAGTGATGTGGATAGGGCAACTAGGTTCATTAAACAAATCCAAGAGATCCATCAGGCAGTACAGGAATAGCTGGAAAAGAGCCAAGCCAACTACAAGGCATGAAAAGCATTGGATGGAGCATAGTTTCCAAGTTGGTGACCAAGTGTGGCTGTACATCAGCAAGGATAGGATGCAAGGTGAAGGTAAAAAGCTAAAGCCCATCAGGTATGGAACTTTGAAGATACTTGAGAAGATCTGTGAGAATTTTTTTCACCTTGAACTACCAGCTTACATGCACATCTACTCAGTCATGAATGCAAATTGCTTGAGGCTGTTTGAACCTTCACTAATTGAGGATCCCAAAGAGCAAAGTCAATTGTCTTCTATTGATGACCTGTTACCTGAATATCTTAATGAATTGCAGGAAGACACAGTGCTAGACAGGAAGGTGAGGATGACGTATAGGGGAGATGTTGAGTACCTTAGAATTAGGCTCAAGGGTTCAAAGCCAAGCAGTGCAAAGTGGATAGAGATTGGACAAGTGAGACAATTATACCCTCACTTAGTCGCTGCTTGAAAACCAACTTTTGGTGGTCCAAAATCTTTTTCAGTGGGAACGTCATGAGCCAAATTGGATCTAGGAAGATTATCAAAGTGCCATGACTGTATCAAATCAGGACTTCAAAATTTATGCAAAGAGCTATCAGGAAGACCACTGGATAGTGGCAGTTTGTAGCCAGCAAGGAACGACGAGGACCTCAGTCAAAGCGCGTTGACCGAGGCCAATGGAGACCATGCAGGAGGCAAAACTGGAAGTTAGGAAGTCCGGATCGGGAAATAGAGGCCATTTCTAATGCGCATCACCAGAAAAAACCCCTCAAGAAGTAAAAGCCCCGAAGTGCTTAGTCGCATGGGAAGCCAGGAAACCGTTGGGAAAGCGCTAAGGGAAAAGGTGGGTCCCGCACTCCAAAACCGGCGGTATATCGGGGGCACCCTTAGGCAGTAAGCAGATTTGGCAGAAAATGAGTGATTCCATTCAGCGAACAATGTGTGTCTGGCAGATGAGAGAGAAAATTGCATCTCATCACGTGCTAATGGTCGAGCATGTCAACCGCGCGAAATGAGATAACAATGTAGGGTCTGGGGGCTCCAGATCTGATGGCGGAGATTGCGCATGATGGAGGAACTAGATTTAATAGTGGATTAATCCGCGACATGTAAGAGTTTGACGTCCGATTTGACCGTTGATTCAGTAGATGATTCATTCCACAGTGTAACTAAAAAACCAAATTGTTGAGGAAGAGCTGGCACAGTTCATGAGAGGACAAGTGGCCACTTCCCTGGGAGACATTGGCGATGATGTAGAGGCAGGGAAATCCAAGCGAAAAACAACAGGTGAATCGAAGGGGCGGAAGAGGAAGTGAACAGTTAAAGATAGATTGGTTTTAAGCAATGAACAGATAGAGAACAGAGGGAGAGAGAAGAATGGAGACAGGGAGGGTGAGAGCGAAGAAAAGATAGTGAAGCAAGAAGCAAAAAACAGAGAGCCAAGCTGACCTTAGGCAGCATCGAGTAGACAGAAATCTTGAGAGGTTCAAGCAATCCCTGAGAGGATCTGTCGGGAATTGAGCATCACATTGGGATCCTCCCATTAAATACTGGAGAGGTCAAGATTTGGTAAGGAGAAGAGTTTGTGCACTCTTGTGGCTTGGGGAATCCAAGAACCACCCTACCAAACATTATCTGTTTCAGGAGACTTAAATTGAGCTCCTCATTGTAAATCTTTGCTTTAAAGACACAATAAAAGAAGGCTACCATTGAAAGCTGGACCGGAGATGTAGCCCTGGAGAATAGGGTGAACTCCTTATTAATTATTGTGTTCTTGCATTTTCTTACTGTGTTTTCCTTACTGTCTTCTATTTTCTAGTGTCTGTGTATTTTGCAATCTAATCGATCCGTTGCCTAAAATAACATAGACACACACTAGCACATGAGTCTGTAATACCTCCATTCATTAATTAGTTAACTGAGGTCACTCACGAGTGATTTTTAGATCATTCATCCATGGCTTGCACCAAATTTTCATCTTTGATTGCTTCTTCAAACAAAGAAGTTTGGAATGCTAATAATGAAAAATTTGATCTAACATCCAAATCATCATAAATATCTTTCATACTTCTCATCTTTCTCTTACCATTGCTTGATTCATCACCTGATTTATTGCTGAGAGAATCTTGATCTGTTGATCTGCTTGAATATCTATGCTACTAAAAAAATCTTTGAGTCCTTGTTGGTGTGTCTTTGTTTGGTGTCTTCAGCTGTGATTCTTACTACTCATTTGCTGCTACATCATCTTCTTCCATCAATGGCACTTGTGCATCAACTATTTTGTCTCTACTACCATTCCATGACTCTTGTTATTTGAACACAAGATCTCTGCTAATTATGGTCTTCTTGGTGACAAGGTTATACAATTTGTAAGCTTTTGATTGCTCACTATAACCAGTAAATATGCATTTTTCACTTTTATCATCCAATTTTCCTCTTAGTTGTTTAGGCACATGTGCATAAGCTACACATCCAAATACTCTAAGATGAGATATGTTGCAAGACATACCTGACCATGCTTGTTCTTGTACTCTGTTCATCACACTCTTTGTAGGAGATTTGTTGATCACATAAATAACACATGCAACTACTTCTACCCAATACTCATTAGACAAGTTTTTTCCTTTCAACATGCTTTTTTCCATGTTCATAATTGTCTTGTTCTTTCTCTCTGCTACACCATTCTACTGTGGTGTGTACCTGGTTGTAAATTGCCTTTTGATTCCATGTTGTTTGTAATAATCATCATTAGGGGAATTTTGAGGTCTAAAATGACCCTCTTAAGAAAAATGTACAACAAAAATAAGCTTTATAATAACTAATAGGATTCAAGAAGATGATGTCAACCATGGGGGATGATTCACCATTTTTGGAGTAAAAGGGTAAAAAGATTAAAAAATAATGAAATAATAAAACTACTTTTTCAACTTGTATTTTCAACTTATCTCCCTAAGGTTTTAATCAAATTTCAAGTGAGAGTAATCGTTGGATGTAAAATTTAATTCCTCATCCAAGGAGTTCCCATGTTGCATACTTTTGATGGACCCTACTACACGAAAGATGAGAAATACATGAAAGAACATGATTGCAATCACGTTTTTTCATGCATTTCTCATTTTCCATGTAGCAGGGTCCATTGAAATTATGCAACATGGGTACTCCTTTGATGTGGAATCAAATCATGCATCCAACGAGTGTTTCTGCTCAAAATTTGAGTAAATCCATCGGGAGATGAGTTGAAAATATGAGTTGAAAAAAGTTTTTTTCTTTTTTCCCTCTAAAATTTGATGATGTAATCTAATCTTATTTTAATATTTCCACTATTATTTTATAATTTCCTTAGGAGGCCCATTTTAGGCCTCAAAATTCCCCTGATGGGAATGCCTTTGATTCATATTCTCCACCACAATCTGACCTCAATACCTTGATCTGTCGATCACTTTGGTTCTCTGTTAAGGCTTTGAATTCTTTGAACTTTGTAAAAGTTTCAGACTTCTGCTTCAAGAATTAAACCCAATTCTTTCTACTATAGTCATAAACAAAAGTGAGGAAGCAATAACTTCCACCAATCGACTATGTCCTCATATGTCCACACAAGTCCATATGCACTAGCTCAAGGGGTTGCTTTGCTATGTATGCAACTCTCTTTGGAAAAATTTCATGTTGTTGCTTTCCTAAGATGCAACACTCACAAGTACTAGCAAGTTCTTTGATGGGAGGTAATCCTTTGACCATCTGTTTTTTCTGCAACAATCTTAAACCAAAAAAGTGCAAGTGTCCAAACAAAAAGTGCCATAACAAAAAATCATTAGAACATGAAATTGTAAAAGAACTGACCTTATCACTATAATTCATAACTAGAGGAAATAATTTTTTCCTTTTCATCTGCACCTTTTCTATCGGCTTCTTGCTTGGGGGCTTGTCATATATAACACATTCTTGTCCTTGAAAGATAACTATGTATCACTTTTGTGTTAATTGACCAATGCTTACCAAATTATGTTTGAGATCAGGGGCATAATATACCTCTGAGATTGTCTTCAGCTCTCCATACTTGGCCAAAATGTTGACCACTCCTTTGCCATCTACATCCATAGTCTTGTCAGTCCCCAACTTTACCTATGTCTTCATAGATTGATCCAAATTTGCAACTAAATTCTTGTTTCCTGTCATGTGATTATTGCAATCATTGTCTAATAGCCACACATTATTAGAAGGTTCATGCATGGTATGGAAATATAAGAACATGGAGTTAGTACTCTTTGTAGTGACATTAGCACTTTGGTTCCCTTGATCAATTATCCTCTTCCTACAATCACGGGCATAGTGACCAAATTTATTGCAATAATAACATCTCACCTTTGATTTGTCAACCCGTTGATTATTATTGAAGCTTCTGTTGTTGCTTCCACTTTCATATTCATGCTCTTCTCAGCCATCTCTCTGATCACCATGTATTTCTCCTCGTCCTCTACCTCTCAATGTACTTCTGCCTTGACCCATGTCTCTTGAAATAGAAACCTATCTTTTGAAAGAGGTTTCTAAAGTGGAATCCTTATTTCTATCTATCCTTGCCTCATGTGATAGAAGTGATCCCATCAACTCATCAGCTGTTAGTGCTGTCAAATCCTTGGCTTCTTCTATGGATGCTACCATAACATCAGATTTGGTAGACAAATATTTGAGGACCTTCTCATCCACCGTTTGATCTTTAATTTCTTCACCATAAAATTTTAATTGATTTACGATAGTCATGACTTAATTCATGAAAGAAACGATGTCCTATGTCTCCTTCATCTGTATATTTTCAAAATATGTCTGAGTACTATGCAACTTAACAATATTGACTTTGTCCATATCTTTATAGCTTGTCGCCAAGGTCTCCCATGTTTCCTTTGTTGAAGATGTGATGATAATATTCTGGAACATTGCTCAATCCACTCCCTGCTAGATAAGCTGCAATACTTGTGCATTCTTCTTGTTATCTCAAAAATCAGATCCTGATAGGCTGCTGGTCAGGTTGACTCTGAGTAACTATTTCAACCTACTTTAGGCTGAGGCTTAGCCTCCTCAACCTGACAGGGCTCTCTCTTGATGGATTAATGATTTTGATTAAAGATAAGATGGCTAACTCTTATAGAACAACTGTGAAAAATATGAATGGTGGAAACACATTAAACAAAACTATCCATTGGGCTTATGGAGTCAACAACACCTCAATATAACAATGAACTCAACCCTACATGGAAGTCAGGGCATTCAGCATTTAAACATTCAGAACATAAACTCATATGGGACCACACAGTTTATAAATGTATACAGGAAGTCAGAGCACATTCAGTGAATTCTGAGTGATTATACATCCATACCACTGTAAGAATTAAGGAAAGGACAACATCACATATTCTGAACATAAAAAATCCTTCATGAATCCTGAGAAGTAAAGTCAAGCATGTATTACTGAAAAATGAGTCTTACATAGGCCAAATACAAGCTTTTCCATAAAATTTTCCAACCCCGATTACATTGCTGTTTCAGCTATATATAGAGCTCTTATTCTAACTGATCGAGATTCCTCCTCAAGCATGAGGGGAATTCGAAAACTACTTCTATTACTGACAACTATTAAACTCTAACTACTTATATATATACAACAAAGTGTTGACTGGAGTTTTTTAGAGATCTAAATCAACTATGATTCTAACTCCATATTACATGCATGATGGCTTTAATTAAGATGATTCCTTTCTATGACATCTGGTTCTCTTTCAGTTTGGCTGAGATGGGTGTTTAATGCTCCATGTTAACCTTGGATGCTGTATCTTCTTCACTGTCCAGAAAAATTAGGAGACTATCCTTGCTTCTCGGCTGTATGATCTTCGAATCTTCATAAGTCGTTTTTTTAATTATTGTCCCTCAAAATATGACGATGGCCACGTTTTGATGTGCTGTCCGCTGTTATGAAACCTGATTTGATGATGTGTCATCCACTGTTTCGAAAACAAAAAGGAAAATGTATTCAAGCTGTCTGATACATGCTTCAATTTCCTTATGATATGACGAAATGCCATTTTTTGATTCAAACTATTTATTTCCACTTGTGCTAGTCTGATTGGCTGTTGTAACTTCAGGTGTTCTCATTGTATACAACTGTCCTTCAAAATTTTCCCGCTTCAACTTCAAAACTGCTTGATTTATGTTGAAATCATCACTTTCAGCAGTTTCGTAGCGCGCTACGAAACTGCTGAGTTATTTAAAACAACTTGTTTTTAACCTGAGACCTTTATTAACCGAGTGCTTGATTGCCAAAAAATTCTTTAGACTTTCCAAAGGCCGAATAGGGATTTAGATTTCTTCAGAAAGATAAGATCAAGCAAACTTATCAAAATTTTGAAATAGAATCTTACTTGAAATGAAAACTCATTTAGCAGGTCCTTTAAGCTGGCTTAGCTGTGCCTTCAGATCTTCAATTTGTTTCTTCATAACCTTATTCCCAGCTCTCAGTTGCATATTGATCCTTCTGATGTACTTGGCTTCTTTGATTTCTGGTACTGTCCAGGTGTGAAATTGTGAATGGCCATCAACCACTGAATTCCTGGGCTTCTACAGTTGCATTCCCTTTCCATAGAGTTTTATAATAGTTTGCTTGTATGACTGCATGTCTTCTAGCAGCTTTCTTCAATTTGGAAATCTCATGCTTAGCTGATTCTGATTGGCTCTTCAGGTCTGCTATATTATCTTCTTTAGATGTGATGATTGTTTTGCCTGTGTTTTTCTTTTGCCAACATTGTGTCCCTTCCCCTGTTTCCTTTGTTCTTGACAGTGCTTCCTGTACTTGCTGGAATCTCCTTGTCATAGGTCTTCTAGGTTTAAAAACAAACTCTTCAGCTGGCTCATCAAATTTAAGCCTTTTTGAGGCCTTGGCTTTCTTGGTGCTTTCTTGTTCTGACTGTATCAACTCAATTTGAACTGGTAGAGACTGCTCAAAGTCAATAGCCTGTAATAAGGCATTTAAACTTCCCTTGGACACTGGACTTTCTTCGACTGCTACAACTTTACCTTTTTCCTTATTCATCTGGCTTCTTGTTCTTATCCTTGAGACTACTTCAGATGTGCTTGTTTCAGGTACAGTCTTTTTACCATGAGCTTTTTCCTTAGTTGATTGCTGAGGTTGATATTGGATGATGAGTGGCTTCACTTGTTTTCTTACTTGTGAATTTGGAACTCTTTTATCTCTTGCTTCTGTTTGGAGCTCAGCTATTGTAAAATCTCTAGCAGGTAGAGGAGTGAGGCCAGTCTGGCTTTTGAAGCCAACCATAAAAATGAATGAATTCCAATCTCTATCTACTTTTGGAGCCCATCTAAAACCAGTATTTTGATCAAACCATGATGAAACAAAGAGGTTTCACAATCCTCTTTCCTCAGCTGTACCTTATCACACATCTTACTCAAACTACGGAAAAGATAAAAAGGTAAGTCTATGGAGACCTTCCGTGAAATGCAAAAGGAGTTTAAAATGGTAAGAGTAAACCTTGTTTACCTTCCTTCACAAGTCAGATATTTCTGTATGCAGGTGAGTAAATGAGCATATTCTTTGACATAACTCCTGGGCACTGCCTTACTTAAATCTTCATTTACAAATTCATCCTTCAAAAAACCTTGCAAGGATTCATGTCAAACTTGAAATTTTTAAGCCATTGCTCTTGTCCTCGTGGGATTTCTGTCACAGTAGATATCACTTCTGGCGAAACCTGCAATTCTATCATGGCTACTTTTGAATTCAAACCTGTGAAGTTAAGTGCAAATTCTTTAGTTACCTGTGCGTGCCCTCCTTGTAACTTTTTGCAAAAATTCCAGCACCCGGCCTTTTTAAATGCTTTCTCCACCTCTTTATTTCTCGCGTTATATCTAAGCCTTCAGGCTCAGTCCTTAGACATTTGCGGATCTGTGCTCCTTTTTCTCCATTGATTCTTCCAAATCTTCGCAAACAATGACTACCAGCTCGGTTGGATTGTGATTCAGCTTCTATTTGAATTCAGCTTGCTTGATTATCTTTGCAGTTGAATTTTAAATTTTGCCATTTAAAATCTTTCAAGTTGTAATCTTGTAGATTTGTCATTTCATGCAAGACTTACGACCATCCTTAAGTTTTATGCATGGTGGTCTTTCTTGGAAATGATGATTCATGCGTTTCAACAGATCTAGTGGTGGTGATAGTGGCAATGAGTGGTGAAATGTGATAAGAGGGGTACATGAGCTGACATGAGAAGACACGGCTATGACTCACCTAACGGATTTGACATTTCGGGAAAGATTCGCTGCGAAATGTACGAATCCATGATTTCGCAGCGCTGTCAGTTTTAAATTTGAATGATGCGCTGCGAAACTGCCTAATCAGGATTGCGCTGCGAAATTACAAAAATGCACGGTGACTGACATAAGATAACAGGTGGCTATAAATAATAATGGTAGATGGAGGGGAACCAATGGAAGCTGAGAATAACTTGACTCAAAAAACATTCACTTCAGATTCTAAGAAGAAAAAAAACAAAAATAACTAGCACTGACCTTTGTCATCGGCTAGGATGAAAAGTTACATATATCAATTTTAGTTCTAAGTGATAACAGTGGCTCACTTGGGATAGTGTGCTCCTGTAGTACACTAAGAACTCGTATGTCCAGTGCTTTGTCCAATTTATGAAAACATAGATGGAGTTGAAAGCATCCTTTTTAGCTTTGTGAGCTTCACCTCGGGCTTGAGCTTCCTGTTCAACTTGTCATTTATTTGCAACAAAGAAAGACTAATAAAACGGTTATATACAATGTTGTGAGAAACTTGGCAGAGATTTAATCAATTGTAATGCTTTAGGAACCTGCCATTAACAGGTCCTCCAGCATACGGTGTCCATCAATCTCTTGTAGAATGTAGGTGTTATTCCATGGAAAGTAGAAATTTGATATGGCCCTTTCCACAAATTTTCAAATTTACATGTTTACCTTTCTCTTCAATTCTAGCTTCCCATTTCAAGACTTTATCATGGATCTGGAATGTAACTTCTTTGATCTTTTTGTCAAATGCTCTCTTGATCCTGTTCTGGTTTGTTGATGATGTCAAACACCTCATTTTTTCTCTTGCAAAGCTATTAGCTGATTGATCCTTCGTTGTATAGCATTTGGTTCCTCTTCTAGTCTTGAATCAACTTCATTACTGGTACTCCAAGGATGTTGGAAATATAGCCTCTGCCCATATACTAGTCATATGGTGATGTTCCAATGGACCTCTTTGTGCAAAATTCGGTCCCACAAAGCATATCTCAGTTTCAAATGC